>VZSG01000039.1:1927404-1974499 GCA_013398315.1 Nothoprocta pentlandii | reverse complement strand
CGGGCGGTGGCGCTCCCGCCGCTCGCGGAAAGGCCCCGCGGGCTCCTCGGGCCGGCGGCGCCCCCACGGCGCGTGGGGCCTGCCCGCGATCCCTGCCCGCGGCGGGAGAAGGAGCCGGGAGCCTCCCGCGCCTGCCCTGCGCCCCGGCTGGGGCCTGCAGTCGGCGGCAAGAAGCTAGGAGGCTGCTTGGGGCACGTGGGGGGTGGCAGCGTGTTGTACACACGCCGCTGGTGGTGTTGGCAAAGTGATAACCAAGAACTAAAAATGCTGTTGTTTTTCCTGCTGGTAGAATCTGAGGAATGGCTTTCTTAAATTTTCTTTTTCGGTTGGGAGTATTGATTAGAAAGTTATCCCTTAGAAATAACAAAAACCTTATGGTTTATAGTGAGTATAAAAATAACTTGGCTTGTCTTTGGCTTTTATGCTTTTACCACTTTGTGAGTAGTAAGAAGCAGATGCTAGCAGCATTAAAAGTAAATAGTATTTGTTATGTTCATTTTGGGTCTTCAAGGGCTAGTCACATATGAAGTTCCCAAACCGAAGCGAGTTTGTTCTGGTCTGAAGCTGCTGCTGCCATTTCTCCTTCTTGTGCAGTTTGTTCCTCAAAAGGTAGTTGACTGCACTGTAGGGAGCAGAGTCTTCTATGCAGCTAGTTCCTCAAAAGTCTGCTGCTTTGCACCCCTTTCTTGTTGGTGAGTCCAATTTAACATGTGAAATGTAAGATGATGAGAATTTGATAAGCAAGAGTGGTATTCTTTTAATGAAGCTTTAGAAATATATTTTCAAATTTCACTTCATAAACTCTTCCGAAGGCTCTTGTTTTTGTCAGGGTACAGTAACACTGAGTTATTTTTGAAAGTGTGGCAGGGCTCTGCCTATGCCTCATCTAGATGTGGCTTCACCTCATGACCTGGTTAAATGGTAGCAAAAACCCTGCTTTTGTGCAGGATTTCAGGAAATGCTTTCAGGAAAGCACGAAATGCTTTACATATTTTCTAGACATTATCTTTGCATGCAAAAAAATCTGTCCTCCTGATAAGGATGTTCATAACCAGCCATGGAGAAAATAGCATTCATGGTCTTGAACGTTACTGCGATACCATCCAAGTTACCTATGGCATGAAAAAGTTGCCGAACCCTTTTGCAATAAAATGCTGAGTCTTTCAGTAGTGGCTATGAATCAAAATAGCTACATGTGTTATACTAACCTGCATGTTGTGCAAAACTGCTGTTGCAATGGGAAAATTGCATGTTTTACTTACCCAGTTGACAGCAGTGAGTAGACATCTTTAACAGTCAGCAGTGGCAGATAGAGAAATTCTCTTGGTAAATGGAAAGCTAGCTAGCTTTTTTTTTTTTTCTCTCTTTTTTTTTTTTCCTTTTCCTCTCCCATTAATTTTGAAAATAAGAGTCAAACAAACCCCAAAAGTCTTCTTGCACTAATGCCACTCTACTATAGACTTACTTTCCAGATATGAAGTGATGGCTTCAGCTCTTCTTGTTCCCTGAGTCTCTAGATAGTTAGTTCCTGGGGTGCTGTTCTATTCAAAGCTTTTCTGAACTGCAGCAACATGACAGAGATGAAAAGTCTCATATAGTCAGTCTTTGTGAAAAAGCTGTAACACATTTTCCTGCTGTTTAGAGGAATCAGCTTTGATAGCCTTTACAAATTGTTTAGTTTTGGTGGGTGGGAAAGGGTTGTTTTTCTATTTCTGGCAGTGGAAAGAGTTCTTTTACCAGTATTGATCACTCTTAACACGCGGTCTTTATATCAAGATTTTTATTCAGGATATGCTACATACAAATAAGATTGTCTTCCAGGTCTTCTAAAACTCAACCCATCTGGGAATGGGGAGCTTTGGGCTGGTTTTAATTTGGTTATGTTGCATCTCCTCTTTATTCCAAAGTTCAGCACAGATCTTTCAGGCTCTCTATTTTGGTGATGATAAAAGGTGATAATGGCAGTTGTTGACTGTATTAATTTTAAGCATTGCACCGTGTGTAATGTTAATGTTAATCTAGATGCTTCCTGTAGCAGAGGTGATAATAAAGAAGGTACTTTCACCTTCATTCAGTCTAAACTGTTTCTCTCATAGGCAATCATGTTGCAGTCTCATCATGTTTCATGCAATAATGTAGCGGATTGTGTTTTTGCAGCTTGTAAACAACGGACAATTACCACTTGGTTGGAGAACACAGGGCGCCAGACAACGGAGTCCAAAAGGTAAAATATACCTATGTGCATATACCTATTTAGAAGCTGCATTCTTTGAGAGGCCTGTGGAGAACTCGGTGTAGTTTTGCAAGGATAGCTAGCCCCTGAAAAACACACCTCTGGGTCTGCTGCTTTCCTTGCCTAAGGCATGTCTCTTATGGAGAACTAGTAGATAGTTTCACTATGGAAAGCTAGCTAGCCAAATTTAAAAAAAATGCTGCCTTGACTTGTTGGTTCAGCCCAACATTTAGATGTGTTGTGGTTCTCTTGCAAGGAAAAAGATGGGGATGTGCAGCAGTGGGAGACAAAACTGGATGGCTACTTTCATGGGTAGACAGCCATTAGATCAGGTTAGTAGTAATGTTCTTAGTAAAGAGTTTTACTTTTGGCTTCACACAGAGAATAGTAATTTTCAGATTTTAACTGATGGTCTTGTATTGTACTTGCAATTTTCTTGTTAATTTATAGACAAAATTCCATTTTGATTCAACTCAGTAGATTATGATAGTATACGTTCATGCAACCTTAATTAATGTGAGCTAAAATCTACAAGACGCTCAACTATTCGTTCAAGTTACTTTATGAAAGGTGTTATAGAAATTTTGCTGCTGAATAGCACCATGTTGATTTTTATGATACTTTCTGCTTATGTAGTTCGTCAGGAGCAGTGTTGGCAAGACTATTACATTTTCATGGGTTTTGTTTTAGTGCTATTCACCTCAGAGGAATATCAAGTGGTACATTTCTGTAATCCCATTTGTAAAAATGCAAGTTTATTTTTCAATAATGTTTCCTGATTTTGAACTTTTTTTCCCCCCTCTCATTTGTAGAAAATACTTGAATAATGAGTTAAGTGACCTTGAGGGATAGTTTTGGAAAGTTTAAACAGAAAGATTTTAGGTTTAGATTTTAGGGATAATGAATCATTGGACGAGGTTACTAAGGTAAGCAACTGATTAATCATCCTTTGAAGGCTTTAAATGGTAGTCATTACGAAAATATATTTCCTACTTTAGTAAAACTTGTTGGTCCTGATAGTGCTTGCTTAACAGATTTAGTGAGGTTTCTGTTGTGTACTTACAGTATTCATTCTCTGCTTTAAAAATACATAGATATTTCATTTGGAGATAAGGCATTAAGTTCTCTTAATTCTCTCCTGCAGCTTAGAAAGCAAAATTAATAATACTGACGCAAATCCCAAGATGACTTCCATTAAGAAAGACAATTTCTGTGAACATGATGGGAAAAAGCTAGAGAATATTTGTCAGCAAAATTTTCCAAATATATCTGTGGAAGTTGGTGCAAAGCACCCAAATTTGCCTCAGGCAGGCAGCATGTATAACTGGGAGGGTGAAGGTGTGTGTAAAGACCCGGTGTTGGACTCTGAGCCTGTGAAGGGGACACAATCTGGAGACCTGTTTAGAAATGCCAACCTTGATCAGATGCATAAAACTGACAAACAGGCTCAAAGAGGCTGTGAAGAGAACAGTGACGTCTGGACTCAAAAGAAATTATCTTCAGGACAGTCTTTGAAAACGGGAAGTACAAAACTTTCTTCAAAAGACACTGAGGCAGATGCACAAGTGGCTTCCTACAATTCACAGAAGCTGAAGAGTTGTGGTTCTGATGATGTAGTCTGCCTAGCGAGTGAACCTGAGGAAGGGGATGTCGTTCCAGAAAGCCCCCTTTCAGATGCTGCTTGTGATGCTTGTGTATCTGATCTTGGAGGTCCTGGGAAGCTGAGCAAATGTCAGAGTAGTTCAGGGGATTCTCCTGCTTTTGAGAAGGAAAGTGAGCCAGAGTCACCAATGGATGTAGATAATTCTAAAAATAGCTGTCATGGATCAGAGGCTGATGAAGAAACAAGTCCTTTTTTCGATGAACGAGAGGAGATAAATATGTCAAAATCCATAAACCAGCCTTCCAAAATTCAGTGTGGGAATGCTGAACTGGAGGCAAGGAAGTCACGGTTTTCTACGAAGGGTTGTGAAAGTTTTGAGGGAACAGATAACTCTGCCAAAGAGGATGAGCTACATATGAAGTCTTTTGGGATCTGTCCTGTTCCACTGTCAGAATGCAAAGGTGCAAAACAGGGTGCAAAGAAAGACTCCAAAATCACCTCTCATTTCATGAGGATACCTAAAATTGAGGAGAAAAGGTTTGTCTGCTTATGTCTTCATCTTTATTTTCTCACCTGAATATTTCACTACTCAGTGATAGCATTTTGAATGCTGGATTATACCAAGAATTTTGCAGAATATATGCTAAGAAATGAAGACAACTTCAATGTAAACTTAAAATAACCTATTTTTAATAGAACTGTATTTTTAAAGGGTATGTTTTTCTAATATCATTTTTAATTCACTGGAAACATAGCTAGCACTAGGAACTGTGCTCACTGTAGAAAGCAGATTTAATTTTGCAAGAGAAGTGATTTAGGACTTTTTTTTTAATACTTGAGAACAAATAGTGATACAGAAGAACTTTGCAAAGTGTAGATTTATCATTTGTTACTTCCTTCAGAGTACTTGAGAAAATTAATTTTTTTTTCTTTTGCTTTTTCTATTTTGTCACAAATGTCAAGTCAATTTTGCTGGTACAACAGCAGTATTGATGCTTTGAGATCAGTGTGAAAATATTCCCTTTCAAAAGAAGAGATATGAGGGTTTTTTTTTGTTGTTTGTTTGTTTGGTCTTCATTCCTTACTTGTGAGAAAGGAGAAATAGTGATTAGACACATCATAGAAACAGAAACCCTAAGCAAGACTGAGAAGTCCTTATGTTAGATATTACATAAAGATAATTTCTGCACTGAAGAGCTTGGATTTCAGAGAGCAGGGCAGGGAGAGAGTTGCATTGTTGGAATATGCAGTCATCTCAGACTGATGTCTCCTTTCAAGTCTTAAAGGTAGGACAAGAAAGTAGGGTTTTGTTTTTCTTTTAATATACATTTACTGGGAATTCCTTCCAGGTGCAAGGAGCAGCACAGACCATACTGGTGAAGGAAATACAGAGAGTGACAGAGGGTGGGAAGTTTGAATTTGAAAAATCTTGAGATGAATAGGCAGAGAATGGACTTGGGAATATTAGTGGTGCTTTGCAGAATGAGTGGCAACATAAACTGTGAGGCCTCAGAGAACTGTTCTGACATTAACAAAGATGGTGTGAAGGTTTTGGACTTCAATACAAGAAAAAGTAGTGGAATTGGCTATAGTGCTAAAGAAAGCAATTGGAATAAGACTTAATTTTCTGAGTTTTAGTTGGATGAGATCTGCAGTAGGTTAAGAGTGGCTGAGATCTTGACTTAGGGAGAAAAGATCATTGTTACATTTAACTGATTTTGGTGAAGTGTCATGCTAATGCAACTACATGGTTTGCATGTGATTACCCAGTATTTTGCCATTAATCTGCACCTGAAAATTTTGGCATATGCACAGATGTAGCAAACAGGTTCAACAACATCTTTATTCAGAGGTGGAGTAATTTTGCTAAGGGGAGCCCAGAGATCTAAAACATACCTCAAAATGCAGGCTTTTATCTTGTTTTGCATTTTCCTCTGAGAACTTTTCTCTCTTGAATGAGAAAAATTCAGAATATTGCATCAAGTACATAGCTAAGCCTCAGTCAAATTTGTAGAAACAGTCATAACTGCTGTGTAGGGGCTTGTAGCTGTTCCGATTAAATTGCCTGGTTACAGGAAGAGTTTTAAATTCTCAGAAAGGAATAAAGGAATAAGGGTGATGTTACATGAAATGCTAACAACGGACCGCAGCACAGCTAGTGCAGTGTGACCTGCTGAATACCAGCACATGGGCTTTTTTGAAATGTGGGCCTGTTTTTTTGTATGAGAGAAAGAAGTGAAGTTTGAAATGGGCTGCTATGTCTTTTCTGTCATATCCATAAATTTCTAAGTAGCACTTGTGTTTCCAGTGTCAGCTTAGCACACATTTGAAAAGTTGCATCCTAACATGGTATTGTAACTTTCACTATGTTTCTTGATAAGATTACTTTTATGTTAAGAGGCATCCCTGGTATTTTATGTTATGACATCAAAGCAAAACATGAGGAAAAAAAGAAAGTACAAAGAAGCATTGCATAGTTTATATACTTAGCTCTGATTTTTTTTTTCCTCATGTTTAAATCTTTAAAGGAGGAAAATTGTCTCATCCATGTCTCGTCAGTTTCATATTGTTTGAAATGGAGATGATAAAATTTCAAACATACTTGTTTTGAAGAGGATAGGTTCATCTGCTCCTCCACGTATTTGAAATTTGCAGGTGTTTTTTGATTTGCCTTTTTTTTTCACTTTTAACAATTTCATCTGACATGAAAAATTTAAGTGCAGAAAGGTGATCAAGGATTTAATTTTACTTTGTAGTTAACTGAATGTTTGTGTGCGTGACTCTGTGTGTGTTCGTTTTTTGACTACATTGAGAAAGGGCCTTAGAGAGGGTCCTGACAAATGCAGACCACAGAGTCAGACTTCTTTCCCTAGTTAGGTCTCTAGTAAAGAGTAAGATCATGGATAAACAGTCTGATGTTTATTGGACTATTTTATCAGTCAGCCTTGCTCCCCAGAGGATACACCAGCCTTAATAACCTGCTGCAGCTCTGCCAAGGTGTGTGTGAGCATGCAAAAGAAGGCATTTTAGTGCAGATATCTGGGGGGAAGGAGGTGGACGGGGAGGGCTGGTGTTAGTGATGGGTGTTTTCCCCCAAATAACCTTTGGTTTGGGGCTGCAGCAAGGCTGACACAGAAACTGGCAGAATTAACCCCAAAGCTGAAGCCACCAGGTTTTTCAGTGGAAATGAAATGCTTAATTATATTTGTATTTTAACAGCAAGAAAGAAAAGTGCGATTTCAAACCTCAGAGGCCAGGAAGGAAGAATCTGAAATATGTGCCCCCTCCTCTTCCAGCTAACAAGAAGTGGTTCGGGACACCGATTGAGGAGATGAGAAGAATGCCCTTGTGTGGGGCCCGTCTTCCTCACCTGCGACCCTCAGCTAATCACACAGTAACCATCAGAGTATGATTATTTAGCATATTGCTTTAAAACAAAAAAAATCTTACTGAATTGCTATTCAATAATAAGAAACTAATGGAGTCCTGCTGTGAGTTAGTTTTGCTACATTAGCAGGTTGTGGAAATCTTTCCTTGCAACTCCTTGCTATCAACCTGGGACAAGTGACTTTCCTGAGAGCTGACTTATCTTCTGGTACACAGAATCAGGATATTAAGATCCAGAAGAAATATAGTCACAGTTTTTACTGCCTCTGGTTTATTAGGGAGAATTATTTTTTACTTTGCACAGGTATATGCATGCTTCCTGATCTGGTTTGTAAGCTTTGGGATTTGAGATGTGTCTGCAAGTAAAATTTTTACTTAAACATGTTATGTTTTTAGTATATCTCTATTTTGGATTCAAGATGGAAAGTAGGCTCAAGATAGAGACTATGAGTGAATAGGAGTTGCACTGAGTTTTAGGTCAAATCTGGCATATAGATCTTTATTCCTTTCAAGTAACGTGAAGTTGAATCTTCTTGAAGTTATTTGAACAGAAACCTGCAGGGTGCTGGACAAATCCCAAACAAAAGCAAAGCGCATTACGTTTAAACAAAATAAATTTTAATAAAGCTTAAACAAAAGTTCAAACAAGCAAATACAAATATTAAGGAAACTAGTGCTGCCAGAAAGCTATGTAGCAGGATAGGTCTTTAAGAACATTGCATTATTTATTTCTACATATTTCTACTCATATTCTGTGGAGTAAGGTTGAACTGTTGCTCTATCTATAATGACTTTTGCTGTTTATTATTAGCTTAAAGGATGTTATTTTTGTGCTTGGCTATGGTTCTTCTTCAGACTATATTTTGACTACTTTGGTTAAAGTATTTTGATTAAGTAGCTACTTCTTAAGCTTATAAGTAAGGATATCTGTAGCTGGTAATTAGACATTTAGATTGCATGTGTCGCTTTTATTTTGGTGCAGATTAGGAGATCAAGTGTTAAGGTGTTCTTTTTATCAAGTTTTAGCACTTGAGGGGATCTTTACAATTATGTGGATTCTTACCTCCTGTCTGAAGCCATGGCATTCCTATTGGTAACCTCAAAGAATATTCATCTTTGTCTTTAACTTCTGGCACATGTTATTCAGGGCTTAGAAATGGGGAAATACATCATGTAGTTTTTGTTGTTCTCATTTTCCCTCTTTCTGAAAGAGGTGACTGTAGATGAAAGCTTTTCATTCCATTACGCTTGTGCTTTTTCTTTGCTCCATATAAAATTTCAAAATGAAGCTTGAGCTTTTTATATCTTCTCCCACCCCTCGATTTTAGGTAGACCTTTTGAGGGAAGGAGAGGTCCCGAAACCTTTTCCGACTCACTACAAAGACTTGTGGGACAATAAACATGTCAAAATGCCCTGCTCGGAACAAAATTTATACCCTGTAGAGGATGAGGTAAGATAAAAGTACTTACAGTTGTGCGATAAAATATGTGCTTTTTATTCTCTATACGTATTTATTCTTTATATATTCTAACTATATATTCTATATATTCTAACTTGTATATGTATATAGAATGAATATGTATATACATACGTACACAAGTTATATGTTTTTAGTTTTTTGGTGTTTTCACACTCAGTGGGCAAATTGTGTGCTTGGAACTGGGAGATTTGGTAGATGGACATATTTGGTCTGAAAAGCTGGATTCTGGGACATGCATGATGCTTCAGATAGAGGTTTTTTATTTCTTCTAGTAGTTATTTTATCTAGCTTTTTTTTTCTGATTACAGAGGACAGGGGGAGTCTTTTATTGATAAAGCAGTTTGGGATGACTACAAATATGAATGAAATTGCAACCAAATTCTGACTTTAATATTCTGTCATTGCTCACTGATTGAAATATATCTGACATTGCTGTTTGGCTAAAATGATGGCAGGAGGATTAAAGAGGAGACCTTGCATGGTTTGATCGGGTGTTTCTGGTCATGACTGAAGACATATTTAAGCACCTGATGAAACATGGCATAGGGTGCAGGTTAAAGTGAGCAAGTGGTCTGTGGTGAAAGCTCTGCTATTGATACTTGAAGCTGCAATGGAGATTTTTATAACCTCTGGGTGAACTACAGTCTGTCTTCTTCATTTATTGACTTCACAAATGCAGTGCAAGATGAATTGATCTTTCGGTGATAAAGGGTTGATGTTTCTTTGTTACCAGTTGAACAAGATGAGTTGTATCTGGCCAGCTGGAGTCTTGTAGTTATCATGTAAATATCAGGCACAAAACCGCCTCTTCAGAAAAAATAATAGAGGGTGTTATATATAAATTGGGTTGGTGGGTGAGCCATAGCAGTCTGCTTTTGTAATCTGTGTCCTTAATTTCTTAATTTTATGTTTTTATCAAGTTCAGTTTATATTTTGAGTTGTAGATTTTATAAATTGAGGTGATGTGTTATGTGCAAAATTAACTTTATTCATTTGGCCTGAGAAATAGTGCTGCATGTGTGAAAAAGAAGACTTTAATTAAAAAGGAACTCCTTCGGAAAGTAAAATGCAGTGGCCTGAAAGCTGCGACAAATGCTTTATAATTACTCAAAATCCGTTGAATATTTTTAAATAACCTCGCATAAAAAAATGGCTCTTCTAAAGTTTTGTAGCAAGGAAGCAATTAGCATTAAATGTGCATTTCCATTTTTTTAAATGCTTTCATCTGACTTTGGTGGTTTTGTTTTAAAGAATGGGGATAGAACCGCTGGAAGTCGATGGGAGCTAATTCAAACTGCCTTACTTAATAAATTTACCTGCTCACATGATTTGAAGGTAAGTTTGTCAGTTTGAAATCAAGTGTATATAAATATATAGATTAAAAATACTCCTGTTTTTTCATGTGGTGATGTCAATGAGCTTGTTTGGTCATTTAAAGTCTGTGGTATTCAGGAGGTCTCCTAATGAATTCCCCAAATTCACTGCGCAAGGAAGATGGGGAATGTCTGTTTTTCTCCCAGGAATTGCTTCTGGTTATGGTGGTATCTCTGAAGAATATTACAGTTTCAAGGGACTTACATTTGTGAAGAGCTGATATAATGCTATTATTAATACAACAGCTGCTGAACAGCATTAGTGGGTCTTGTGCTTATGTTTTTTAAGCTGTGTTTTTTAAAACTAAATTTAAAAAGAAATACTGTCACTCTTTTGTGGAACCTGTATGTGGAATCTCTCTCTTTTATCTTAAGGACTGAACTTAAGAAGGATTGAAGTATTATGTTTATTTTTTTACCCTATTGTCCTTCCATCTTCTAATTAGTCTCTTTGGAGTAGCTTCATAGGCAGATAGTAATGTTTGAGGAATAACTGCTCCAATTTCTAGTTCTACATTCCACACAGTAGTAGCAAAATAAATGATAGTCAAGAATAATTTCAACTGGAAATCGTTCCTTGATAGCATCAGCTGTCTATCTTTTGTAAGTGGCCAGAATGTCACAAAAACAGAATGGTTCTTGATAGATTATGTCACGTTATTCAGTGAAGAGAGACTAGTATTAATGTATTTACTGAGAGAACTGTGTTCTAGTTTACTTGCTTTTGATGTATTTTCTCATTATCAGCCTGCTTATACTAGTTAGAAGCACGTGTTCAAAATGTTTGCAGACATTGATGTCTACATTGAAAAGCTAAAGTTCAGACTTTAAGTGTTGCCACTGAATTTCCTTGCTATTATTAAAATAAACTGGACTTGATAAGTCTGTATGAAATTGTTTGTCCAGCAGGAGCAGCACGAACCCTTTTCTGTTTTTAAATGAAAAAGAAAATAAATAAATGTATGTGGAATTCTTTAAGCTGGTTCCTATTGTGTGTGTGTGTGTGTGTGTGGGGGGCAGCTAATTTTGTTTTGGTTCCAGTTCTTTAGATTCTTAAACTGATAAAACCTTTGACATATTGCAGAGATACTAGGTGGAAAAAACTGTAGACTAGGATGAAAAAACTTTTCCACCAGTGAGCTTAAAATATAGGATTTATTAACATAAGAGTGTACCATGTTGTTATAGTTGCATGTATTTTGGTAGGTTCTGTGACAGATTGTAGCCACTAGATGGTACTATCCTTTCAAAAAGGAAACTTCATAAAATAATTTTCTGTGTCTCTGTGTCTTATTTTACTGTGTTCCTTCCTTAGGAGGCTATACTGAGATACAATATTGCTTATGCCAAGAAATGGGACTTCACGGCTCTTACTGACTTCTGTGATAAGGTAAACCAAGTTGATTTGAAGTAGGAAAAAAGGTAAAATCTAAAGAATTGTACTTTGTATAACTTGAATTGCTTTTGGCTTCATTTCCTCTTTTGGGGTGATATTCTGCCTACTGCAAAACTATAAATCTAAAAATCTAAATCTGAAAGAGCTAAAAATCTATATAAGTAATTATTGGGCTGATAACTTTAAAAATTAGTTTCTTTAAATCTTATGCGGCTAGTTTGAGTGTTTTAGTAACAGCTAAGCTTGCTGAAGGTAAGATATTAAGCTACATTTCCAGTGTGTTTCTCTCTTGTTTTGGAAATGTTGCTCTTAAACAGATAAAAACTTTAATGTTACATTGCAGTGGTTTTTTTGTATTGACTGTGCTTTGCTTGTCTAGCAGTCAAATATTGCTATATGCCAAAATGATGCAAGTCTTTCAGTGAGGGTCAAGAGGCCCGTAGGAATGATGACTGATTTGTGAGATTGTCTGATGAGGGAGTTAGAATATGATGAAAGGTGCAGAACTATATTTGAAAATATATATTCTATGATTAAGGGATATGTGAACTTTTCATTTTGTAAATTAGCAAGGCATCTGCTTTCGGAAGAGGCTTTGCACAACATATTTGTGCTCCGCTTAAGTGAGCATCTATTAAGCAAAAGGTTCAGATTCTCTGTGGAAATGACCTACATATACTCGCTGTAGCAGAATGTGGCTTTTGAAGTTACTGTGTTTGGGAGCAAATAATTATGGATTTACCCCTGGCCTATTTTTTTTTCCCTTGTTTGTCTTCTGTTTTATAGAGGAGCAGGGGAAGCATTTTGAGTGATTCTTTGCTCAACAAAAATGGAGATTTCATGATAGAAATTGGCTTGAGTAATTGGCCCAAAGGAAGGAGAAGTGAAGTAGAGGGTTAAATTTCAGAAACAGTGACACATTTATTTTTTCACATGTCCTTTTAACAAACAGAGCATCAGATCTTGCATCCTATTCACTTGTTGTATACTCTTAACCAGAAATTCTGTGGTCTGTTTTGGTAAGGAGTTTGGTGGTCTGCATATCTAATGATGTCTGTTTTGGTGATTAATTGGAGGATATTTTATTTGGGTGCTACTTTGATAAGGTGTGTGTTTTGTTAGGTTATATTTTATGATTCTGCACACAACTGACCCCAGCTATTGCTAAATGCATTCATTTCAATGCATTTCTCTTGAGTTGTTTCCTATTTTAGGTAGTTTACTCTTAATTCTTTACAATCCTACGTTTAAAATTCAACCTTTTTTTCTTGTAGTAACAGTAGTTTACAGATTCTGAGACTTTCCTTCAGTTTATTTTCCTAACTAAAAGAAAGCAAATGTCACGTAATATGTGACCCAGGGCTTCTGCTGCATAGGTCACTTGTTTCACGGGTCTGTTAGTGTCACGTATATGTTCAGTGAGTGCTGCCAAGTGGGTGGCATGAGGAAGGCAAGATCTAAAATGACTTTCATATGAGGCTGATGGCATGCAAATCAATCACTTGCATCTTTGTAATTCTGTGCTGGATACAAACACTTAGTTTTGAAGATGTCAAATTTGCTCAAGTAATTAGTAAAGTCGTGGTTTAAACTATTTGAATGGACTTTTCTTGTTTTGCTGAAATTCATTCAATAGCAAGATTGGGTTGTGGTGCAATTATCCAAAAAGCCTGGTCATGTTGTGCAGACTGTATTCATGTCTTTCCGTGGCTCCCTAAGCTCGTGCATGGTCATACTTACTGAGTTTTCTCACTGTATTGTTGTTGCAACTAGCTAAGGTGGTTGATGTATTCTGTGTCTGAATAATAATTCAAGACTTGAGAAGAAGGTGCCAGCCAGGCCTGAGCTTCTGTATCAGTCTTTCATTGGAGAGCAAGGCTGCAGCATGCTGGAAATGCTTAAAAACCTCAGAGCTCAGTCTTGGAATCAAAAGAAATGTGTCTTGGGTTATAATTTGGAGTTCATTGAAACACCTCTCTTTTCAGCTGTGTTGTCTTACACTGTTGCCTCTGGCTCTGCAAGAATGATCTCTGGGTTTTAAATAAAGCAAAAAAAGACCAACACAAACAACAAAAAAAGAGCTACTGATAAATCTGCTCTGGTTCATTTGACGAACAGCTGGACATCAAGAATAGTCAATACCTTTAATCAAATTACACCAAAATGCTTACCCATTAATACTTAAGCTGAAGTTTAACATCTGGCAGCAATACCACTTATTCTAAGTTAAATACTTGCTAGCTGTTCTCCTCAGTGCATACAACTTGTTCCCACCCTGCCTTGCCCTAGTGCTGTGCCAGGGGGGTGGGGGTTATTTGCTAGATTTGTCCCCACTTTGTGGCTGACTCTTAACTGCACACAGCTGTTTTGAAGCACATACTAACAGGAGCCTGGGGGAGGTCTGGCCTGGAAGTGGTAAGCACAGAATTTAGTCAGGTGGGTCAGTTTTCCTTTGAGATTGCATTGTGTATCCTGTACTGGTAAATGCAATATACGGTGGCCTCTGGGAAAACAATATGTTGCAGGAGCTGCACACTGGCACTTGAGAAATCTTGGATTTTATTGCCCTGGACTATAAACTTGCAAGGCTGCTGTTTTCCAGGGTATGTATGTGTGAAGGCAGCGTCTCGTGATTTTCTAGGCTATAGGTACCCACACGATAATTTCCCTCAAAGCAAGCATTAGTGGGGGGGGACATGTCATATTCTAGGACCATAAAAGTACTTCCTGTGGAAGCTAGAAATGATGCCAAATTGCTTCTGCGTTCCTGTGTTAGTAGTATGGGATTGTATAGACTGTTGTTTGTTTCTTAACTTCTTGCAGGATTGAGGTATAGAAAAAAAGAAACAGATACTAAAAAAATGGAACTAGGATGTAGCTGCCTTCCCAATAGCCTACCAGGTGAGACACTACAATTAAGGTCCTGAACCAAAATCTGGAGATTATAGATGACTGGAGTCTTTAACCATAGATGTCTAATAAAGTTTCAGATCTCTCGCTACCTTTATCGAGGAATTAACTTTATTATTATATTTATGCAGCTTTGTGATGTGAATGCTGGTGTTGGAACTCTTTTTAGAATGCAAATTTTACAATCAATAAGCTGGAGTCAAATGCTCTGGTTCCCTTGCCAGATTAATGTACTACTGTGTACTTAGCAAATGGTACAAGTTAATCTGAACTGAAATTCTCATGCACAAAAATGCAGTATGTTTGTGACTGATTCATGATCCCTTCCTGCTAATCAGGGTAGAAGTTATTGACTGGCTGTAAAATGTTAGGTGTAAAGTTTGTCTTTTTTAATTAACTCTGAAGTTAGAATAGTTTAAATGCAATTTCAAATCTTCTTTACACCACTAAAAGAATAAATGATTCATGTTACTCAACTCGCTTCATTGTGGTATTTCTATTTTATCACATTGAGTGATTTACTACATTTATCAAATGTTAGCATTGTGATAACTCCATTATTATATGTAATAATGTATAAAATCATATCTTTTATTTGACAAGGAAGGTAATTGCTCCCTTCTTTTTTTCCCCTGTATAGTGAAAATATACTTCTGATGCCACTGTTATGGCTTTTAAAACCTTTCCTTCATGTTATAGAAACTCCCTGACAATGGAGCTGCTGGAATTTTAGAATTTTGTCAATGCTAAAGTATGGGATGCTGAATAAAACTTTGAAAGCTAGTTCCAAATCTCTGTTCTACTGACATGCTTTGTCAAAGAACACCTGTACATCTCTGTCTTTAATGGGCTGCTGTGCCAAAGAACCTCTCTCTGCAAATAACTTCTAAAAACTTCTCTCCTTTCCAGGAAGTAAGTGTGTGTGTGTGTGTGTGTGTGTGTGGTGTGTGTGTGTTCAAAGCAGCATTTCCTGGGGAATGTATGCTTATTGCAGGTACTTTTTGTACTTCTTTTTTCTTTGTGTTGTCACCAGAGGGAGCCCTCTATTTACAAAAGAAATCCCTGGGTTGCCAATTTATGCATGAAGGTAAAAATTCTTTTTTTTGTACTGGAAAGTAAATGTGGGAACTTGTTTTATTTTTTTTTGTATAGTGAAAACTTCATAGCACAGGTCAGTGATATACGTAAATGGGATTGGGCAAGGCTAATGTCTTAAACTACTCTCCAATGACAGCAAGCTAGGTTAAAGGGAAGAGAATGACTTTATCATTTAACACTGTCTGCTGTCTTAAATAAGGACTGACAGTTTTGGACATACTTTGTTTTCATTGCATTGCTTTTAAGTCTCTCTAGAGTTTAAGCGTAATTCTCTCTTGCCGATGCTGTTTCAAGAACTCTTCTTACTGCCCTGCTCTTTCACAGATGGTTTAAATCTATAAAAGGCATTGTATAAGCAATGCAGACTTTCTTCAGAGGTCATCCTGCTTTTCACTTCCATTATAGCTGCACAGTATACAAGGAAAACTTAAATGAGCAGGACTTGCATTGTGGATCCTTAGTGACTTTGATATTTAATGATGGCTGAGTCACCATTAAAACTGGAACTCTTCTGTGATAAACCAGTCTGTGAGCTGCCTCGCAGTTTGTTTTTGTTCTTTGCAAAGAGCTGTAGAGCTGTATAAAACTAAGTTATTTGGTTCCATATGAAACATGGGAATTTTATCAGCAGTGCTCAAATTAATAGCAAGACCGTGGGGAAGAAAAACTGTAAAGGGGTGAGAAAAGACATCTTGAGATAACAAAGCAACAGTGGAGCTTTCATTATCCATGAGGCTTAGTTTTGGGCTGCTTTAAAACCATAGTTGTCATCCTCCTGGCTTCTGTAGTATTTCATCTTCCTTCTCGTGTCAGGAAACAAATAAATACACTGTTAACAGTTACCGGTTTTTATTTGCAGATTATCGAAGTTACAGGGTTTTCTAATGTACTTCAGTAAGAGGGAAACATACGATTTAGTTACTTGGTTGTTTTTTGTTTGCTTTTTGCTTTGTTTTTAACCACTCTCATTGCTGTGTGTGTATATATAAAAAGCAGGGAGAGAAAGAGAGAGTGAGTGAGATTCATTTG
This sequence comes from Nothoprocta pentlandii, assembly GCA_013398315.1. Lineage (NCBI taxonomy): Eukaryota > Metazoa > Chordata > Aves > Tinamiformes > Tinamidae > Nothoprocta > Nothoprocta pentlandii. Next base: position 1,957,989 of record VZSG01000039.1, on the reverse strand, counting down.
ATATTCATGGGGCTGTTAATGTTCAAGATATGCCAAATGTTTTGTTTAAAAAGCTGCTTGGGTTGGATGTCAGTATGTTGTCCAGGGCTGAAAAGGGGCTAAATCCATTTTTTTAAGCATGTTATTAAACGACAAACTGGAAAGTCTGTTGATCATTCCTGTATTGGAAATTGCAAATAGGAATTTAGATTTGAAATTGGATATCTTACAAAGCTCTAAGTAATAGAATTTAGGTAATTTTGTGTGGCAAAGAAGTTGGTAGTCTTTGTGAGTAGGTCTTGGGAGCCATCTGAAGAATGTGAAATTGAGAGAGAAGCAGGAATGATTAAAGCTGTATTATAATGTCCATGTGAAGAAAGCTTAAATAGTGTAGGAAGAACTGCTTTGTGGTTTTAATTTTATTTTTGCCAGGTTCTCTGCAAAGCTTTAAACCCCTCGTTCTGGCTTGATGCATGTTTTTACAACAGAGAATTAAAGGACATGTCCTTTATAAAGGTGCTCCTTCATTTGCTGTTGATCTGGCAATGTAAACTTGGTGTCCTAAACAAAGATGGGTTATTTTTTTCAAGAACATTATTTTCCAGAATTTCCTTTCCTTTTAAGAAAGAAGGTTCATACTTTCTCCATTTGGACTTTTTTCTGTGAGGTAAAAGAAACATGATGATAATCTCTAGAAAGGCTAGCCTCTTGAGTTATCTGTCCTCCATGGCAAGAAAAACCTTTTGTGTGAAGGAAAAAGGAGGAATGTGCCATACCACCTCACCTGTGCTCCTCCTTCTGTTTCAGTCAAACACAATTTCACTGCTTTTAGCCTTAAAACTGGCAGCTCTTATCAGTTTGTTTTTTATCACGTCAGATTGGATTTTAGATTTATCTCAGCTAAATCTAAAATCCAATAGAAGCTGTGTAGGAAGAAAACAAGGTCAGTTGTCAGGCTGAAGTAGTGCATTCTAATTTGTCTTCATCCTTTAGTTACATTTTTACAGGTTTATAGACAAAAGGCTATTAAAAGGTTTGTCTTGTCGCCTGTAATTTCTTCTTGAAACAAGATTAGGACAAGACTCCTGCCTGCTGTTTTCCATGGAAGTTCATGTGATGATCGTATTGCTGGATCCTCTTGAGGTCTGGAATGGCCAGGGTGGGAGATTTTATTGTTGTCTCTGAATTTTGTCTTCTGTTGTGCAGAAGTTTGTTTCAAAAATCAAGCTTCCAGTTTTGAAAAATAATTAGAAAAAAAAAAAAACCCACATTGTAGGAGAAAATGTTTTACATTTGCACAGATCTTTTAAATTTTGGCTTAGAAATGTTCATATGCACATGTGCATATTCTTTCGAAGGTATTGTATTCTTTTTAATGTAAAGTGCTTAGTGCAGGCTCCAGTATATAGGAGAACATTTTAAAGTGAGGAGTGGTAGAGCATGCAGTAATGAAGGTCTAATTCTGTTAGTGTTTTGCACACAAAAATAATTTTAAAAAATCTTCGGTAAATTTCAGTGTAAAAATTACAATAAATGTGATACTGAATTGTTGAGTTATCCCAAATTTTATTAGTCTTATGTCATAATATCTACAAAATGTGCTTAATATTTTGTTCTTTTTTTTTCTTGTTGTATGTGGTGTTGTTGAAGTATTTTTCATTTGAAAGTATGTTCCTAGGTAGTATCCTGGTGCTTTGCACATGAACTCAGTAATTTAGAAAATATATTGGCTAAAAATTGTGTTAAGATATTTGAGAAGCGATGGAGAGGGAAATCCAGTGTGCAGCTATTGGCAGTGTATTGATTGGTTACTCTCTGGGGATGCATCTTGAGATCAGTGGGCAGTTTGGACTGAAATGAAGAAATATTTCTAATTGAGAATTGAATGAAATAAAGGATAAGAGAAATATTCTCCTTCTCTTGCAAAATTTCAAATAGCCACAGAACTACTCCAGGCTTAGAGCTTTACAGATTTAGATTTTCTCAGCTAAAAAAGACTCTTAAGTGCAACATATCTGAAGATAATTTGACTGTAATATAATCTAGCAGGATTAGGGTTTTCGGCTGCTTCCCGAGGAAGACTAGACCGTTGAACAACCAACTCTGGCATCGGGTGCAGGCATACCTTGGGGGAAAATTCCTGTGTTTTAATAAGGCTTTCTGTTACTCTTGTCTTCTATTGGGTCTTATGAACTACTTGGGCCTTTTGTGTATGTTTTGTTATTTGAATGAACTACTTGAAAAAGTGATGGCTATAATCAAAGAAACTAGAATGGAGAAGAAAAAAAACCTAAAATGCAAAATTGTTCTGATGACTGATTTTTTGATAATCATTTTTATAATTGACTGGACAGTACTAACAGAAATGAGCATTGTGGAGAGATGTCAGTGCTACAAATGTAGGCTTTTAAGCGAGAAACAAAATGCCCTGAGGTTTGAAAATAGCTTATCCTTTGCTCTTTGCTGGGTTTCATGTTAGTCCAGATGTTTCCAAACAATTTTCATTACATCAGATTAGCTTTGTAAAACCTAAGCTGAAAAGATCTTTTGAATGCATAGCAGAGGGTTTCATTTGCACAGTAGCAGGGAATTTGCCCCCATATTGGACAAAATGTAACTTTTCTAGTATGTAGAGGGAGGGAGGAAATATTCAGACATCTTGTACACATTCAAAGCTTGAGAAGCCAACTATTGTAAAGGTGAAGTAGTAATGAGCCCGGAATCACAGGCTTCTTGTACGTTTTCTCTGCTTTCCCAATGAAACAGTGGAATATCTGCAAATCTGCAAGGATGTGCACTATCTGTTTTGGGAGCACCTTAGCCATGGCTGTTGAATAGGCCCACAATTCCTGGGGAAGGGGCAGGCTCGTACATACACCAGATAAAAAATTCTAATCATAACAATTAATGGCTATGTAATGTTTTGAGACTATGTAAAGGTACATCCTGAGAAATCTCCTTAGTTCTTCAGTGCATCAAGAATGTTTTTGGTTTAAAAAAAAGAATAAGAATACTAAATTTCAAAGATCATTAAAAAATATTTTCTGTTGAGAGCGACATTGTGGTAGTTACAGGGAGGCTGGCAAACACATTCCTTTGTTACTGTTAGGTTTTTGTTTAACTCTTCACTGCTCACCCATCTAAAATGAGGAGGAGAAGTGTTGGAATATGGGAATTTTCATTTTTTAGGTTTTGAGTGGTTGGAGAAGTTATAATAAGGATCAGGAGATGGTAAAATGTGGAAGGGGGGAGGAGGTAAAGAGGTGCTGCCATTGTGAGGACCCAAAGGCGTAAATGAAATGTTTATTAACTTTATTCTGTGTTTAGCTCCTGCTGTTTTATCCGAGAAGTTAATTTGTTTATGTTGCTGTTACTTCCTTGCACTTTGCTGTGAATTGCTGGGTATTCCTTAAATTGAGTTTGCAAGGGTGATGCTGAACATGAGGCCTGGGAACAGGTGCCTATACCTCTAACAGTGGATCTCACTTAACCAATATTATCTTACTGGGTATTTTTCTCAAGATGTTAAGTTCAGTCTTTAATACTGACAGTCAACTAGGAAACAGTCTTTAGGAAATCCACAATTTGTTTACTGCTGTTTATTTAACCCTTCTGTAGAAACACAACTCATGTGATTTTCAGAACGCTGTACTTGCCTATAGTAAGTGACAAGCACGTGGAAGAGGAGGATTTGGCATGTTTTTGAATGACTCTGCTGGTGCTTGGGAGGTGGCTGCGATGCAGCAGTTTGGGAAGATTTCTTTTCAGTGGATGTGCAGGGGAGCGGCTGTTGAGAGCCTTGCTGAACATCAAAATGAATGTGGCGAAAAGGATTGAGGTTAGATTTCCACTGCTGTGGTAGTCTGAACTGTGCTCTTAAAAATATTAAAAGGAGGGGCAAAAATAAACACACACTCTTATAAATCTCTTTTTTACCTTACAAATCTCTGAGAACAAAGCTGCAGTTGTTGCAAATGCTACACCTGAGAGATCACTCTAGGGCTGGATTGGCAGAAGATGTGAACGAGCCTTCAAAAAGGAGGAGAGAAAAAAAAAAAAGAATTAAATGAAAATGAATTAACCTCTGCCTTGTACACTGTCTTCCTTTTTCTTTTTGAAGTGTCAGTTTATGGTTTTGATAAATGTCAGAAACATTTTTCTCAAATACAATTCTTCTTCATATAATCCAGTGTTGTTAATTTTTTTTCCTCTCCTCCCTCCAAAGATTACTGTGTCCTTATTCTGGTTTCTAATCAGACAAGTACTTGAGAAATGGGATGGATTTGACAGCAAAATGTGTTTCTTATTGAATTAGTTTTGTGAAGGAACTAAAGGTGGGAGATGAGGTTATTCCTTCATGCAGTTTGGGAAATTCATTAACTTAAAATAAGAAGTAAATATTCTGCCTTGCCTCCATACTTTACTGCTATGTTTTTATTAAAATATATGTATTATATTTTGCATAATTGAATATTATTCTGTTTCACTGGTAAATGGCATACACATATGCAAGCTAGTGGCCTGTACCCAATTTTTCTATTCAGTACCTGATACACCAATAGTTGGGGCACAGTGTATTTCAATAGACTTTATCTACTCTCTACCCAGAAGAAAAGCCTATCACACAATGATTGTGTGATAATTTTGTAGGAAATATGAATTAAAGCAAAGTTACCATTTCTGCCAAGTATGTTAGATCAATGTATTTGATTCTGAAGTTACCTAGTAAGAATTGAAGTCTCTTTGTCTTTTTTTCCGTCTGTTCTGAATAACCTGTTCAGAACGTCTGCTTTTAGGAATGTGGGTTTTTTTTGTGTGCGTATGTATTTGAGGGTACTTAAGGGACAAGGGTTAGGCCAAGACCCTGGGGCAGGAAAGGGAGTACAGATTGGCCGCTTGAGGTTGCTTTACTTTCTAGTAAAAGATTAAATAAGTCCTGTGTTGATACTGAGAAATTGTAGTTGTGGATCAAGACAAGTATGTTGGTGTTGCACGGTCCTTCCACAGAACGTATAGACCTTGTATATGAGGCTGAGGAGAAGTAGTAAATAAACACAGGCTAATCTGGAAGTAGAAGAATTAGAGGGCAATGTTCATTAGTGCAGTAGGGAGCAGTCACAGGTTATGATTGTTTAATTAGGTAGACATTTTTGTATTATAAACATTGTCTCAAAAGAGAGCCTTAGCTGAAGGGGAATAGAGAGGGAGACCTCTATTAGGTCTCTATTTAGAGATGTGTGTGAGATTCTTGGGTAACGAGGCTTTCTAAGGGAACCTTGCTCTCAGTGAAAGCATTAATAGCATCTCTTTGTTCACACATTTCTTTTGCTTGAATTGCTGACTTGAATGAGGTCTAATGATGATGTTATGCCCACATGGGTTTTGCATTTTTCGTTACATTTCTCTTTTCAATTGAGTTTTTCAACTTAGAAGTATACATTGTGTTTATCTTGTACATGCTATCTTGCAAAATTATACAGAGACTATTTTAACTTGAGACAAGTTGAAGGTACTGAAGAAAGTTGCCTTTTTTCTCAAAGTAGAGGGGTTAAATTACTGTGAATATAGTAGATATATATTGCATGGTTTATCTGGTTTGTCTAATTTATTATTTAGAAGGTCATTAACACCTATTATCTCCCATTAAAATTATTATTACTGGAAAGATAAATCAGTAGACTAACTGGTCATATATATCATCTGTAAAGCAGGAGCTGAACCGAGGTTATTCTGAGGAAAGGGAAGAGCCCTTTCTTGCACTCGTGTTATGTCCACATGGAAGGAAGAAATCAGGTGGCCAGGGTGCAGTGCAGTTAGGAAATGCAAATGCCATCAGGTATGGGGGGAGAAGATGGTCCAGTTTTCTCCTCTTCTTTGAGAATGAGGTTCAGTCAGTCTGTTCTACAATGGTTAGTGAATATGGGGAAATAAAAACTAACAAAAATAAAATTTTAAGCCTTTGCTGTCTAAGCATGCTGTTTGCATGCTGGCTTGATTAGGCTTCCTTCTCACATGATAAAGCTGTCCAAAAATCTGTTTTGTGTGTTAGGTTTGTTTGATTTGATGAGCTGTCAGCCTTGGATTCAAGCTCTGTGCCGTCCCCGTCGCCCTGTGCTGCCTCAGCTCCTCCTCATTAGCCCTGGCAGGCACCCTCGCCCATTACCGCGCGGAGCCCTGCTTTGCAGTGACAGGTAGCTGTTATTTATGGCACTGTTTAGTCAGGCCTCCTCGCTGTAGTAAGAATGTTCATTCTGCTAAACTGCAGGGCGGGCGCCTGGCCAGGAGCTCCTACCTCGGCTGCAGATCGTTGAACAATTTGCATCTTATGAATTGGAGCCCAAAGTCGTGTTCATTTAATCAACTGCTCCAGCGCAAACATAGATGAAACCACCGAGTGATTTCTTTGGCAAACGGCAGTTCGTGTTTTGTAACTCTGATTCTGTGCCTTTTTCCCAGAAGAATAACCTCTGCTTTTATCTCATTCCCAGAGTTCTCTTTCATGAATAGAGTTTTATGAATAAAACCAACAATATATTTTTATGGTTCTTTTTTAAAACCCTGAAAGAATTGTACCTGAAAGTTGTACCTTAAGCCATGGCGAGAGGGGCATCTCCTTCTCTTTCACCTGCCGCCCACCCTGCACCCCATTTCGTAGTGCGTGACCTCTGCTTCAACTAATGCAGTGGGAAACTGCAAGCTGAAAAAATCTCACAAGAGGGTCAGGCAAACACAGAAACTGGTGAAACAGGAAGAAAGATGCTAGTGCTTTGGGCAGTAATAAATGGGTAGACTGGCTCTAGCATGGCAGCTAAGGTGACTCTAAACATACAGGATGTTACATGAGCAGAAGTCACTGCATCCTCGAGAGGATTATGTGGTGACTGAACTGAACAGCATTTGAAGGACTTCTTTCTGCTCGGGCCTGTTTTGGGGACCCAGAGCGGATGAGGGCGAGGCAGTTGATTTTGCAGGTGCTGCTCTTCACAGCCCCTCATAGCAGTGTTATCCATCTAGAAGGAGTCCATGGGGAAGAAGGCAAGGATCACATGGGCATGCCAGGCACATGGGCTACCTAAGTTGCTAGAGCAGGAAAGGACTGAGCAGTTCCCCAAGGAGCTGAGCCTCTCGGGACTGGTAGTGAGGGGTGAACTGAAAATACAGAAGAAGTTGTGCTTAACAAGATGAGCAAAAGACTCTTGGGTAATTTGGGCCTCTCAATAAATGTCTGGAAGGGAATCACACTTTCTGACTTGATTAAAGGAAGAGGTCCTGAGAAGGAGAGAATTGTGCACAAGGGCAAAATACACATGGGGGTGTCAAAAAGAGATTCTGTACAGCTGAAAAACCATGTTCTTAAATTACATGCTCCTGTAGCATCTCTCTGAAGTTCAGACAATTATTGGAAGAAATAAACTATGTTTATGCTTGAAGACTAGCAATATGCTTCCACTACTTGAGGAAAATATCCCAAAATTGAAGTGCGTTGAAAGCTGGGCTGCTTAGGCTGTTTGGTGATATGATTGAAGAAGGATTGAGTTTGGAGTTCTAAACGCACAGATCTAAGTAGAATCCTTAAAGCGGTTACCTTCAAGTCAAAGGGGGTCCTTTAGGTTTAAGCTGTAGGAATGAAGCAGTAGAAATATCCTGTAAAAAGGCAGTAAGGTTTCTGTGGGACTCAATCCTCTCCATGCATAACTTGCTCTTCATTTGCATGCAAGAATAATCCCACTGAAGTCCAGTGGGAATTTTTATGGACATTAACAACTCCCTATTTGGAGGTTTTTCACTAGAGAAGCACCTGCAATTAAAATTGCAGATGATAGTGATGCTCTTGTATGACATTAGGAAGAGAAGGAGAGGGAGAGTTAGAATTGTAAAATTCCAAGATATGTCTTTTGTTTACTTATGCATTCAGCATTGGACTCGAGCTGTGCAGTCACTGGCCCTGCTTTTGTTTTGGGAGGAAATTGTCTCATACAATGATTACATTATTTTCAAAGGAGCATAAGGAAAAGGTTGAAGTCTTGACAGCTATGACAAAGTCTAGTGTCATAATGTGTCATCAGATAAGTGCTACTGTATGGTCTGTGGCAGTCAGTAAAGCATGGCAGCCACTATTTTTTGTCAGCTTTAAAAGACAGGAAGTGTTACCCGGAGGGGAGAGAATATCAGAAGTTGACAGCCTGGTAGACATCTGGGGTTAAATGTCATCTTTTGAATAGATTTAAACTTACGTATTCATTTTATTTTGTGTTCTGAGTCCTGAAATTCCAGTCTTCAAATACTTATTTTGCTGTTTAATAGCACTTAAAGCATTGTGTCCGAGAGGAACAAGGCAAAGTTTCCTACGAGAGCGAAACAGGTAAAAGGTTATGTGAGAATTTGGAATAGCTGATTATTATTCTTTATTAATAAAACAAAACAAACAACAGTTGTTTTTTGGTGATAATGTATATTACTTGAATTCTTCTTCTACTAAGTGAAATGAGTTTCAGATTACCTAGACTTGCTGTTTTCTCTAAGTTTTTGTTTCAGTTTAACCTTTTAAATTAAATCCTTCTGACCCAGCAGAGTGTTTCATGCAATTAACGTAAATAGTTCCAGTACTTCTTTGACTACATGGTGATTCCTTTCATTTGAGAATCTGATTCATTATTTTGAATATGTCATTGCTCTCAGATTCCTTTACTTGGTGTGTTTGATAGTCTCAGCAGCAGCTTTGGAGAGAGTTGTTGCACTGTTTGAACTTTGTTATTTATTGTGAGGCAAAATGCAATGAGGGACTGTGATGAAAAATGCTACAGACTTTATGAGTTTTTTGCTTCTTTTGGGCAGGTTCTGTTTTTATAGACTTGTATACTGTTATTTCTGGAGTAAAATCATTTATTTATTTTAATTTAAACAGATTCTTGAAGATGCAGAGGCTCAGCACTTGTTCCAGTCCATCCTTCCTGATATGGTGAAGCTGGCACTTTGTCTCCCTACTATCTGCACACAGGTAAGTAGAGCTAGCTGAGAGCTCGTGGCAGGCTGCCTTTCTGCAAAGGGAAACTAATGGCTAGGTTTGAAATAGCAGGGCCGTGTTATGTCCCTTAATAAAGATTATGGTCGAGGGTTAGGTAGTCATTTGGAGAATACGCGTGTGTGATGATACAACCAAATGCTGAGGACAGGACCCTTCACTGTCATCTTTTTAGCCTGAACTTTAGTTACACCTTTCTGTCTGGTAGAGATGCTTCATGTTTTTCTTTAGTGAAGCTGCCACAGGACTTCACAGGACTTCTCTTGATTTAAAAATCAATTTTAGCATTTGAAATATTTCAGTCATCCGAAAATATCTGACTCTTCCTTTTAGATCTTTTTCAGTCATATAAGTGCTATTTGCATAAAGCCTTCCTTTACACCTGGGGCATACTTTGTTCTCGTCAGAGCCTCACAGTACTTCTGCACATACAGCCCTTAACTAATTCTTTGCAGTTATTATGGCCATCAGTCCTGTAGATACTAAAGCTGATAAAGGGTCTATTGCTGTGAGTAATTCCACTGGAATTAATAGGACTGCTCAAATAAGCGAAGATGTAGTGTGTGATGAAACATGAGCAGGACTGAGACATGTTTATAAGCTCCTTTGTCACAGTTTTCTATATCAGTTTTCTTGGACTAGAGCAGGAAAATCTCTCCATACTTTAAGGTGCTGAAGGAGTATCTTCAATTAGACATACTATTTCAAACAACATAGTTAAGACTTTCTTTTTACATGATGGGGAGTGGCTTTTGAATGTTATAAACTTTCCAAGTATTAAGTTAAGCACAAAACTTGAATTTCGTTCAGTAATGCTTATTATGAAGATGATGTACTGCTAAGCAGTATAAATGCTTAAGAATTTCTTTCATAAGCTAAATAAACGTAAAGCTAAATTTGATGTTTCAAATCCAAATACCATCCAAAATGCCCTGTTTTTGTAGGCTTATAGAATTAACTAGAGCTTCTCAAGCTCTTTTCCCTTCCACCTGTGTGACCTCAGTCATTGCAATACAACTTATTAATTAAATAACCAGAAAGGTGAATGAGATTCAGAGAATATCATAATTGCAAGAATTAAGGAGAATTTTCTTGCTTGTTTTTGGAGACTTTTGTGTCGGTTTTGGGGCCATGTATTCCATAGCCTAAAATCAGCAGCAGTTTCTGTCCTTACAAATGAAATGTAGCTTCTGCACTCCCCTGGACACAGGGCGAATGGTGACAGAGAGTGATGGAGGAACGAATTCCTATCCTACTACCAAGTAGATTTGTTGTAATCATTACTGGGCTGTTTACTAAGGAGTTGCCTCTTTTTGGGAAGATGGAGCCTTGAATGTGGTGAGGGAAAATTCCAAATGAGGAGACTAGAGCCTAGTAAAATGAAGGTCCCTTTAGTTTTGGGGCTTTTTCCCCTTTGTTTTTTAATCAAAGAACCTTTGTCTAGAGGAAAATAAGCTCCTCAAATTAAAACCAATATGAAACTTTGTTTCTTACTCATTCTGGTTATAAAAGAAGTGCTACCTGTGTTGTTTCTGCAGAGATTATTAGTCTATTTTTTGAGGGAGGAGAGAAGAAAATGCAGGTTGCAAGATGAGAATTATTGGAATGACTTCCACCTTTCTTTCTAAAGTGCAAAATGTGGTGGGGGTGTTTTTTTTTTCTCTTTTTAAGATTTCCCAGGATTGCAACATACTATCTTGTTCCTTTCTCCCAATTTCCATTATTTTTGTTTGATAAGAAAAACCAAGAAAACACAACTTATTGATTAGAAATTTGCAGTTTGTCAAGCAAGCTTTTCCCAGTCATCTTGTTCTTGACTTTAATGGTGCTTCTGATTTAAGGGTACACCGGTAACCTAAATTACTCTTGTTCTAATTTAACAAATGTAATTTGATGCCTCTGTGTTTTTTCTCTTAAAATTGGTAAGCTAATTACTTTTCTTTTTTCCCTTCCTTTCCTCCTGCCCTTCTCTTCTTCCCCCTCCCTGGCCTTTTGTTCCCACTTGGTAGCCAATACCTCTGCTGAAGCAAAAGATGAATCACTCGATCACGATGTCACAGGAACAAATTGCTAGTTTTCTGGCCAATGCTTTTTTCTGCACTTTTCCACGTCGCAATGCCAAGATGAAGTCCGAGTATTCTAGTTATCCAGATATTAACTTCAACAGGTATGACTGGTATGGCACTCTGAAATAAATGGATCTAATGACACTTGAAAGGAAGTATTATTGTCATTTAAAGGAGAAGCCTGTCTCTTCTTCCACCTTTTTTAAAACTGTTGTTACTAATGCCAATAGATTGCTTTGCATCTTTTTGTTTTTTGTGTTTAAGAGAGAAGACAACTTTATCACTCAGAAATAAGAAAAGATTTTATAGTCTAAAGATGTGCTTTAATATTCTCATCTTTTTTTAATTTTATCCCACCTCTCTATGTCTCCCTCCTTCCATACTCTTACTCTGACATAAAAAGCTGATATAATACCCTACCTCCTCGCAGCTATTCATCTCAGAAGGGTTTATTTCAGTTTCAGTTGTGCCTTGGTTGCCCTATACGAACTTACTGAATGTCAGTATTGGCCAACAGTGTTTCGGTTTCCTTTGTGTCAGCGGTGATCAGACCTTCAGGTCAGATCAGTAGGACTTGCTTCTTTAGTAACTAACTATGCAGTCTTTAACAATTCAAGACATTTGTGGAGCTACATGGTTAAGTAAACCTGCCGTTTTGGCCACAAGGTAGCCTGAAAGGTTTTATAACCACAACAAGAGTTTCATTAAGTATATTCTGATTTCTGAACAAACCCTTACTCTTTTTTCCTCAGTGCTAGTTTAAACACAGATTTTATTTGGAATGTAAATGGGGAAGAAGCTCCTCTGTTGAGTAAAATAGTTCTCTTACACGCTTGTACCTTTAAAATATGAAAAAGTTCTTGTTCTTCTGGGCTTTTCCATTAAAGTCAATTTTTCTTACTTTGTCACTGTTTTCATATGTAGCATATATGCCTTAAACAATGGAATGAATTATGAAAACATAGTGTTGCCTCTGAGCTAACACACTTGGTATTTGTATCATAAAAGTTGTGCTATACTGGACCTTTCCAGAATTAATTAGTCAGGTATGATGATGCACTTAATGGTTTTGGCTTTTGATGTTGTTACAAGCTAGCACAGGGTTCTCTGCACTGTGGTTTTCGAGAAAGAAACACAAAATTATTCTGGGAAAAGGGTTGCTGGCTTCATGTTGATTTCAGAATTGCAGGGTGGACATCCATGCTCCATACAATTCAACAAATTTTCTGCAGTAACTTCATAAAAGCAAAGAAAAAAGGTAGAGACACATTCATTACTCAATATTTATGTTCAGAGCAGTGTAAGAAGAGCTACACAGCTAATGCTGTGGTGTGAGAGTCCTGTTTGCACAGTCTATGCACCTAAAGTTGAATGTTTTCTTAAAGAACTTAAAAGGTACTATTTTTTCCTCAAATTTAAGCTTGCTGTAAGTCAAGCTGTTCAATTATTAAGTAGAGAATAAAACATGAAAAGAGATTTTTTAATCCTGGATTAAGTTTATATCCTCTGAACACTGCACAGCGATGTGAAGTCAAAGCAATGCAGTGTAATGGTAGCAGTTAACTCAGCCTAATGTTTTGAACTACTTCTAAAAAAACTTGACAAGTTATAAGATAAATAGTCGACTGTTATGGCCTCAGACAACAACAAATGTTCACGTAATAAGCGTTCAGGATTTTCTGCCTAATTCTGGTCAGTCTTCCTCTTTTTTTCTTAGCCTGTGGCTTCTTAGCCCATATAGGATGGTTGCTATAAACTGAAGTCAGTTCCTACAGTATTCTTTAAAAGGGATGATACAGCTGACAACATTCAGACTCTCCTCTTGCATTATGTATAAGGTAACTGAGGACACATAAGGTAGAATACAACCTTTGTTTGCTTAAGTGCAGGAATATTGTTGCCAGACTGGAGAAAAGACGAGAACCTGATGTCCTCTGGTTCCTCAGGATGAAAAGAAGCTGATTTCAGTATTTGCTAATTTATGGCTGGTCTGTAACAAGTATAGTCTCATTTTATTAATGCTTCTTTTGTACAATCATTTGTTGGACCAAATACAGTATTTGTTCTTTGTGTTAATTTAATGAGCAGGACAGTGAACAAGAAGAGATGAAAAATAGAGGTGTGACTCACAGTGAATGAAGTGAATGTGCCAAAAGGGATTGATGGCATAAAAGCAAAAGGAGATTGGCATGACTGAATGATGGAGAGACTACTGCAAGATTTTACACCACTTCTGTCATGCTATTTCATATAACCTGACTTAGTTTAAATCTAAAATGAGAGGGAAAGGGCAGGAGGGTGAACAGCATCCCATTTCTTTCCCCTCTGTCAGTTCTGTCATTTTTCCTCTTGAAAATCTAGCTCTTTCAGTAGAAAGGAAAGACCATAAAATATCATGTTTCAACCATTATCTCAGATTTGTCAAGAGGACAAAGTTTGGCCCATTGCAGTGTATATTCTCAGCTTCCACAAAAGGCCTTTCACAAAAATGGATATGGTCAAAAGACAGTAGGCAATGGCTGAAATTACATTTTTTTGAGCTTTTTTTTCGTTGATAACAATGTTTTCATTTAAAGGCTTTGGAGACTATTCTTCTGCTCTGTTTAGAGCCGGACACAAGAGACGGTGGCACACAGCAACCCTTTCTCCCCTCAGTATTATAGTCCTCCTTTTCTTCCAGGCTTCGCTCTTTCCCTCATGTCATTTGTCTGCTGCACGACTGTGGGTGAATTATTTTGTTCCTTTGGGTACGACGACATCACGTGCTGTCATTCTGTAATGAGGCAGGATTGCTGAGCGCAAGTGAGCACTGATTACAGGAGTGCAATTTTTTAAGCAAATATGGTCATCCTAAATTATGCATGCCCTTTCTGAGTTCATATCAAAGGCTTGATAAGCAGGAAAATATTTTTGTCCTCCCTTTTATCTTAAAAACACATTGTAATTGTAGACAATTTCTCTTGGGTGTTTTCAGTTTTATGCAGCTGCTGTTGATCAAGTCACATTATACAAACTTAAATATTAACATGTTATAAAATAGTTTTAATCCAATATTTAAATAGCATATTGTGATTTGAATCCCTCTCCTCGCTCAATACAATTTTTTTTTGACAAAACAACAGGCACAAAGCACAAGAATTTAGTTTACCCCTTTCTCTAGGAACAGTTTAGCAGCGCACCAGGGCTGGACCCCGCTAGCGCGGTGGAGAGGCCCCGTTGCCGAGATGCTGGTGCACGCCAATAACCGAGACTGATGGGAGCGAAGAGCCTTTTGTGTGTTAGCATCACATAAACCAGCAGGGCTTCAGCTCTCTCCTCCCTGGTGGGCTTGCTCGGTGGGCACAAGGAGAGGGAGAGTTTCTCTTGGAAACGGGAGCCCTCTGGTTCAATAGGGTCTTGTGCCACCGAGTGTCTGTTTCGGTGGCTCGTCATGCTGCACAGTGGTAGTTGCTCATACAAGAAAGTACTTAACTAATTCCTCTCTTTTGAACTTGGCAGGGATGGACCTCTTATGGTTCTTAAAAGCCATGAGTAAAATAATTCATTAAAAATGTAGTTGATATAATGGAGTTTTATAGTTTAACTTTGAAAGCTTGAATGGTTGTGAATTTTAGTTGATACACAGTATATCAAAGCATTGTGTCCTTTCAGAATATGAAACAAGGAATACTGTGCTCAGTATTTCTTACTAAAAGATTTATACAGTATTTACCATGCAAAGTGTTAGGACAGCCTTGTGCAAATATCCCATCACAAAATACATTGTTAAATTCGTAATTTTGTCGCTTATGCTATAAGATTTCCACAGAAATCATGTGCTGATTGTCTGTAAAGTGTGAACTGCTCTGACTTTTCAGGATCACCTTCTAGATATGCTCTCTGCAGGAGTATCTCAGAAGACCTAGCGCAGTTCACACAGTTTGATGTTGGTTGCTGTTTCAAGTGGTTTGCTTTGGTGTTACTTCTAATGAACCTTCTTTGTGAATGGTTTAATGTAACGATTTCTCAAAAAGGTTTCAAAATGATTGTTTGCCCTTTTCTTCTGAAATACGTTAATGTTAACATTGAACTGCTTTCTTGCATTTATTTTTGAACGGGATACAGTCTACTACTTAAGACTTTATTCTGTGGAGCGTTTTTTCTCCCTCCTGATGGCTGAGTTGTCAGACTAGCATGATATGATTTAGTAATTTACGAAACTACCAAGTTGGACATATGTAAAAGCAAGGTATAACTGAGTAAAAACCCTGTTGCAGTCTTGAATCAGTCTTCTGGCTGACTGTGGAGGTGCCTGGTTTGGCTGGGACTCCCCAGGTTGTTTTTGACATGTGTTCGCTTTCCGTTTTTCACTGCAGAAGAATGTTACACAAGTTACAATAACTGCTTCCCTGTTTTGCTTTTAAAAGAACTAAGGAAGTTACACTGGGCATATTATGCATTTATAGTAGCTGTCTTGAAAATTATTCGTAATTAAAGATAGTATGTAATAAGACATACCTGGTAGACCTTTTGGCACAAAGTGAAGCGCTTGGTCCCAATACGGATCTGCTACCGCTCTACTAGGACTGAATTTCTTCGATCGTGTTAAGCAACTGATTGGAAATGAGGAAAAGAAAATACACTAGTTAAGATATATATGTATTTTATGGAATGTGTAATATATGAAAGGAAATGGGCAAACTGTATAGTACATTTATAAAGGAGAATTGAATTCTAATTTAGCAGTAATGCAATAGTCTGTTCATAAACAACATCAATCCTGCCATGCTAATGACTGTTCGCTGGGGGATATGTTATCTGGGGCCTTTGAGAGACCTTGGTTTGGACTGAGGGATGCATCGTTCCCGGGTGATTCTAGGTTTTCTCTCTGCCTTAGGTTTGTGTTCTCATTAGCCTTATAAAGAAAGCATTGTTTTCTGAAAAATTTCAAGTGGACACTTGTGTACAGTAGATGATGATATACTCTTTAAATAGCCAATTGTAAAAGGAAATTAACCTTAACATGTCCAGTGTAATTAATTTGCTTTAGTGATTAAAACACTGCATTGATGACTGAATACTTCTTTGGTAAATTACTAAATATGGTAATATAATCATTACTAAATACAGTAATATAATCTACTATTTAATTGTATTGTGGGATGGCTCTTGCTTTAGATGCTCGATATAAAACATTTTAGCTTGTTGTTCTTTGCTCATGAATGCTTGGAGTCAGCACCTTTGGGTTTTGTCAAAGTCAAGATGTGATCTTAAGTATAAATCTGATGAGTATTTAAGACTCTTAGATCATCTCTTCCTAGAAACAGCCTTATAATCTCAGTACTCCAAATTAAACAAAAATCCTCCCCAAAAGACCACAGAGAATAGGACTGGATATGAGTATGTGAGAAAGGAAGAATATCAAAAAGTTGCATAGCTTTATTTCTGTATTTTTATACAAATCTCAATGAAAACTCACTGTTTATCCTAAAAATGATGTTCTGATTGAACTTAAGGATGTCGAAGAGGTTCAGTGTTCTGAAATAATATCAAGATGACAAGCTGAGAATTATGACATTTGACAGTAAGAAAGAAATTGCCAGTGAGATTGAATTATTGAAGGTATTGTTTTCCTTCGTACTTGGTGCCAAGGGGGTTCAGAGCTTCACTTGCTTTGTGCATAAACAAGGAAATAAGTAGGAGCTTAGGAAGTCTGTGCTCTTAGCAGGGCACTAGACGAGATGTCCTTGTCCATATCATGTCTACACCTAATTTGAAATATGCATGTGGCTAAAGCTACTTTGAGCACAATTGAATCAAAATGTCAAGTAATGTGATAGAATCAAATGGCAGTGAAAAGTTTTGGTCAGCTTTGCAAACCGAAGCCTGCTAATTCTTCATTACAAATGTGATACAGTTTTGGGGAAATGTTTTCTTTTTTTCTTCGCCTCTGTTCTTACAACTCCTTAGGGAAGAAAAAGTTGCAAGAGAAAGTAGAGGTGCTTCTGTTTCCTTGCCTGGGCAGCTGAAGTAATGCAAAATGTTTGGCTTATTGTGCCATACAATGCTATATTAGTTTTCCTTTGTGGTCCCACGTGGCAGTATGCAACGTTAGCAGTTCCCATTGAGTTTCTAGCAATTGAGAATGCCAAGCAGTTTAATGAACGTAGCCCTTAATCATCTAGAGAGCGAGGCAAATCTGAAAGTAGCGTAGGCAAGCGCAATATTTCCTCTTCTGTGTGTTTGCCTCAATTAGGCTAAAGTTTGAAATGTAATGGGCTACAAAAATGAAGATATTTCTTTCTTCAAGTGTTTTGTCAGTCTGTACATTAAACCAATACTCTGCTTAGTGATTAGTACTTTGAGGTTGAAAATCATTTCTCTTCTGTATTTTCACTTCAGCCTTAGCTTCTCCCTTTTTTCTGCTCCATCTTCTTACTGGGGGAAATCCACCTGTTTTTTCCTGTTCCTTACAAATCCTTCTTACACCTCTTGTAGGAAAAAAAGTGAGTTTTTGTCAATGTCTTGCATTTGTTTAGACGCAGCGTTATCTTTATTGAGAACATAGCAAAAGGCAAGAAACAATGCAGTTGGTTTTTGGCTATAGCAGAAAGGCTAAAGGCGCTTCAGATTTGCTCTACAGGCTGATTTTACAAGTGCCTTTGGTTGGGACACCTCTGACTGATTTATTTAAGCACACACTTGAAGACAGCCTCTGTGACTGCCACTCGCTCGTGGATGGGAAGTTTATCCAGCACACAGCAGCATGAACGACATCTGCGGATCTTGCAGATTGTTACAGTGGCTCTGGTTTTGGAGGCACGTTGAGATGTGATTTCAGTTTAAATACATTATCATGCCCTTTTGGTAAGAAACATTCAGAGGATGTTCAACCTGGGGATGGAAATACCATTATGATGGTACTTACTGCTATCTGGGGGCTTAAACTTCATGATCGTAATGGTTCTTTCTGTGCTTGTAAAATTACTGAGGCCAGTTTTTGGAGTAACATCAAGTAATCATTTAGCTCCTTGGAAACAAATGTTACAAGTAAGCTATTGTATTGCATTATCCCTTAATCAGAAGCAATATATTTTGGAACTGTTTGCTTAAGATGCTTCAGCTTTTCCCCAGTAAGCTGCATCTATGTCAAGGTCATTTTTGTGTAGCACTTAATGTTATTAAATCATCAAGTGGATGTTGCATCATTTGAAATGCACCCTTTAAATACTTTGCAGATTTGCCATGAGGTTGGTCTATGCAGCACTCTGTGCTTTATTTCTGTGTATCTTTCTCTGCATTTTCTTTGTGTTTCTTATTCTTGGAAATAAGACACTTGTGCAGTAATGCTGAAATTCCCGTGTTAGTTCTTCCTTGCAGAACTCTAAGGTAGCTCGGTTTTCTGCCATGCTGTTTTTTGTCTTTGTCTTCAGTACAGCTTGTGGAAACCTCCTGGGTTGTTAATGTCCCTGTGATCCAGTTTCTTGGGAGATTTAAAAGAGCATATGAAGCAATTGCATTCAACTGAATTAAGATCAGTAATTCTGATAAGTAATTATTAACTATAAGGGTTTAAGATTAGTTGGTAACCCATTGAAATCTATGGGGATTTTCCGAGTGATCTTACTGGTCTTTAAAACAGATTCCTAATATTATCAGGCAGTTTTGTTGCTTAGCATACATGTTTGAAGGAAAAGGAGTTCCCTGTCTAACTGTATGAAAATACATAAGTAACATTCTAGCCTTTATATATTGTAAGCTGGTATAATAAGCATGTTTGCAGAAGGCTATCTTTAATTTGCCACTAGCTCACTAATAAAGATAAATTGTAGAAGCCAAAAATATGAATTGCATCCAAAAATTCATCTAAGGCATGGTACTCTTTGCAAGGCATTTATCCAACCTGTCACACGTGGTCTTCCTCTTACGAGCGAGTTCGGTTTAAGGCAAACACTGTTTGTGATGGATTTAAAGCTCTTTTTCTAAAAACTTGTGTTAGGGAATCCTGTTGCCTAGTCTAGGGGGGAAAAAAGAAGAAAAGTAGAAGAAATTTGTATATTTAACAATGAGAGTGGTAGTGGTTTGTTCAAATAAAAATGCATCATGTTCTATGTAGTAAGGAGGAAAAGTGAATCCTGAGAGAAGGGTGAAGGAGCTCTTGTGCAAACTGCAAATGCAAAAATACAGAAACAGGGCAAAATGCAAATAATGTCTGAATGCCACTGTTCTGTCTCTTCCATATAAGTTGTCTTGGAGATTGCTGCCTGAAAGTCCATTTTAATACATGTTACAAGAATGAAATCAGCATAAGACTTTTCTGTCTTTTTTAAAAATATTAACTTTTGTGTCTTAATATTGTTTTTGAAAAAAGTAATCTCAACCATAAGAATACTTCATAAGAATTTTTAAGTATTGAAGAAATCTAATTCATTTCAGTACCGGAAAGCTAAATTTACCCGGCAGCTTCCTGCTTTTAAAGGCAGGTTGGCATTGCAAAGCATGGAAACACTTTATGTTGCATCTTTTGCTTTATTTGCAGGCTGTTTTTTGAAAAAAGAACTTACATCCTCAGGGCTGTATCAGACATCTCTTAGTGAACTTCCCTATTCTAAGGGTATTATTTCTGAAGTCCTCACTATTCTTCCTTCCAGACAAATTCCATTATGTGTTGCCAATAACAATGCCATGTCACTCTATTAGGAATTAAATTAAGTAATGCGTGTTCAAGTTGCTGGAAGATGGATGGTGCAGTAAAGTATTTCAGCTAACCTTAAGAAACACATTCACTTAATGGCTAAAAATGGAATGCTTCTCTTCAATGCTTGGATTTTTACAAATGAATGTTAGAATAGCAGCAGTAACCCTGTGGATAGAGGCTTTTGGGGACTGGGGCGAGGGGTTATTTTTCTTTAGATACAGTGCAACTTCTGAAGCACAGTGTGTTGCCTGTATTTTTCTGTTAATATCGGATGCTAAAAGACTCAATGTATTTCAGCTCGAGGTAATTTTTTTTTTCAATGTAAGCCAGACAGTTGCTAATAAAAACAGTTAAATCTTCCTAGCTTTCCTGGGATTGTCATATTTCAATATTTTAGATATTATGGAATTGGTGTAAGGGAGGCAGGCATTCCTTTAGCTAGCGTTCTCATCAGAAATTTAGCAAGTGAATAAACCTGCCACTCCTAAAAGCTAGCTCAGCTTTAGAGACACTGCTGTGGTGAAGAAGGCATTCTGGTTTGCAGGGAGTCAGTGCCTTCTGATTTGTTTATCTTCCTCTTTAAAAACTCCACTGGGACTTGCCCTTCCTGACCTTGCCTATTCTTTCCATTTCACTTTGTTACTTTGGAGTCTGTTTCTGCAAACAAATGTGTTACTTTGTGAACTCTCTCTTTGAACTCCATGGAGCTACTTGGGTGAAAAGAAAAATAAGCCAGTGTCTCCTCTTGCTTTTGCATTTTGTTCAGGTAGAGATAATCCCTTCCAGACTGTACTGCATTGACTGTTGTATCAGGGCATGCTGCTTTTCTATGCATGATTTCAAAGGATATTGGAAATATATCATACTGGGGATGTAGCAATTCAGAGGAATCTGTAGTGTTTTTTAGATATTTTTAGGGAGCAGAGTAATGATCTTCAAAGCTTATAATGATTTGAATGTCAGAGCGTGAGCAGATACAAAACATTTTCTTAGGAGTGTGATCAGATACAAAACATTTTTTGGGGTTAAGAATATGCTAGCTGCTCTTTATGATACTTTCTGATGGTTTAGTGTCCCTGAATTTCAAGGGTACCACATAGAAGAGTGTATAGATGTGCTTGCCAGGGAGCTGCAGGGCACAGGCTGCCTCGGGGTCTGTGTTCCTGCCAAGGCCCAGGATCTCCCCACAGCTGATGCAAAGGGCAGGTTCCTAGTAACCTTTAGAGCTCAGGGTTCTGGCTATAGAGGCGCTGGACTGCAGCTTGACGCTAATACTGCTCTCTGGAATGAGCTTCTGGACAGCCCTTCTGCATCACATAATGCTGAGGTGCTTGACTTTAATAGGGCACACTGTGCTTTGGTTTGCATGCATAGTTTGTACTCATTGAAATACTTCACAAGAGAAAAAAAAAAGGTAAAAAGGTTAAAAAGAAGTCATAATTTGTATGTAGCCTAATTACTATTCACTCAAGTCATCCTCTGCTTTTTGTTTTCCAGATTGTTCGAAGGACGATCACCAAGGAAGCCTGAGAAGCTTAAGACCCTTTTCTGTTATTTCAGGAGAGTCACAGAAAAAAGTATGTCCTTTAGTCCTTTCTTTGAGCTATAAAAACAGATGCAGGATGAGGTAAATCTCGTTAAATTTAGAAATTGCAATGAAACATTGTAATGGAAGTTTTTAACTGGTGCCAGCTTGCTGAGTACACTGGCATTTGCATTAGTGTAGCATCCTCCCGTTACAGATGATGCCAGCAGGCTTTTGTTTTGTTTTGCGTGGAGGTGGTTCTCTTTTCTTTCTTTTTGTGATATATGGGTGTGTGTGTGTATGTACTTATACACACACATATACCTACTAAGCACACGTGCTTAATAATATACAACCCCTTGCTGCAGTGCATCGTAGAGAGGATGCAGGGAGAACTTAGCAACAGATGTATTAAGTGCAATTACACAGATGAATGCTGCACATTTAAAAACCCTCAATGGAAATTCAGGTTTCCTGTTGTATGTCCATCTAATACATTGTCTATGAGCTCTTAGGAGTTTTCTCTGTTTAAGTTAATATTTTGTATTTTCCCTTTGGTTCTCCGAAAGGAAAGCTGTTGCGATGCTTTCCCAGGTTAAAATAAAATAAGCGATAGAGCAACATGTGAGATATGCTCAACTGTTGAAAATTAGCATGGTATCTTCCTTGGTGTATTTACCCAGATCTTCCATTGTTACCACTAATGTGAATGTCTGCCACACACTCAAATATTTATCCATCTTTATGAAAGAGCTATATCAGAGTTTACATGTTGTATTTGGGAGGAAGGCATTATGCTCTAATAGTATCCATCACATCTGCAGCAATATCTTATTATAGTAATTTTTAAATTTTAGATATTTTTTCTTGACAGTTTCTCATTATTAGCTTCATGCTTTTCAAAGTGTTTGTTTTTTAGAAAAAAATAAGCTATTAAGTAGAAATCCCTTTGCCTGATTCAGTCTGTCTTAAGTATTTATATTTCTACCACAAATTAAATGCAGCTACATGCTATTTAAGTTATCAAGCTTTAAGCAATGTTTATAGAATGAAATCTCTGAGGTCAAAAGTAAATTATGATCTGTATATATGATTAAAAAATGTTGTGGGCTCGCACTCTTTTTTGTTTTACCGTTGAGTAGTAATGTTTTAATGCAAACCAAATCCTAAATTTATGCAGACATCCCTGCCCATGCATATGAAATCTCTTGGGAGTACACTTTATGAAAGTATTTTGTATTAGATTTCTTAATAATATAATTTCAAACAATATTTAATGAGATTCTTGCATGCTGTCGTCTTGAATTAAAAATTTACACCCTACCTTTGAAAGACCCTATTTCTTGTTCTTTTCTGTGTAAAGAATTAATAAGACTGAAGTAATGTAGCCCTATAAATTACTTTCATAACTCTTTATTATAAATGGTAAATGTATTCCTTGTAAGAGCCTGAGCCTGTATAAGCTGAGGTATTTGTGCTATACTTAATTTGTTAAATATCACACAGTGCCCTTGAGGGAAAGCACTTGATTACTGCAAACTCTACATTTTTTAAGACTAAGTAATCCTTCATTTTCCTTAAGTCCCTATGATTTCTAAGAAAGTCCTACTGCAGGCGTAGTGTAGCAAAAGATTACATCTCAGATACTGTTTTTTATTGGCATGACATCACCTGATAAAAGGTTGATGTTTTGTTTCTGTAGCACAATGGACCTCTTGTTTTGCTGTAGTAAAGCAAGGAGAGAAGGTGATGGGGCATTTTCCATATACTGGGTATTGACTCCTCTTTTCCTCTCGAGTGCCGGAGCTCTTCCTCATTGCAGAACAGTGAATTTCAGTAGCATCTGGGCAGGCCTGGACACAGCAGTGTGGGGAATCTAGCAACACTGCATCTTTGCTGAGATAGGAAAGGGGATAGGGGTTGCTGGTGTCCCATCTAGGCACAGACTGAGTACTCTGTACATTGCCTGGAGGCCCAACACAGTGAATAGACTAAATCTCCAAGAGAGGACTTTTTTCTCCTAAGTGGCAGCATGTTTTACTGTCACTTCAACCATCAGTCCATTCAGTGAAGCTCACAATTTAAGTGAAAATCACTTAGAAAGCAGATTTTTTTTTTTTTCATTTGGGGAAAGAAAAATATCCAGACTGCAAAGGGAGACAGCATGGTTATTGGTAATATCTTATGAACACTTGAGTACTTTTGACTGATGCAAAGTGCAGAAATAAAAGGAAGCAGAAGCAGAGAGGTGAATGTTTTGCTCTTCGTGCTAATTGTTTTCAATTTGAGCCAGGAAGATACATCGTCTGCTTTTGAGGAAAGTTAAATTCTTATATTTCTGCCAGGAATTTTATCTGTTGTAGTTCTAAAATCTTACCAATTAAAATAAGCTGAGGCCTAAATTTGTAGCAATTAATTTGTTATACTTGTGTTGTTCTGCCTGTAGAACCTACAGGATTGGTGACATTTACGAGGCAGAGTCTCCAGGATTTTCCAGATTGGGGCAGGTAAGTCAAACGTGCCATTAAACAAAAATAATTGCTTAAATTAGTGATAGGGAATTTCTGTTTTTAAGGCATTGATCAAGGCTTGGAAGTGTTGCAGGAAGTGCTGTTTGGTGTGGGTTGTTACTGGGGGAAGTTGAGAAGGAAGTGGCTGGACTGACCAAAGCCGTTTGGGCACTCTGTGCAAAGGCAGCAGGTCTCGTGTGGATTTTAAGAACAGAAACACATCTTTGGTACTGTCAGATGAATGGGGAATAGGAGCTGAGACCAATGGTGCCTTGATTTCAGGAATAACAAGGAGTAAAATAAAGTGGGAGATGGCCACCACGGAAAGATTGTTACAGCTTTCCACATGGTTAACCTGTTAAGGTGGTAGACCTTGTGTGAAAAGTGTGGAACTCCAATTTCAGATGTGAGGTTTTATGGTGAAAGATGTGGAGAAGCTTAGGGGTTGACTATGTTAAACCTTAAATTCTTTGAGTGGCAAATACATTTCTTTAAGCAACTTTTAGTCATCTTATGTTAGGCAGTATAAGAAGCTAGTGTGTTTGAATGGATTTTTCTTTTAAAATGTGTATTTGTGTGTGTGGACACTGTAATTATCTTTTCTGTACAATATCTTTTCTCCAATGATAAGGTCCCAGAAAAAGCTGACCAGATTGCATGTCACCTATGAAGGCACTATTGAAAGCAATGGACATGGCATGCTGCAGGTAAGCCTGTAACAATTAATGTGGCAGCTTAAAGTTATGCGTTAATCCTCAGTCATTTAAATGATATTATGTGTCAAAACAAAACAACAGGCTTATTACAAAGTTCCCAAGTTCATCTAGTTTTGCAGATGTGCCTGTTACACAACGAGCTGACAGAAAGAACAAGGCATAGACAGCTTCGGGTCTCGTGGTTCAACCAGGATCAAAGATTGACAAGCTGCAAGTTTCTGACTATGATCCTGAGCTGTCAAGATTTTTATTTATGTATTTATTTGTAAATGATTCTTGTGCCCCAGTTGGTGACCAGTTCAGTAGTTCAAAAGACTTTTTTTTTTTGCTGTTGCCAGCACCACTGTTTCAGTCTGGGAAACCAGTCAGCTATAAAACAGATTGATAAGGAGGATGTCCTGTCCATATGTATATGGCAAGGTACATGTTTGAATTTCACAATTAGTTAAAGTTTCTCTTCCAGAGTTAAATTCAAAAACAAAACAAAACAAAAAAAAAACCCACAAGTTAAGAACTTCTTAGCTGGGAATGTGTGATGCAATGTAAGGGGGGGTTGAGAAAATTGAGAGAGCTTTTTCTGAAAAAGGTGGCTTCCAGAGAATAGCAGAAAGTTAAATTTTTCTACTAAGATAGTTATTGTGTAAATAATGGAAGAAATCCTCTTTATAAGTTTGAGAAAAAAAAATGAACTTGTTTGTGTAATCTTTTATCTTTCCTTTTTCTGTTGCTTTTACTTACTTTATATGTTTTGGCTGAAAATAGACATTTTTCACAAGGACTGTCAGTTGTGCTTTGTGCCTGTGGAGCAGTTGGGGCAATGGGGGGCTCTCTGTAGGTATTCCTGCAGGACAAATAATAGCATATTAAGTTGCTTAAATATCCGGGTTGACATCCAAGCAGCATAGGTCAAAAATTGCTCAGGAGTAGCAGGGAAATCCTGAACTTGAAGTGCTCGCTGTTTGATCACGGTGAGGTCTCTCTCAAGTGATACCATCACTCACAGGTGTTTTGTTCAGTATTTTTCCTAAGCTTTGACATATCTCATGGCCTTATAAAACTAAGCAGCCAAAACACACCGAAATCATTATAAACTCAGCAATTGCTCAGCAGTATTCCTTTTTCTCCTGCCCCCTAATCCAACTATCTCTAACTTCAAAGGAAAGAGGAGTTTAAATTATGCCGTTGCATGCGCTGTTTGCATTTCAGTAGCGCTCAGTAGAAATAAATATTGCCAAGAGAGGGATATTTTCCCTCCTGGCTCCTCCAAGCATTATCAAGCAAAGCAAGTGTCCAGGTGCACCGAAGGACCCTCCTTGCAGCAGGGAGCAGGGCGAGCGGGTCTGCTTCCCCGGGGAGAGGCCCCAGGCGAAGGGCCAGCAGCCAGGCACGGTGACGGTACCGTCTCTGCCGGGCTCAGTGATGGCACTGTCCCTGGACAGGCAGGAGGTGACGAGTCACTTCCTTGGGGTCAGAGCTGGAGTCTGGTCAGCAGGTTGGGATTGGCAGAGGACAGGACAAGACTGGACATGGCCCCGCGTCCTGTGGTGTTAGGGGAGCTCCTTTGCCTTTGACAGAGGGTGCTGGGGGAGGCTCAGCTGTGTCCTTAAGAGTAATAAGGGCCTATGGAGGCATTTGGGGGGCCCTGACTGGTGGGCAGCATTTCTTGTTGTCATTACTCTCTAATCACTTTTAAAATATGTATTGTTGCTGCAAAAGCTAGTCCTGAGCTGCATTCTTTCGGGCAGAAACTTTAATGATCAAAATGACTTGCCTTGTACAAGTGCATTTCAATCAGAATTCATAAAAAAATATTTCCAGGTATAGAACAGCTGATACAGGGGTAAAAATGCTTCAGGGTGAACAGCTTGTTCTGTTGTTGAAGGGGTGAACACCCTTCAGGGGCAGAAGCTTATTAAAAGATAATTGATTAGAGTCTGTAAAATTCAAGAGGAGAACATTGTAGTTTACTATTTTTTTTTTTTTTGCATTTATTGAAATAAGTCCTAAATACATGCTCTTCATTTAAAAACAACAACAACAAAAACTTACATCTAGGGCATTTGAGATGCAACTCTGTTTTGCTTTATAGTATCTCCATTTTCTAATTTTACATTGTCTCAGAAGGAGAGGACAAATGAAAAGCACTGTCCTGTTGCTTTTATTTTTAAGTAATAGTAGCTAAACAAAACTATAGCAGAATGGTATTGAAATATGTATGGGACTCTCTTTACCTAGCTAAATGAAAGGATATTACAGTGTTTATTTATCTTATAATCTTCCTGAATATTTTTTGTTAGGTTGATTTTGCAAACCGTTTTGTTGGAGGTGGTGTCACTGGGGCAGGACTAGTACAAGAAGAAATTCGCTTTTTAATTAACCCAGAACTGATTGTATCTAGGCTCATCACTGAAGTCTTGGATCACAATGAATGTCTTATCATCACAGGTTAGTCTTTGTGGAAGATGTTTCATGTATCATTCTGGTTTTATGTTTTGTGTGTGTGTGTGCATGCATGTTGATAGACCTACTTCAAAATGAGCTTCAAAATGTTTAAGATGCTGGGAGTACCCTTCTCCTAAAGGTACTCCTAATGAGTTCCCACCTCCTAAGACTATAGGGTCTCTATTTGTGAAGGAATTTTTTAAAAAGAAAAGATGACAGCAAGCAGTCAAATGTCATGAAACTTCTTTATTGTATATATTTATATGTTTGTGTGATGGAAGTCTCAGCATTTTTAGCCCTAACTGAAGGAAACCCTAGGGCAGTGTAAGTAAAAGATGCAGTTACCAGCTCTTAGCTTATGCTTCTGTTGTGCTGAAAGCAGGGCGTGCTTCTGTTCCCCCTGCAACCAGGAACGCTTGATGAGATCAGTGTGATTAAAAACTGTGTGTGAGAAGAGGAACTGGCCTCTAGTTACCAAATAGAGGAAGAAATGGAGAAAGTATTTATTAAAAAAGATTTAAAGTCAGTAAATGTATCTGAGAATATTTATCTTGCATCTTACATGTTTCTTTTGACTGCCAATTAAACTCAATTTTTACACCAAATGCTTTTTCAGATTACGTTGTGAGGCTGTGCATGGAGATGTGCTGTCTGTCCAGTGCTTCACTGACAGTGTTTTGGCTTTTGTTTCCACCTCTGTATTAACATTTGGAATGTTTTATTATCCATCTAAGTGGATTAAAGCAGCTAATTCACTGCTAAAAGGTTAGAGAGGCCCAGATAATGCTGTGTGTGTCTGTTCTACAGCCGGGAACGCGGGGAGCAGCCGCATGCCTCCTGACTGAAAAATAAAGTGGTTATAATTTATTTACTGTAGGCAACAGCTATAAAGAAATATTTGACCAGAGAAATCCTCTAGACAAATATTATAAGAGATTATGTATGCTTTATATTACTCAGATTGCTATAATAAAAATAATCTTGTGTTTAGTTACCCGAGCAGCCTCGCGAGGCAGGGCTGTGCGGAGGGTTTGGTGCAGCCCCCGTGTAAGAGCCCTTGGGGAGCGCTCGCTCCCTCCTCACCGGCACGCACGGCACAAACCCGAGCTTGGATCCTCCAAACCCTGCCCTGCTCACCGAGCACGCAGTTGTATTGGGCAGAGCATCTCTTGGTCTCGGTCCTAACCTTGGTAATCTTTCTAAAGGACTCCTGTGCCTTTCTATGAAAACTTTTTGATAAATGGGCTTTTGTGATTAGTTTAAAGAACTGAGTCAGAAAATTCTTGGCCAGGCCTTTTTCTCTGCCGTGGGTATGAGACTGTAATAGAATTAACATTGAAGTTTTGTCCTTTGCATGAGGCTCTTCTGGGGAACGTAAAAGTAGAGCGCAGCTATTCGTCTGTGTTACAGCTGCTTGGGAGAAACAGCAAGTTCATGTTTTGAAAGAACTTCCTTTCTCCTGGGGAGAGGGAAAAAAGAAAGATTTGCAGTGAAAAGATAAAGGTGACTTTTTCGCTGTTGTAGAATTCTTTAAGTTTTACTTTTTTTACAGTGTTTTGTAATTTATGATGAGATGTTCTGCTGCTCTAATGGGAATGGCTCTGCCATCATCTCCGTTTCATCGCTGCCCCTTCTCCAGCTCAGTCCATGGCCAAGGCCCCGCTGTGTGTCACCACCCTCTGGATAAATTACCTTCTTTCTATGCTGCGCCTGACTCCGTGCCCTAATGGGTATAACTGTGTAGCTTAAATTTGCAGAAGAGCCTGAGAAATTGGAAAGAAATTCAATTCGTTGTGATTGCATGGGATCTGGCTAAGATCACTGCTGTAATGAGTATGGGGCTGGTCATGCAACAGGCAAGTTCTCCAACACGGCAGCTACCTACAGACCTGTGAGCCCTGATGCTGGAGATTCCAGTGGCTGCATTTCTGCTACGTTTGCTCTGATACACCTGGTTTTAAGTACCAATATTCTTCATTCCTTTTTTTATTTTTTTATTTTTTGTTTTTTTTTTTAATTGAGGGGAATTGGTGAAGTTTTTCTGAGTTTGCACATAGAAAAGCAGGGTTAAGGGCAGATAAAGCTGCGATCTGTGACTCCTGTGAGCTGGGGCCTGAGCAACAGCCGGCGCTGGCTGCACAGGCAGCTGCTCCTGCTGGAAATCAGCCCGGGGCAAAACTGTTTCTCCCTGGATTGGTTTGTTGATAGTGCCCAAGAAAAGGGCTGGAAGAACAGGGACCAGGAGGAGCCTCCCCTTACTCTTTGGCCGTAAATGTCTGCTCATCTCAGCCTATGACGACTACAAAACTTTCTGGGAAAATGAGCACAAAACTATGCAGTGTCTTTCATGTGTTTTTCCTTTTTGTTGGGTGCTAGTGGTGCTGCTATCCCGGTCTCCAGAGTGAACTTTCTAGCTCATCAGCAGTGCTAGTAGGACTGTGTGTGTGTTCCCCCATCCCTGGGTACCTCATAACGTCATACAGATTGATGCAAATTAAAAGTAGGAGTCTGGAGACTGAGAATCCTGTATTTATTTTTAGTCATAATTGCAGCTCCTTTTACATGGATGAGTGCTAACATCTGGCAATTTCACCATTCCACTGCTTCTCTAGCTATTGCATGTTTTACTAAGTGTATTTTTGAAAGATTTTTGTATGTATATATTTTTTTCTTTTTGTCTTTGGGTGGACTTCTTTATTTTGTAGCTTCATTTTACAACTCTGCAAGTGTGATTGATTGTGTGCTGTATTTGTGGCTTGGGGTGTGTGTGTTGTTGGGGCTTTTTTTGTTTGTTTTTGTTTTTTGTCTTCCCCCTTTCTACATTTTTATGGGAGGAAAGACTCACCACAAATGTCTGCGCGCCTGATTCACTCCGTGTTGCTTCCGTTCCCCCAGCAGCAACACTTTGTACCTCTGTGATTCACAGGCAGCAGCCCTGCCAGCTTCTGTCTGACCTCTTTCCAGAGCTTCACTTATCAGCCCATTGATTTTCATTAACTCTTGGTTTTGAGACACGAGCTTAGAGTTTGTATGATTTTCTTGTGTTTCTGTTACTGATTTTTATATATATATGTTTGCTTGTTTGTTGATGCTTCCCTCAGCAGAAGCTGTACTTTCATAAAAATGAATGAAAGCAGCAAGCTTTTTAAAAAATAAGCTTAGCACTAAGATTGTCACTTAATCTATCCTGATGGAACATCTTAATAACTGTCTTCTCTTTTCACGTACTAGACCCCAAAGGAAAACAGCTTTTGTAATCTGAAGTTTTCCAAGACGGTTTCCTCTGGGGCTGTCAGAAAGGTCAAACATTTCTCTCGTTTGTCTTTTCTCACTATTTGCCCAGACACTTTTTCAAAACATATCAATAAATATAAATTTTACCGCAGTCAAGAAAAATATTAGTGAAGGCTGATAGCCTAAAATTTGATTTAGAGACTGGCTTCTGAATAGTTAAGCTGCTCATAGTTGTCTTTTGTGTCATCTGCCATTACTGTTTGGGGAACAGGAAGGTAAGTCTTGATGTGAAGTTTCTGGTTTTTTTTTGTTTGTTTTTCTTTCATAACCCTCTCATTCATTTTGAGTAGCAACTTCTCAAATTAGCCGTGAGGGGAGTTTGTGTGTCCCCAGTTTGGTTTTATCTTCTAAAAT
>VZSG01000039.1:1904106-1927299 GCA_013398315.1 Nothoprocta pentlandii | reverse complement strand
GTGTCACACATCTTTGCAATTGTTAGGCAGGACTCTTGTGTTAGATGCTGTTGTGTTGTCACCTATTTTGCTTACTGGTCTTTCCAAAACCCAATTTGCTTTTATATTTATAGTTGTAGTAGGTACCACTGTGCGATAAGGAAGTTGTTTAACAGTTTTCATCTGGTTGATCTTGTGCCAAACTGTACCTGTTTGGGCTAAAATTTTCTAGATGAGGTATATCCTACAATCCTCTGCTTTTGAAATGCAACCAAAAATAAGTCTGCTGTTGTGAACACAAAACTAGGGGAAAACTTGTGGTGTTTTTCCTTAGGAGTATTTCCTTGAAACATTTGTGCGTTGCTAAGTTTCGAAGCAGAGACCTGATGTCTGGCAAGATGGGGTGAAAGGGGGATATTGCAGCAGGCGTGTGTCAGTTAAAATGCTCCCCTTCTCGCTCTTGGCATAAACACTGAAGAAGTAGCTTGGACACTACAGTGTAATAGCTAATATTATTAGGATTTTAATAAAAAGAAGAAGAAAAAAGGAAAAGAATTATTAAGTTTACTTTCTCACACCCATTAATGCCTGACCACAGGGCTTTTCTTCGGCTTTATGGGTTTGGGGTTAGACTTTTAAAAAGAAAACTGTTCTGTGGGAATGTACAGCTCACCAAAACCACTTTGTATTTTTATATTTTCTTCTCATGTTTCCTAGAGCTGTCTTGTCAGCTCTTAGCTAAACTGTGAGGTAGCAGTGTTGCCATGTTTTGAATAAAAGAGTGACTATTTTATCATCCTGTTTGCAGGTAGTAGCCTCAAAGATGCTTCTAGGTTTGAGTTGTGCTAATTAATAACTTGTCATGCCGTGAGCCTGGACTGTATATAAGCGATTTGCTTAAGAATTTCTTTCCTTATCACTGCATTGCTACAGCTAGTATTTCTGAGTGAATGCTGAAGGTTAATAACATGCCTTTCTGTCAGACGCTTTGGAGTTGTCTTCAGTTTTGAAGGCTGGGAGTTAGCGATGGCAGCTGCGTCGTGCAAGCTGAGAACCACTCTTGCTGCTCCGCGTGCCCTTCCCTTGCCGCAGGGCCCGTCACTGCGTCCCGGGAAAGCTCGCCCGACACGTTCCTCAAGCTTGCTTCTTGCTACGTTTCAGCAACCTCTTTTCATCCACCTGGGTCTGAGAAAAACAAGATCCCAGTGAAGGGAAGGCACCCGTTCTTTCCTAGTCAGGTGTTAATCAGAAAGGCCTTTGGTTGAGAAGCTCTCCATCCTTGGGGTGGCAGAGCTGAGAATTGTCTTGGAGCTGTGCTGCGCACACAGGGCAGCGTGTGTGAGAGGTCCGTGTTTGCTGTGTTCCGTGATGGATGCTGGCTGTCATTTGTGGAAAAGAAGCGTGTGCAGCTTATGGGAAGACTTGTATCCCTATGCAGATAGAAAGCTCCAGCTTCTGCTGATGCTCCTGAGAGCATTGCACGTTCATTTAGAGAAGCAGTGAGTGCTGTGAAAGATTATTTGCTAAGAGGAGAAATATTTACAATCTTTTTATGTAATGAGAATGTTATTTACCTTTCAGGTACTGAGCAGTACAGTGAATACACAGGCTATGCAGAAACCTACCGATGGGCAAGAAGTCATGAAGATAAGACTCCAAGGTAAGGTTTCACCTATGAAATATCAGCTGAAGAAATAAGTAACTGTCTAAAATTTTGACAAATTGGTGGCTTGAGTACTTCCTAGCCTTTCTCCTCATAGAAAACTCTTGTTTGCTCCCACTGTCTTCTGTAATTTACCTCAAGTTAATCATCAATATTCCTTGCTTTTTTTGATACTAATTTTGATATCTGCCAGGGTGTCATTCTTAAACGAACAACCTCTAGGTACTTTTAATTCAAAATTTTGTTAACATGTTGACTAAGGTGTGGGCTGAAAAAGCCTCACGAGAAGCGTGACAATGATACCTTAGGGGTCACGCTGCCAGTGACACTTGCGTGGCAAACTAGGATTTAATTTAATAAATCTCAATTGAAAGCCCCGAGTTCTTTCTGTTACTCAACAATGTTGTTATACTGAATACATAGAATTATACATTTGTTATGGGAACAAGACAAGCTGAGGAGCAATGAGCTCTTTTGAAATATATGCAGTGTACTGTCCTACAAATATTGGAAGAAGACAGAGCCAAAGTGCCTTTTTCCTGACCTTGCAGTGTTCCTTTGAAGTTAATTAATGGTGCAGTTTAATTAGATTTTGTTTCACATTTCTACTGTGATGTTCGAAGTACAGCCAGGGTATTTTTACTGGGAAGCCTGCTGTCTCTTTGCTGCTGCTCTGCTGCTTCCTCCTTCTCCCCACTCCCCAAAAAACCCTGCTCCACTGACCGCTATGGGCTTCACCCTCTATTAGGAGAGAAGCTCTGCAGGGAGTTGCTTGTTTTACATCTTGCTTGCGTGGCCAATACTAAACAACTAATTTTACTGTCATCCCCTTTTGTCCTCCCTCCAATTTTAGGGATGAATGGCAGCGACGCTACACCGAAATCGTTGCTATAGATGCATTTCATTTCAGACGTTTCCTTGATCAGTTTGGTCCGGAGAAAATTAGAAGAGAGCTCAACAAGGCCAGTAACTTTTTATTGCAGTCAACAGTCTAAGGCTGCTTCACTGATGCTTTTCAGAATTTTGTACTGTTCAGCTACAGATGTTTTTGCTTAATTGTCTTTTATAGAAGATGTACTTTGGGGCTTTGGCCTCTAATGTTGAAGGAGAAGCTTTTCAAATGAAGCACTTAGTCCTAGAGACTCCATCCAAAGATGTGTTTTCTTTAACATTGAGAAAATATTTACAAAGTTTGGATATACATATTTCTAACTCTCCATTGTCCTGCTTCTAAAATGTTATTTAAGTCTTCTCTCAGTGTTTCTACAGGACTGAGTTATGCCTAGTAAGCAGTCCTTTCCAGCTCTCAAGGCTGTGCTTTTCCAATGACCAGGAATTACCATTAGCAAGCTGCTTATAGCACTGGGACCTGAGCTTTCCACTCATGTCCACGTTTTCAAGGCCTTTGCTGTTACTCCCCATTTAAACTGTGTGTCCCAGCGAGGGGCTGGCTGCGTTTCCCAGGGCAGGCTCTCGCAGCACAGCGAGCCGCCAAGGCCGCTGCCCAGCACTGCTGCCCTGCTGGGCCGCTGCCACCAGGATGCTGACACGGCTCTTACTGCGTTTGGGTTTGGCTTAAAGACAAGCCAAGCCTGAGGGCTGTGCAGCGCCTCTGCTTTCAGAGGTGCAATAGGCTTCGGTTTTACCTGCAGGATTAAAACCAAGGAGACACTACTGCAGTTGTTGAAGTACCATGCTTTCAAGAGCTGCAGAATGTAATAGTGCATATCTAAGTAAATTCCATCCTTAGTATTTCCCAGCCATCCAGTTGGAAAGGGAACGCACCTTAAAGAGCATCTTTTTTTTCTTCTTTTTTTTCCGCCCCCCTCCTCCTTCACAGTGATGGTGTACATTGATAAGAGACTAATTTAGCTTTCAAACTTGAGCTTCGTGACTGAAGTAACATTCATCAGCTTGTTTCTTTATGGTTGGTAAGGAAATTAGCCCTGAAAATGAGTGTAAATAAATATAAACTTCAGTGACATCTTACTATAAACTTCAAGTTTCTAACTCGACTGAATATATGATCTGTCTGCAGTTCTCATTTTTCATTGCAATTTAATAAGATAGGACTCAGTAAACTAAGTATATGCACATAGGCTGTGAAATACAACTGCACCAAGTATTACCAGGCATAGCTTAACCACATTTGTTTCCAGAGGTTCTTTTTACTCTCTCTTACTTTGTTACATGTTAGGAAAAGCTTGAAAT
Organism: Nothoprocta pentlandii; assembly: GCA_013398315.1. NCBI lineage: Eukaryota > Metazoa > Chordata > Aves > Tinamiformes > Tinamidae > Nothoprocta > Nothoprocta pentlandii. The sequence continues at coordinate 1,923,446 of VZSG01000039.1, read as the reverse complement.
AACTGGAATAAAATACTGTTCTTACACGCTTACATTTTCCTGTAAGCATACATGGTGTCTCCTTTATACACTCCATTTGTCTTCAAGAAGCAGACACTCACTGTCAGCCAAATTGCTCAAACAGCAGCTGTGTTAGGGTGACTCCTATTTCTGCTTTACCTTGTACCTGGAAAACAAGATTAATATTGTCCTAAATCAGCTGCTCAGAATGAGAAAGAAATCCCATTGTGTCTGACTTCAGTATTCAGATTTGCAGATACATGTGTAAAAGATGTCACATTTTTATCCTTGCTACCCCATGAGATTAGTGCCTAATGAAGCCTCTCCCTAGCAATAATTTTCTTCTAGTTGGAAGTTCCAGCTTCCAAAAGCAAAAGAACAGATGACATATATAGCTGGGCTTGCAATCACACTCATAAATGTCATGAAACCTGTTTTGATAGCTGCTGATTTAAAAGCCTATAGCTTCATCTTCAGCAAGAAGTGCTTCTCTAAAAGTTATGGTCTGGTTGTTTTAAAGAGCATTAACAGTGAGAACGATATTGAGCAGCTGTGTGGAGAGAGGGGGAAGAAAAAGGGAAAAAAAAAAAAAAGCCAGTTGTAAACATCACACACTTGCAAATCCTATCACTACCACACATTTAGAACTATGTACAACTTGAGCAGATTAATTCATGTTAGTCAAAAGCAACAACTTTCCCTCTTTCCGTATGGAAGTAACTGCTTTACTAAAATTTTGCACTAGAAGTTTTCATATTTCTGTGGTCTTAAGTTAAAGCTACTTAAAATGTTTAATGCATTGTTTCTTTTTTTTAGAAAGTGATTAGCTATGTTAAACTGTCTATTTAAAGATACCCTTACCCCTTATTTGCTGTGAAAAATGCTGAGGATACTTCCTTCAGGTGTTCTCTTTGTTGTTGCTGCAGCCCTTCCAGGGATTGGCAGACTTTCTTACTCTTTCTGACAAGATGTTTTTTATTCCCGGGGTTTTTTCCTGATTAGTTGAGAAACGCACACTTGTTAAATAAAAACTGAAAAGAAAATGGCATCCTACTGCAGCAGCAATCCATATCTGTCATTGGGAGGATGGAGTTTGAAGAATTATTTTTTAAAGCAGCCAGTGTAATAGCTTGCTTGGCCCACACGTTTTATACAATGGGCTTTGGACATCAAGCGCACTAACAGCCCTGCCTTTAGAGAGAGCTTAAAAAGCTGCGCCTGATGGAACAGGTAATTTGTAGACACTTGTGTAAATGCTGCTTTGGCAAACCTGAGTCATAGTACGCTACCAAATTATAACAAGTCATAGTACGCTACCAAATTATAACACAAGTCAGAATTTACTGCTCAAATCAGGGGTGAAAGATGTGGATTTTTCAATCCATGCCAGATGGTATGTTCAGTAACTTTTTGTGCCGTCATGAGAACATCAGAGTTTTTTTTTTTTAGAATATGTATAGAAATGTTGCCATTACTCAAGACTTCTCAGTGCATATCAGACTTCCCCCTTCCTCGTTTGTTGTATTAGACCTGTATTTTAAGATGCCATTTTGCATTTTCTTTTCAGTATTTAAGAGTTTAAAAATACTAGACAAAGCAGTCCAGCAGTGGGCTGAAAAGCAGCAGAAGTGGTATCATCTCCTGTTAAAGTTGCACTCTCTGTTCTAGCTAATGCAGATCTTTTCTGTAATTTCATGAAATACCTTGGAGGTTGTACTTTGATCTAGCTTTTAGCTTGGATCAACATGCAGAAAACCTCTTGCATTAAATCCTTCAGCGCTTCTGCAGTTAACGTTAAGCTTAAAGGAAGGCTGTATGGAGTGTAAGGTACTTACTAGCAGTAGTAGCGCTTGCTGCTGCGCGAGGCTCACGTGGCGTGGTGCTCTGCGTGAGGCTCACGTGGCGCGGTGCTCTCTGCGCGAGGCTCACGTGGCGTGGTGCTGTGCATGTGAGGCTCACGTGGCGCGGTGCTGTGCATGTGAGGCTCACGTGGCGTGGTGCTGTGCGTGTGAGGCTCACGTGGCGCGGTGCTGTGCGTGTGCCCGCAGGCCTACTGCGGGTTCTGGCGCGCCGCGGCGCCGCCGCAGCACCTCGCCGCCGTCGCCACCGGGAACTGGGGCTGCGGCGCCTTCGGCGGGGACCCCCGACTGAAAGGTGAGTACCATGGAATACGTGGTGGCTCCTAGGCCTTTTCCTTTCTCCATTAAAGAGAGTATATTCTTCATTTATGTTCATTGTGTATTTATAAATTTTTATTTATGAATTGGAAGGAGAATTTCACTATCTACATGCCTGGTTCATTAGCTCTCCTCTTTAGGCTATGACCTTAAATAAAATGCTTACCACTTTTACATGCCACGAGTAGTTGAAAGTTAAAGGTAGGTAGTAGGTAGGAAGTGCCGTGTATACAGGGACCCATAATCCTGCAAATTTTAAAACCATGTATCTGCAGATTTAATTCACAAAAGAGCATAATCATTGTAATCACCAGCCATACAAATCTGTTTGCTTTCTGGGCCAGTCTCTCAGATGAAACCTAGAATATTTCCATCTCTGCAAAGCTGCTTTAGCCGAGGACCTGGTAACTTGCAGAGTTTCCCACACCTCCTCGCAGTGCCAATGTTCAGCCTTGCAGCTTAGCCCTAGCCACGTGCTGGAGAGGTTCCCTGCAGGCCCAGGGGCTGCTGCTCGCCCTCCAGCTTCAGCCCTGGCCCGCACCTCCCGTGGCCTCCCTTTAATTGGAATATTTATAGTGCAGGTACTGCACGCCGGCACGGTTTCGGGCTCCTTCCCCATCAACTTAAGGAGTGATGGATCCTGACACTTAAATCTATATGCTGATTTATATAACTGTAGGTAGAAATTTACATTTTGGTTATTGTCAGCCCCCTGGAGAGTTAAAATTTGTTTTTCTGAACAGCTTTAGGTGGTTATGTTCTCAGATGAATGATTTTCAGGCTACCAGCTTCATTAGTTTTCTTTCTGAACGTGTTTTATTCATTGAGAATCTATTTCTCTCTCAATGCTCATTGATTTCATGACAGCTGTCTTTTGGTTTCCATTAGACAAAATGAATTGCCAAGTTCGTATCATCAATATCAGGAGCAGTATTTATTGCAGGGTCTGATCATATTTGATTAATGATTCACATTAGGAAGGTTTAATAAACATTTTAATTTGCAGTAGACCTGTCCTTGGATCCAAATTGTAGTACCCCATATATATGTTTTAGAATATGGGTTTCTGCTAAAAATACTGCCCATCTTCTATGAAACTTATCATTTGTTCGACATGTGAATGTGAATTGTACAAGAAGAATTGCTCAAAACTGAGGCACTTAACAAAGACCCCCAGAGTTGATGCAGTGTGTTGAGGTAGCCCATAAGAAAAGTGCCAAAGGTGCTTATCTCCTTTGTCCTAAAATATTGTATAGGGTTATTTTGAACTGCTAATTCTCTCAGTGGTTCCCTTCACTGTGGCCAAATCTTTTACAGCGGAGAAGAGTCCTGTGCAACTTATAGGGCATCACGAATCTTTCATTTCTGGAGATAATTTAGAAAATGGTGAGGTTATTGGTACCACAATCTCACTTAGCCCAAGGCAAAAACCAGCTGCTGGCTGCACAGGCTGGACAGGGTATTGCTGGGGGTAAGTTAGCATTTTGCAGAGGGTGGGTTTAGTTGTCCAAAGATGAGAAGAGTGTAGCTTTACTGAATAACATGCAAAGCCCGCGTGAAGTGAGGCACCTTGTACATACCTGAACTTAACTTGTAGGGTTGCGAGAGGTCCCGCTCAGCTGAACTGCTGCTCTTGGAGACATTGCCTCTCACCAGGGGACGGTGAAGCTGATTCTTGCCAAAACTGCTTGGTTCTCCTTTAATGACATTTTGGAGCTAGTCAGAAGCAGCAGCAGGGTTTTTGTGGTGCTTTTGGTGTACGGTAAAGCAGCGGTGTTTGTTTGGAGCGAGTATGAACACTCATTAGATTCTGTTCCCCTATGCAAGCTAGTTAATTAGGCCCTTTAAAAACTGAGCTACTGAAGCTTTACCAAATCCACAGCTGATTCGGTAGTTTAATTAAAATATCATTCTCAGATTGAGATTAATTTCACATGTGAATCATTAATTTATAGCTTTAGCTATGGGTTTACAAGAGTTTTTTCATTAAAGACTGCAATATTTTATTAGGCCTCCCTTTAAAAATGTGAGCTAAGCTATGAGCAGCTTTCCATATAATTTCTACTAGCAGGTAGTATTGTAGAACGTTCCCTGTTTTATTTAAAACGACCCTTTTTCTTTTTCTACCCAGTAAGTAAAGTTAATATGTGATTAATATTGTCATTGGACAATATTGAAAATATGTCTGTATAATGTGAAACCAGACAAGCTCTAGTAGATTAAATAGTTGATAGGGACCCTTTATTTGGATTGTGGTAGCACTGTCTGCAGTGAATGTGATTGATGGTATTTGCAGGTTGCACTCCCACCTTACAGTATGATTGGCCTGAAGGCTGATGAAGGAGCTGGACTCTGACAACAGTTTGGTGCTCCCTACAAGGGTCTTGGTTTCGCTGTCCCCCACCCTTCCCCCAGGCTCTGGCCAACCCCTCACTCTGCCAGTTCAGCTGCTAAAGTAGCAGAAATCACCTGGCCTTTGTTTCCCTGTTGTATAACTTTCCTGCCAGCCTAGCCAAGGGAATTGGCTCAGTGAGATGGCTGAGTATCTGAGACGCTGCAAAATAGGTAGGAGGTGGGTGGGGAAGGAGAAGGGAGCGAGCCGGTGGGCAGCGCTCCCCTCTGCAGTTGCTGTGAGTCATTAGCTTGGCTCAGCTCCCTCCTTGATCAGGACCCGAGACGATGTCGCACCATAAATCTTAAAAAAAATCTATTTCTGGGATATGGTGCATTCTTCTTTCTCTGCCATGTAGAAAAACAGAGTCTAAGTCAATTTTGTTGTCAGCCATCACCAGAGCATGGGATGCAGCCTGGCCCAGTGGCTTTGAAAGAAAGCTGGAAGTTAAAGCACCTGAATTGCATTCATGACACCTTGAGCCCCTTGTTATGGGTCCGAGTGAGCTATCATATTACAAGCTGCATACTTGGATTATAGTTTAGAGAAGACCTTGCATGTGCTGTAAGATGCTGCAGCGCTTAGATTTCCTCTCGGGAGATAGAAGTTAGCTTAGCCCTTTGCACAAGCCCAGTCTGTGCTGCTCATTCAGTAAAAGGGGTTGCTCCATTTCTTCTCGAGGGTGGCAGAGACTGGAGATTGTGCCATGCTAATGGTGGCTTTTTACCCCTTTCTTGCTATGACTCAGCCTCAGTACCTTAAAATAGGGTGTAAAATGGTGCTCTGTGTTTTCTTGTGCTGTAGCACCTACTCATGGCATAGCCAGTGTGCTTGGCTATAGCCAGTGCTGCCTGGGGGAAAAAAAAAAAAACACTTGATTTTCAAGGTATTTCTGTAGACAGATGGGCGAGGTGGTTGTCTCCTGTGACTGCAGCAGAATCCCATATTCACCCATAATCTCTTTTCTGTTTCAGCCTTAATACAGATACTGGCAGCTGCCGAGACTGGGCGTGATGTTGTCTATTTTACCTTTGGAGATGTGGAGCTGATGAGAGACATTTACAGCATGCACACTTTTCTCTGCGAGAAGGGCCAAACTGTTGGTGAGCATAAGGAAATCTTGTCATGCAGCAAAGAGATTCATCCTTCCTTAAGTGGATATTTTCCAGTGACAACTATTGTCAAGTCCCAAACCAAACTAAGACAAAATCAAAATTGTCTTAGTTTATTTACTCCTGTTTCCAAAGTGAGGAGCTGTTCTGATTCAGGGCCAATTGAGAAGTATTAATTTGTTACAAGACTTTCTAAATCCTTAAAGCAGATTAACACTTCTCAGTTGACCTTTGGGATTTGTGCCTCAGAGCTTGGAAAATCTCGGTATATGTGGTAAAAAAAAAAGACTTACAAAGATAGTATAATCCCATATTGTTTGAAATACATTTTAAAAATGAAGATCTGCTTGCACATTCTTGACGTAGATTTGTCTCATAATGGTTTTGGCTTGATTCTACAAGGTGAATTAGCAGCCAGAACTGTTACACAGTAGCAATGCAGAAAAAGCTCTCTATCTGTTAATGTTGAATGTTACAGTGGCCTTAACTTCTGGGTTAAAAGCCCCAGACTAGCTAAGGGAGATAGGTGAGGCACTGGGAAGGGGCATGTGTGCAAGGCAATGCTGGGGTGGTGCAGAGAGCTGAGCTCCTGCTCAGGCTGAGGGAGCCTTGAGCTCTGAAAAGCGGGGTGCCTCCTGTGCAGCTCTCTGGCCCCCCTGCCACTGTCCTGGGAAAAGATGTTCCAGGTGCCAACCCAGAGCAGGCTCCCGTCTCCCGCAGGCTGCAGCTGCACGTGCAGCGCGAGCTCACCTTGTAAAGGGATGTTTTTCTCTTCATTTTGAAGGGGATGTTTATAGGCTCTTACTGAGATACTACAACGAGGAGTGCAGGAGCTGTTCCACTTCAGGACCAGAAGTCAAGCTGTACTCTTTCATATACAGCACCGTTGAGTCCTATGCAGATTCTACTGATGATGATGATGATGAAGAAGAAAAAGGAGTGTACTTTGAGGATTAAAATGAGTATGTTTAATCAAAATATTTTCTCCTCCCACTGGTATATTGTTTGAATGGCTTATGAATTGGCTTAACTTAATATATATTGATTGCATTGGTAGTATTATGTACATCATCCAAACAAAAATCAGCCTTTGAGAGAGATTATTTTTTGTTTCATTATTTCATTCATGAAAACCTTCTTCATATGCATAGAGAAGGATTTCTCTGGTAAATCTTGCTTGCATTATGCCTTGTTGTTATGCCAGCAGGGAATTTTGATACACTTGCATTTCAGTCAAGAAATTACTGGGAAATGTCAAAATATTTTCTTGTGTTCCTCAGCATTTATTTTGGAGACCTTACCTAAAACCTTACCTAGATTTCTTACATAATCTTAATGCTGGAGTACAAGAGCTGGATTGTAGAGAGAAGAATTGTAATGATTGTTCTTACTGACAGTAGTAGTATTTTTATTACTTCCATAGGATTGCCACCATATTTTGGGTTTCTTATCAACTTTTTCATTCCTTTAATTTAAAATGGCTAGCTAGTCAAAGCTCAACGTTGCTGGCAATACCATTTGAGTTAAGGTCTGCTAATGGTGTCTAAAAGGACTCTCATTTCAGTCCTTTATGGAAATACATGCAGAAGCATAAGATGTAGCTAGAATGGCTTGAGTGAGGACATGGGAATGCCCCTCGGTGGGAGGAATGTCCTTAGGCTATAGATGAGAAAAACAGCATGAGCTCTTTTACTTGAAGCTTGCACTAGTGTCTTTTTTGACATGGGAAAGGCAACAAGGAAGAGAGGTCAAAAGATGTTTGGGGGAAAAGAAAAACAAAACTAAGCTGTTACCATCTCTGTGAATACCAAATAGATGTTGTTGCAGCACATGAAAGGCAGATTAATAGCTTGCACAGAACCTCAGGTGCATCAGGGGTGAAACTTTTCTAGGCCTCTGTACAGGACCAGTCCAGTGGAAGGTTTACCTCCTCGTTAGGGGATCTGCAGTTGGAGCCCTAATTGCTGAGTTTCACCTTATCTGTGTGTTTTTTGTTTGTTTGTTCCCTGTCCGTGTGGTCTGTCGCTGCTGTTGTGCCCGGTTTAGCAGTACAGCCTGAGCCAGCTGCAGGAGATGCACTGAGCTACGCTTCTGGGATCAGCAAAGCCTTTGGGTTCGTGCCTGGTAGAATCTCTCCACGCCTGGAATGTGACATAACTAAATGCTGGAAGCTGTTGGGATTGTGACGGGTCCCCTGCTGGAGCTGCCCTGGTGGAATCAACAGTGAAGAGCTGGGGTCATTTAGGTACCTCCGAGTGCCGCAGCGTCACTTTAGTGCTGCGTGGGCAGCTTGCAAACATGGTGCTTGGAAGGTGGCACAACAGCCTAGGCAGCTTCTTCCTATCATTCCTATGAGCTGTAGTCTCCTCCATCTGCTTCCATTATAACAAAGCAAAGCAAAAATTGGGACAGGATTTCAGGTCCTTTATGCAAGACTTGTGTCCTCTGAGTTAGCAAAATTATTTTTCCTGCTCCTTGTTTTCCAGCATTAGCTCAGATTCTGGTAAGGAATAAAAACACTGTTTATGAAAAGCTCTTATTTGGGTGTTTAGTTCAACTGTGGTAGTGTTTCTAGATGCAGTGCTGGTTATAGATGTACCCTGCTCATTCAGACAAGCAATGGGAAAACGGTGCTGTTTGCCAATCCTTGTTCACCCTACTGCTCAGGATTTCCTATAAACGAAACAACAGAATTTGTTTCTGAACAACTGGAAGAAAATGTGCTAAAAAGCTTTAGGTGGCTAGATATGACCTCCCTTTTCTTGTAAATAACAACATCTTTATTAGTGCAATATTTGTTTTCATCATTGGGGGGAGGAGATTTTTGTGTATGAAAAATATACCAAATAAGATGGCATAAAATTCTACATCACCTCTAGAAATGGAAAAATACATGCAACTCTGAAAAGAGTCTCTCAAGATCATATTCTAGTGTATTAAGTTGAGAGATCTTTTGTAGTATCAAGTATTTCCGGGATAATCCTAGTGATCGTGTGTAGGCTGTAATTTCACTGATACCTGAGGATTTTCTAACATGCCTCTAATTTGAAATTGTTCTTTAGGATATGTTTCCCATAGGTTTTACCTGTGAAGCATGGTTTTAGGGATGGGCTAAAAAGAAGACAAGAGTTAAGATTTTAGCAACAGTGTTAGATTCCTGTCACTCTTGAGCTGCACTGCCCAGAAGGCCGCATGAGTGCGGAAGCAGGGATTTTGGATCAGTCTAATCTGCGCTCTGCATCTTATTTGTTCATCCAACTGCTACCCTCAAACTACCTGACAGGTTTCTTTAGCTAGGGATGTTATTTTGGTGCTCTTGAGGAAACGGTGTGAAGTGGAGCTGCCGGTGGCCTTTGTGCACCCGAGTCAACCTCAGTTGGGTTCTTCTAGAAAACGGTTTCTGGAGTAGCCTCTTCTTTTGGTTTAATTACATTAGAGATCTTTGCTATATGATTTCAAATAAACTTCTACCAAAACTATTGTTTTATAATTATTTTAGCAGCTAAACTGAATGCTTAATATGAAGCAAGGCTGGGCAGTCGTTCGGATTGCAATTTTGCCTCATAATCAAGTTTGGTGTGAGAGCACCTCTCCGTTCGGTGGCTCTTGCACCTAAATTCCTCAGCAGTGAGGTGTTAGTTATGAGGTGTTCTTATCTAATGATGAGTACCCAGGACTGTATATATTAATTTATAAACTGTTGAAGTGTTGACATTCTTTTAAACCTACAGTTTATGCATCATATTATATTGATTTTTCTGGATCTGTATGCTAATGTTTACATGATTTTGTAGGAATACAATTAAAAAATTCTGATGGAAACAATGTAGCCTGATTTTATTTATTGTCTTTATTTGCTTTACAGGTTATAAATTCTAGCACACTTGACTACACAACACTAAGGACAGTTCTAGGAGTAGATTTAATAAATAAAATTATGCTTGCCACATAAAATATAATAGCTAAGTCATCTTGCTCTTACTGTGTAATATTCTAGGAGTTGATCAAGACTGTGTAGCAATTCAAATGAGAAGTAACTACTGTAAGTTTTAAAGGCAAACTAATTGAAAGGGTGGGAACATGAATATGTTTTTATATGCATAGGGCAATATGCAGGTTTTTTGATATTAAATTCCTCATTTGTCTTTGGAAAGTGGTCAATTAACTATTCTTTGATCTTTGTGAAGGAAACAAAACTAAATAAAATTAAAAAGTGAACAGAGGCCTAAAAATGCATAAATAATAACTTGTGTAAATCTTTGCAGGGTTTTTAAGAGTAGATGTCCTTGCTCAGTGGAAGGATGTAAACTATTTTTCAAAAAGCCTGCGTTAAACTAATACAGAGTTCCTTTTTTAGCTTTACAGAAAGGAGAAAACGTAATTTCTGGTTACTTTTGAGCATTTAGATATAGCTGAACTTTATTAATGCTTGTAGTGCTAATAATAAATTATTTAAGACTTAAAGTACAACAGTGATGAAACAAAACTTAGATTTCCTTCTGGTGGGTTTAACATTTTGTGTTATTTGAAAACTTACTGCAAGTTTTCATATAGAAGCTGAAATTTCTTGAGTTCTTGAGTGAAAATCTACTGCTTATAGTCTGAGCTTTGCCTAACATGCAGTTTTCCTCTCTGCTTTGAAAGAAGGAGGAGAAAAAATAATAAGTGAAAGAAAAGTCCATTTTTTAAGTGCTGTAGCAGAACAAGGAAAGAAAATGCAGTCTGTAAGCAGCAGCATCCCAACTAATTTCAGTGCCTAAAAGAATAGTGTTTGCTTATGAGGGATTGATGAACCAAAGCGGCAGCTTAAAATACAGGCTCTCAATTACCTTGAGCAACTGGATGCTGTTTTCTTTCCTTAGTTGTCCTCAGCCAGCGTGGACCTGACCAGGGATTAGTTTGCATATGCAAATATCAAACCAGAATGATTAAAAATCAGCCTCAAGGCCGTTGCAGTGAAGTTCCCCGGTGCTCTTCCCCGGTTAGCTAGAGGGGCCGGCAGTGGCTGCTGCCTTTCCACTTTCCACTTGCTCTCCAGTGGATGCAGGACCCAGCTACTATAAATCCTTGAGGTTCAGCACTGAGTTTCTGTCTAATCCAGAGCAGGATGTTGCAATATTTGCTCAGGATGGATGGCTGTTTTAAATAAATTCATTAATTTAAGTCTACCTAAAGCTTCTTTTCACTCTTACACATCACATTTTTGACAGGAGTGAGAGCACGCATAAAATGTTGGAAATGACGAGATGCTGCTGTTATCTGAAGTTTCTTTAACTAAAAATTGAGTATTTATGGTCTTGTTTTGCGCTTACAGTGCTGGGTGCTCGTTTATCAGTGCTTAAGTGAGCGCGACCTGGAAGCTGTGCAGGAGGTGCCTGTGTCTGACGGCTCCATTGCAGCAGTGCCACCAATTCCTGGTTACGGGAGCCGCCAGCCGGGCGGCTGGGAGGCTCCGGGACGCGCGCAGCGCTCCGGGCACTGCCCTGGTGCCCCGTGTGACGGACATGGGACCCCGGGCTCACTTTAGAGTGCAAGTGAAACGGCTGATACTGGAAATGGGAAATGTTACCCAAATGTTTTTCTTTGAATACAAAAGCGCACTGCTTTGCTATTCAAGTTTCCAGAACGATGGGGTGCAAGAAGGGCTGCCTTTTTTTTCCCGCTGTGGATAAAACGCTAAAGTCGTGTCTAGTCATGCTAAATGTTACTGAAAATCCGTAAATCATCTTTTTGCAGCGAGTGGTAAGTGGTGGGTTGTGTAAAGGGCTTCTTGGAGAACAAGGTGAGTGCCTTGTATGGAACTTTCTGCAGGTGATTTTTCTGTACTGCTTTCAGGTGTGTTCCTATGGGAAGTGCAGTTCAAAGACAGATTTTTTTGGTTCACTACAGATACGCCTTCCATAACTGTTTGAATTTCTTATTGATATAATAGCAATTACTCCTTTTGAAATGAACTTTATCAGAATAAGACTTTGCACAGATGGAAACTGCACTAAATGGGAGAAAAAAAATAAAAAAGTGGATCAGTTACTGTTTGAAACTTTCTGTTTAAATTTACCAGGAATCAGAACGCAGCGCCATGTGAGATACTGCCACTTTTGATAGAACACAACCGTGTCATAGTAGAGATTAATTACCTAGACAAATATTAAACTTCAATTCCAAAGTCTGTTTTTATAGGAAGGCTCTCTTAACTATCAGACTACATCGTGCTGCTTTTAATGGCTCCTTGTTTAGTTGCTTTTTTCCTGACTGACCTTAGCTGTGGGTTAATGTTGTTAATAACACTTTTTACTGGAAATACAATGTTTGCTACCTGCTTGTCTTGCTAGTTTATCCAATTGCTTTAGAGATGCATTTAGACACACCTTTCTATATGTTCTTATAGGCTCTTGTCTGGAGGAATGTTGTGCTTTAAGCTGGGAGTCAATGGGCAGGGCTTAATGTGTTAAATCTCTCCCACCCACAGAGCATCTTGGCACACTGGATACAAGAGAGATATTGTATAAATCAAAGTGACCATGACAAGAAATTCACTACTAAGATTTGAAGAGTTACATTTCTAAAATTAAATGGTAAGAAAAACTGCTTTGAATAGCTAAATTTTGTTATTGAATAATGACACAAATTTCCTTAATGTACTAGGAATTGATTGGATCTAAACCAAAATGTCATGGAAATAAATTAAAGTAATTGTAAATGCTTCACACCCTTTTCTCTAAAGGATAAAGTCCTAACAAATTGTATTTTCAAATCCCAAGCTGACTCTCTCTTCAGCATGCCTGCATGGTAAGGTAATTATCCTGTTCAAGTTTTAAGTCATTATTTTGCCTGTTGCCTGAGGAATTTTACAGCAGAACAGTATTAATAAAATGCCAGGAGTACAAATTTCTTAAGTTAATCTCTGTCATAAGCAGAGTTCGTATAAGCAAATTGGCATTTTCATTCATAATTACTTGACTGACTATATATATGGGTCAGGAATGAAAGAATGCTTGATTTTATATGCTTTGAAAAATGAACACCTTTACATTTTGAGGAAGAAGACAAAAAAATCAGTGTCTTTGGAGAAAGCATTGAACTTTGAGCAAAGGACATTTCTGATTCTTCCACTGGTAAATCTCAGCTAAGTGGCATTTAGACCTTACTGCTGGTGATGACAATTTCCTCAGCTTTTATGATGAAAAAAAGACCTAGTGACTGATTGTGTCTGTGCAAGCCTCATTCCCCCAGCCCCACAGATACAAAAATAACAGCCAAAACCAGGAGATTAAAATTCAAATACAACAGATGAGGAATTCTTTTGCTATCTGAAATTCAAACATTTTGTTTGCAGGCCATCATGTGAACTAGGGTTTTTTTTTTTCCCTTTTTTCTTTTTAATGCAAACCTAGTGCCTCAAAAAGTCATCTGACTTCATCATCCGGGGCTTTAAATCTTTTGACTTATCATTCCGTAAGTTTTTGAAGACTAAATCATTTTTCAGTGGCATATGAGATTTGAAACTTGCACCTTTTGCATGCCAGTTTTCAGAGCTGTGTTTTTAATAGGTGGCAGCAGGAGCCTCCTGTGGCTGCTCAGAGGCTTTTGGCCTCGGTGGTTTCAAGGCTGATCAAATTCTGTTTCTTTTAAACAAGCATCCGCCTCTTTTTCCTTCCAATCTTGATTACATGTGGCCTTCGGATAGCCTCAACATGTTAATAAATGACTTTTTGATGGGTTTCTGCTGCAGTCTAGTAAAAGCTCCTGACAGATCTGTGTAAAGTTGTACCCCTGGAAGATGAATAGTCTATGACCAGTCATGCGTCCGTAGACTCAGATGAACAGCGGCTCTGCTCTTCTGAAAATCCGTGTGGGAACAGCCTGATAAAACTACAAACTGAGGAGGTTGGTAACAGCTCCAGATTCTTACCTCCCATAAAGTTAAGCCTGTGTTTTACTGAAAGGTGCGCACAGAAACGGCTGGATCACAGGGACCAGCACGACTGTTAGATGTTCTCTGTTTTCTTGGTATGTCTTTATGGCTCCGAGGCGCAATGCAAGCAGTAGCTAGCAGGCCCAGTGTCGTAATGAGAAAACAGGTTGTTTCTCAAAGCGTTGACAAAAATGAATATCCAGAACAGGCCCGTGTATGGGAGACGACCTGGCAGAGGTTGGGCGGGAGGATGAGATGGGGCTGTAGGCCAGTCGCGCGGGGAGCGGGCGCTGAGGGGCACGCACGGGGAGCGGGCACTCAAAGGGACCTGTGGGGAGCGGGCAGCGCGTTTCTCGGCAGAGCCGCGGCAGGAGGCCCGTGGGCGAGCGGCGTCGGGCAGGGCTGAGGGCTGCCCTACTCGCAGCAGCGCTCACTGCCCCCCTGCCCCCGTCCCCACCATGTCTAGCCGGTGATGTCAGCGGCGGCCTCCGCGCTGCGCCCCGGTGCCGCAGCAGCCGTAACTCAGCCTCCCTGCCCGCCTCGTGCAGCCTGACGCCGTGACCTGAACGGTCTCGTGCAGCCGTAATGGCTCTGTGATTCCCCAGAGCCCCTGCCGCCTGTGGGGCAGCCCTGCTGCTGGCTCCGCGGTACCGAGTGACCGTCAGCCAGGGCAGCCCTCGGCCCCGCGCTCGTCCCGGTGCCGATGCGGTGCACGGAGCCCGCTCCTCGGCGCACGGAGCCCGCTCCTCGGCGCACGGAGCCCGCTCCTCGGCGCGGCCGCCTCCTCTGCCACCGTGCGCCGCGCAGCGAGCAGGCCGTGTGTCTCGCCAGGCGGCTTGGGAAGAAATGACAAGTTGGATTTATTTCCGACCTTCCAAACACCTTTACAGAGTTCTCACATTTTCTTTTCCTTAATTGGCTCCAGTAACAGCTTTCCAAGGGCCCCGCGCTAATCCACAGGAACTGGTACTGTGCAGGAAAGGTCTGTAAATGCCACAGACTGTCATAGGAATAGTGCTAAAAACCCAAACCTGATGTTTCATGCTCCCAAACCCATCCCACTGCGGATCCTGCCTTTTGATTGATGCTTTTCCCCCTCACGTAGCACACTGTTATAGCCGAGGAGTCTAGATTTTCATGGCTCAAAATGCTTTAGAGCAGAGCCGCCACAGCAGTAGTATTTTAACGTGAAGGAAGGCGATGTTGGAAAGGCAGCGAGTGCGAGCTGGCGCGGGGAGCAGAGAGCCGGAACCCGCGGCAGCCTGTGGTTTGACCCGCGGAGCAGCGTGGTCTGGGGGCAACGTAGAGCCGGTTTAGAGCAATTTACTCCGAGCTGCAACAGCAAGGGCACAAGAACTTGCTGGGGCAAGTTTGGTATAAATTGTTGCATCTTCTCTAAAACACTTTTTTTTTTTTCCTTAAAAGTTATCCATAGTCCCTGTGAACAGCAAGCTTGCTTTGATAGCTAAGACACGCAAACTCTTTCCAGTTTTACAGAATAACAATTTTACAATAAAAAACAGGCAGCAAGCATTCAAGGAAGCGAAGGGCTGTTTCAGCTCTGAGTAAGAATCGCTCTCTAACGTTACTTGGCTGTTTGCAGTACTGCGAACGCAGTGTTTTCAGACGGCCACCGCCGGGACATAAGAAACGGCCGTAACTCTGCACGTAACAGATCTGATATTTACCCCTAGCCCTTGAGCCCCTGGGCGTTCTGCATTAATGCTTCCTCGAGGTCCACGGAGAGAGTGTGGAGGGCTGCAAGAGGAAAGCCAAGGAAAAATTATGAAGTTTTAACTGTACAACAGGTTTGAAGAGCAGCTTCAAAGGAATCCAGACATATCTGTTAAAAAAACAGATAAGGTGCCAGAACAAAGGTAAACAGGAAAGGCTGTAGTGTTATTGCAGAAGAACTCAGTGGGGACAGTGCATCTAAGAGAAGTCTGGCTTTGAGGCACAACATGGTGTTGATTAGTGCAAATAAAGCTCTCCAAGAGCCACCTTTCCGCAATCACAATCAGACGCTGCCTCTGGAGCTTCAAAAGCTTCATTAGCCAACGCTCCTTCCATGCAGAGCCGCGGCCTCGGGCACCCCAGAAGTTCCAGCTGATGGAGAACTGTCTTGCCTTATTTATTTCCCTTCCAAACGAAAGAAATAGCAGGATAATTACACATTCCCTCATTAGGATAAACAGCTTTAAAAATCAAAATAGACCCCCTGGAAAAAAAACGCAGCCTATGGTATAGAAGAGATGAGGGCATTTTTTCACTTACGTTAAGGTACCTTGACATTATATTTTCACCTAAAGGGAATACCTAAGAAAATTTGTGGTGTAATACAGAGGAAGCTGAAAGAAAACTATGAAAAAATAAGGTTTCTCTCTCTGTTAGGATTTTCTTATGGAGTAACTGCACATGTTGAAAACACTTTCTCTAGCTCTTTTATTCTCCTCCATTTATAAAATAGCAGAAAAGTCTTTAACCCCTTCCTGGCTAAGCAAAGGGCTTGCTGCATTATCAGCATGGCAAAGGCTGGCAGGCTTTGTCTGCAACACCAGTGTAGATCTATGTGCACAGTAAGTGAGAAGCTCTCTTGCAGTTTCCACTTCTAGCTTATATTCTCACCAATCAAATACTACAAGGTAAGTTTAGTGTTCTTGCTAATTTGAACATGAATTAATGTTTAGCAGCCTAAATCAACGTTGTGCAGCAGTGTGCTCCCCTAAAGCACCCCTCTGTATTGGCTTGCTGCTCTGTATTCGGTGTTGTTGCCCCTTTATTCTCACTCTTTATTCACGTTACGACAGTATAGGAGCGTGTGACGTTTCAGGGAGCGTGATAACCCCAAGGAAGGGCTGTCCTGTGGCACTGACTCCGCAGCTGCGAGCCGGCACAGGGCAGGTCCCCACAGTGCAACTGAGGGTCCCCGCAGCGCAACTCTTCCTTTAAGAAGAGAGGCAATTTAGATTTTAATCTGTGTAAATTACAGTCTTAACGTGTAATTAGGAAATTAAAAAAAAAAAAAAAAGTAAAATGGAGTGTCTCTGCACTTGGCCTAAGAGACCTTCTGGTAAGTACTGTCTTTAGTTCAATTACCTTATAATAACGGTGAAGAGCTGCCAAAAATATATAAATACACCTATCTCAGGAGGATAAGTTATTAATGAGATTGTCCTTCTGTAAGTAATCCTGTACGCAAACCCTCTCCTTTGAGACTACCCTTTGAAGAAAGAAGCCTGCTGGGAAGCCGTGCTGGTCGGAGAGCCGTGAGAAGTTCTGTGAAGGTGAAGGTTCTGGTTTTGTTAAATTAGAGGCCTCAGTTAAGATACAAGAGACAGAAGTGAATAAGAAAACATGTCAGTTTAAAATTGGCACGCAACAGAAATAAGGATAAAATTCAAAATGAATGACAACAGGAGATTTTCCTCTGCATGTCACATTTTACTTCCATTTCCGGAGTGCTGTCATGACTTCCCTCAGTTACATATTTAAGCCAGGGCCAAGTGCCTCTGCATGTGGATTCTGGGTTTGGAGCTGCAGTTTCTGCAGTTTTCATCCTACCAATGGACCTCCAGCCAAACTCCACGTGTGACAGTTTAACAGGAAACAAACATATATGTAAGTGGCAGTAACGGTTTTCCTTAGAAAACAGCAGATATGGATAGGTACTGAAATTTGATACGTACGAGGGCAGTGTAGAGGTAGATGAGAGAGAAATCAATGGATAAATACATGCTGGAGAATCTGTAGGATGGTTCAAAGTGGAATAAAACACAAGCGTGCTGTTCAAGCACACAAATGCCTTGTGTGTGAGGAGTAAGAAACTAGTGAAAGATGAATAAAAAATGTGAAATTGTAAAGGCCTTGGGGAAGAAAATGAGTACTCGAAACATTTTGTAAAGCCTTGATGGCTACAGAGGTCCATTTAGCCTGTTCAGTGCAATGGTATTCAAAGCCAGACTTGACACATGTGTCTCCCTCTGCAGCGGATGGGAGGTCTGCTTGTCCTCACTATCATTTTTAATTGAGTTTATGCTCACTTAGCATAACATGATTGCTCTAAAGATGGCTTCTGTCTGTTCCTAACAAGGTTAAAACCCAATTAGTAGCTGCAGCATCTCACAATATTTCACCTCGTGCCAGGAGGCTGCACCAGCGTCGGGCAGCTGCGTGTAGGCGCTGCGGCTCGCGCCGCTCGGGGCAGGGGATGGCGTCTCCTCACGGCCCTTCCCCGCAGCACCGCGTCGCGCTGCCCCGCGCGTCGCCTCCCGGGACACCTCGTCCCAGCTCTGAAGGGGACTTCACCCTCTGGGCTCTTGTTTCTTGTGCTCTTCTCACATGAAACATCCACTCAAAAGCCAGTCACACCTTCACTTTGCCCTATTTATCAGTTTCTTGAAGTGCAGAACTATCAGGAAAGGTGCTAAAATGATAAGAAAAACTTTGATGTATGTGAGGATTAACATTTCTTCTCCAGAATAAATTTATGCTGATAGCTAAATTAGAATGAACAATTATTCGTAATAATCAACAGGCTTCATGAAATCCTAGCTGTTATGCTACAAAACCCTCCTTAAAGGCTGTTGTGTCTCATTTCTGCCCAGCTGACCCTCATAAAGTCATATTTTGTAGCATATCCTTTGCACGAAATGAATTATAGCTTGCTTGCGCTCCCCCTTCCTTTTACGGCAAGTCCAGTTTTCCCATTATTCACATCTTTGCCCAGAAAATTACCAAGCATGTTGATATTTATGGGACAGTGTCAATATTTACTTGAAATATCAATTTCAGTGGCCGTGCAGACAATTGACCTTGGTTATCTGTACAGTGTATCTTGATCAAGAGCAGGTAAATAACAAATGTGTCATGTTCTGAATTTTAATAGAAAATTCATAGATCCTTGTAATTTTAAGATATTCAAGGGAGAAGCTGTCTTGGAAAACATAAATAAAGACTGACAGCAAAATGAAAATTGTGGATTGTATTGTTCAGTATGTTAGAACGTAGCCTGGAATAATTCTCCTGAATAAAAAAATAGCAAATAGATTTTATCAAGGTCTACTGCTTTATTTTATATACTAATTTTGGATAGGAAGCATAAATGTCCTTGGAACTTATTTATATCTCCTTTATGAAACTCTCAGTCATTCCTGTACCATAGTTGTGTAAGATGTGCAAATTGTATCCTGCCCACCACGCCAGGCCGGGTTTCCCCCTGCACTGCTGCCCGCGGGGGCCTGCGCTTAACTAGCGCCAGGAAGGGCTCGCGTGCCGTCCTCACGGATGGCATCGTCTTTATGTCCCCTGGAAGCCCTAACGCCGCACAGCTGCAAGTGTCCACTTCATCAGTTTCCTTGACAGCCCTCAGGGCATCTCAAAGGTGAATGCCCCTTCTCCCCTGCTTTCCGTCCTGCCAGGTAGCTCTTTGTTGAGAGACATTTTGATACCAAATGACCTTATTATCAAGACGGCTTATTCCAGGTGTTCCATGTGGGGACTAAACTTGGTGCTGCCCTGTTCCCCTCCTGCCTTCGCATCACAATAGGCTTCCACTTTACACCAAACCAGAGCTAACTGGTGCCAGCGAGTGTCTTTTGCAGAAGCTCCTGATCCTCGGCGGGCACAACCGGCAGCCCCGGCCTGCTCCGAGGCCCCGCAAACGCCTCCCCTGCCGCGAGCGTCGCTCAGAAAATGGCGCCGCGGCGCCGCGGGCCGTTAGGGGCGGGGCGGGCGCGGCCGTGCGG
>VZSG01000039.1:1816457-1895612 GCA_013398315.1 Nothoprocta pentlandii | reverse complement strand
TGACGTTGATACACAAGACTTGAAGACTATAATCCCAAACAAAAAACAAGGAAACTTACTGTCTTCTACAACATAAAAAAAAAAAAAAATTTCTGGGTCCCTTTCTGCCTGCATCAAAAAAAAAAAAAAAAAAAAAAAAAAAAAAAAAAAAAAAAAAAAAAGAATAGTTGTATTATGGTCATCACTGTCTGTGGAAAATTTGAGGAAGGAACTTTAGCATAAGGAGATATTCCTTATTAAAATTATGTATGAAAAGTAAATGTCACATTTGTCATGGTGATTGGCCAAATGTGTATTAAGAACTTTTTAATTTAATGAAAATAACTTTAGTCTAAGTAGCCTTAGTTGTACCACATGGAGGCCGTTGTTAGTTAGCATTGCAAATTGTCAGATTAGTTGTTGTACAGGCATAGAATAACTATACTCCTCTTAATTTAGGATAAGATGGTATACACAGAGAAAATGTCATTGTGGTTCCTGTAGACTTCTTACAGTATTTTGCATAAATGCAGGTTTCTAATTTAAACTAAGCTGGTCAAGTATCAAGTTAAGAAGAAAAGAAGAAATAGGCACAAATGGGACAAAGAAACTCTTCATCATCATGGCAGGACCTGACCACCAAGCATGATGTGACCACCAGATTTTACCGCAGCATATGAAGATTAGGCCAAGTTTAGATCAAATCTGCCTAAGAACTTGAATTCGACCAAAACAAAACATTTGTAGAAGGACCATATTCCCTTATTTTCTTTGAGATGACTAATTTCCTTTCTTTCTTCCTTTTCTGTATTCATATCTAGTCCTGGGATTTGTTTTTCCGAAATGCTAACGCTGGCCAAGCATATGACCCTCACTTACCAGATCAGTTAGGAAAAAAGGCATCGTTTCTTCAGAGCCATGGCCTGGCCCAGACACCGGGCAAAGCTGAGAAACTTGTTGAAGATCATCTTGCTGTGCAGTCTTTGATAAGAGCATACCAAGTAAGTGCATTTCTGGTAGGTGGGGGAGGACATCTCCCTGGCAAATGGCGTGGGTGCTGTTGTTTTGCTGTTCACTACACATGGATATGTAGTAACTGATTTTTGTTGAGATGAATAATATATTTGTGTAAGGTTACCCAGAGAGGCTGCTGAGTCTCCATCCTTGGAGATATTTGAAAACTGTCTTGGCAGGGTCCTGAGCAAACTGCTCTGGGTGACCCTATTTAAGCCGGGAGGTTGGGCTGTTTAATATGTAGAGGTTCTTTCCAACCACAACTATTCCGTGATTCTCTCATATTTCCTCCTCCCATTATGATCTGGCAAACTAGGAGCAGGATAAAACACGATTCACATGCATTCCTAAAATAATCTGCTCTGAAAACAAAAAGAAAAACAAGGCATCTGTTTTCCCAAGAGCTACAAAATGCTTTCTAAACGATAAATCAAACTGTGATACAGAAATATGGTACATTTGTTTTGATGGCCACACTTGTGGTATGTAGCAATTGAAATTTTTTTTAGCTAGACAACTTTATGGTACTTTCCAAGTTGCCTGTTAGTTATGATACTAATGCAGTATTTAATTAGTCATCAGTGGTTGACAGTGGACAAACTACCATTTCCCTTTCCCTTTTTTTATACAAGAAGTCTACAGTGAAAAAATCTTGAAGCTGCAGAAAACTGGTAGTACTGTGGCATTTGTCAGGACACAGTAAGCAGTAGGGTAATCAGAATGTGTGTAAGAGCTAGTCTTTCAGACCAACTCCTGATTGCAAAATATATTATAATAGATTCCAACATGAGTGGGATTTACCACTTAGTGTTACCTTTAAAAATCTAGGAGCTAATTGTGTGAATCCTCTTGCCTTTTAACTTTGTTCATCATGGGCTAAAATGACTGCTCTGAAGTCAGAACATAGCTTTAGTTTTGTAACTCTTTGTGAAGGATAAGTGGGTAGAAGAGAAGATAGTTTTGTTTTTTCTGCAGCCTGTACTACTGAATCTTATATCTACCTTGTGTTGTGTAAACAGATCAAAAGGTAAGCAATAGACAGCTAGATATTTGTGTAAATAATAATCTGTTGCGTAAATGATGTGTTTGCGACACTTCAGTGCTTACACACGTACCTGTTGCAGAAATTGTTTAAGTTTCCCTTTCCTAGTGTAGAGTTATTAAAAAAAAATAAAAAAATAAAAAAATAAAGTCTTGATTATGGGACGTATTGTGTTTTAATTAAAACACAGCCAATTCTGGAGTGTAATATGGCACCGTTTTTTATAGACTTGCTCTTCTGAGGTTTGGAGTTCTTGCTAATACTCTTCCTCCTCCTTTAATACTTCAGAACTGCCGTAGCTTGGGGAGGTGAGTTCTTTCCTCTTGATGATGCCTGAGATAGAATTGCTTGCTTAGTTCCAGTCAGATACACTTGGTGCTGCTGTAAACAACGAGGTGGCACAGATGTTGCCGTGGGCATCATTTGGCCCGTCAAGGCTTTATTACTGGTGATTCATAAGGTGCAAAGAATCTCAGAGGCCAGGCTGAATTTACAGGGCTGATTATTCTTTCTTGTATTTGAGAAAAACAAAACAAAACTAAATTCTGTTAGGTTTAAGTACATTTTGGTATGCACTGTCCTGCAAGTAGAGCATATATGAATAGTGATTTAAAAAAGTCTCATCTTATAGATAAGCCACATTTTACACGCTAGTGAGAATGATTATATGCAATAAAGCTGCAGTTTATTAGTGTTTTTTCAGAGACAGTTACAGCCTTTAGAAGAAAAATAAAATGAAAAAAGTTCACATACTCGCCCACAAAAAAAAAGCTTTTAATAACCTAATTCGCTATATAAAAAGAATGACAAGGGCATTTTATATATATATATATATATTTATATATATATTCACACATATACACACCCGTACACACATACACATCTTTTGTGACTGTGTTTGAATTATTCCTTCTGTAGCACTGTTAATAATATAAAGAACTGTAATATAAAGTCTGTAGCAGTTTATGGCTTGTATTGACCAGCCTTACTAATAAGTGACAGCTGACTAAATTGCCCATTGATGTATTTGATGTATTAAAGTTCATTCATTCATCTACACATGAAATTTCCAAACCTTCTTAAATGAAAGCTATGTTGACTGTTGTGGAGATCACTCTCTCCTGTGGAATACAGATCATGCAGACAGATCCCTTCATTTGCAATAGAAACCTCTGTGTCACCAGTACACATGTTAGGTCAGCACTGCTGTACATTGGTGTTCTCCACTTGCTTAAAGGAGGATTTGGACAAAAATACATGGGGATTGAAATGGCAGTTAGTCACGCTAAGTTCATTTTACCCAGAAAGTTAAGAGTACAATCACCAAAGCTAGTCTTTTTATTTAGTTTTTAATGTAATTCTACTTTAAATTGGATGCGGAACAAAATAAAACTTATGTTCTCACGTGTAGGCAACAGTTTTTAAGAGATTGTATACATATCCAGTGGTGTAATGCTTATTTTATGTTCTTGCAGAAAAAAAGGGAAAACTGCTCCTCTTGGTATTAACTATGCCTACTTATTATATGTTTTGAAGAGAGGTATCGATCTCATTCTCTTTTTTATTTTATCTTTTTATTTATTTAAATCTTTCTAGCTTTCATTAACCCAATAATGTTTTTCACCCCTTTTCCTTTCTTTTCAGATTCGTGGCCATCACGTGGCTCAGTTAGACCCTCTTGGAATTCTCGATGCAGACCTGGATTCGTTTGTTCCATCTGATTTAATCACTACCATTGATAAACTTGGTGAGTACCTGATAGTGTGTCTAAAGAGAGGAAATAAAGAAAAAAAATCAACTCTTGTCTTCATAGTTGTAAGAAAGACAATTGTAAAAGCAATTCACTGTACTAATAACTGTTTTTAATTAAATTAATGAGACTGTGATAGGTGTTCAGAGCATGAGTGATTGTTGACAGGCTGGAACAAATGTTCTTAAACCTTAGAAATAGTTTTGTCCAGAGCCTTGTGACTTGCCAGAGTGGTGATACTGAAATCTTCAGGTGCATAAGAAAATGATACATGTACCAGGGTGAAATTGAATTTGTGCAGGAAACAATTTCTAATGCAGGGTGGACACAGCAAAAAGAGAGAAGGATCTTAAACGTTTGCTCTCAAAAACCCAGACCATCACAGTTTGAGCGTTCCAGGCAGGAAATGTGCAGAGGGCCTCTGATGGTATGGAAGGTAGTTGATATTAGACTTTCCTATGTGTTTTCTTTGTCCTGCCTTCTGGTTTTCTCGAGAAACCTTCTGCTAGGAAGTTTCTTTTAACAACTTCTTCTAAAATGCTGGTTAGAAGTGTTGACTTCTAACACACACAATAGGAGATCCAGGATTGCTTTCAGGAGCTCTTGGAGTTCAAGAAGACTTTTTTTCTTTAAACATGAAAAGATGCTTCAGTAAATATGCACTGCACGAGTACAAAGCACAGATGTTCTGTTTGTGCCCAAATCACTCTTGTATATGTCCTATTTTTTGCATGACAGCACATGATGAGCCTGTGAAGTCTGAAAGAAAGCAGGGGAAAAAAATAGGATAGTAACACTGCTTTGTTTCAACTGAACAAACTAACTCTCTTTTGTTTTATAGATAACAGAAATAATTTTGTCCTGGAAAAATATATTCAAGTGGGAAAAAACAATGATATAAGGTGGTGTCTGCATACTGACTTAGTAGTTGTATGCCTGCATCTGTTTTAGTTACTCCAGATTTGTCACTTTAAATTAATATTAAACATATGAAATACTAATATTTAAATTTACATTTAAATATGCAATATTAAAAACAAAATAGGTGTTTATGTGTTAAAACAAAATATGTGACAGTACAGTGCAGTAAAAATGGTTGCAACGCAGTCCTGTGGCCTGGCTTCTATCTATACTTAGGCTTCTGTGTATCTGTATGCTAAATACTATCATTATTTAATCTTTAAATAGCTTTTTCTTTTATTTTCAGGAAATTTATTTTAACAGGAATATAGAGCACTGCTCTACACTGAGTTATGTGCAGGCTGTCAGATAAATGTTGAATATGTGTGTACAATATATCCAAAATCAGGATAGGTCAAAGTTAGAAATACAGAAAATAATACAGAGCAAAGAGGAAATTTGCATCAGGCATTTCACCTAAGTATAGTGTACTGAACTGATGGCATGTATGCTAAAATTGGAAAATGTAAAAATATTTGCAATAAGTTTTGTTACCTGCATTTTACAAGGAATTTTACCTGCATTTTACAAGGCTTCTCTAGTGGAATAATAACTACTTAGTGAAAACATTTTCTCTTTTAATTCCATGGAAAGTAAATTCTGTGAATGGATGCCTCCAAAATATTCACACTATAAATCCTTAATCTGCTTCCTTCTTTTTTGACATTGTTTTATTAAATTTCAGTTGGTGGAGCTTTGGGAGGGGGGGAAGATTTTGTCCCCTACCCTACTTCTCAAACTGATTATGCACCTCTTACAGGGTTTTATGGTTTGCATGAGTCAGATTTGGACAAAGTCTTTCAGCTGCCCACAACTACCTTCATAGGAGGAAGTGAGACCAGCCTTTCTTTACGAGAGATCATCAGGCGGCTGGAGGTCAGTGTGACATTTTTGATTTGTGACCTCATCTAAACAGAGTAAACTTTTTCCAGAAGCTGTCAGCTACAAAGAACTTGCTGTTTGCTAATCATTAATAGCAGATGCGAAGAGTTCAGGTGGCTTTAAAAGAGCTGGTGGGCTGTTACCACAAATGCTAACGCATTTGCTGAATGTCTCGGCTATGTAGATTTGGATTAGAATAGAAGAGGTGAACTAATTCAGAACTAATTCAGGACATAGTTTTATAAAAAGTTTGTGCTGCTTAAAAGGAGTAGAGACTTTAGAACTTCAGTTGATGTTGTTTTGTTTCCTGTCACAGGAAAAAACTCTACTTGACACGGGCAGGGTTTGCTCTTGCCACCCTGACGTTAGTGGGGCTCTTACTTGAATGAGTGGGTTGAGCACCAAATTCATTTCAAAAAAATGTAGCTAATTGTAGTAAAAATTTAGATACTGATGGTCCTTGCTTTCATCCTTGATCCCTTTCCTATAGTCTGGTTCTCTGAAAGGTGATATGATTTTGTCACATATTGTCAACTAGCTTTGATGACTTTTAAAAGAATAATTGTAGTTGGAGGGGCCCTCCAACCAGCAAATAGGGCTGATAATAAATCTGTAAAGTGCTGAAGTGCTTAATGTGAAGAACTGAGCATTCCCATATGTGGTTTGTTCAAGATCTTGTAGTACAAAACAACTGAAGATTTTAGAGGTGTGATGATAGAATCTGTTGCAGTAAGAAGGGATAGAAGTGAGGACAATGAATTACAGAAATTAGTTGCAAGAATAAAAATAATTAATTTACTGAGAATAGAGGAGATCTTGGCTTTGTCTTGTAAATATGAGAAATATGCTGACTTACACTTCTGACACACTTTTACCAATGCTGAAATATCTGAAGAATCTTTGCATTTTTCCCCCCTCGCTTTCTTTGTTCTCCACTGTTTGAGTTCTTTCTCAGATTTCCAGCCTTCTAAGACTTTCCAACTGTCAGATAATATGCGTGGGAATTTGTAATAATCTTCTCATTATTCCTTGGCCTCAGGTGACATTAAAAAAAAAAAAAAGTGGGTAGATCTAGGTAAATTACTTGAAATCTTTGTTATTGCCATCAAAATAAAGACTTATTCCCATAAAAACAATTGTGGGTTAGGTGAAATAATGCCAGTCAAATCAAGGCAAGTGTTTTGACCTGCTTGTCCATTAGGTCCCAAAAGTTTTTTGCTGATATTTTTACCTTCTAGAATACCTATTGCCAACACATTGGCCTGGAATTTATGTTCATCAATGATGTGGAGCAGTGCCAGTGGATTCGGCAGAAGTTTGAGACACCAGGTGTTATGAAGTTCACTAATGAGGAGAAAAGGACTTTGCTGGCGAGGCTGGTGCGCTCAATGAGGTAGGATGGGCTAGCGCTTGGATGCTCCTCTGCTCTCTATGTGAAAGCTGAGTATCAACTGGCATGGAAAGCTCATGAACTCTTTAAGTTCTGCTGGGTTGAAGTGAAATCTGGACTTGTATACAAGGGAGCTATCTCCTTACACCTGTAAGCCTTTCTGGCTTCTCCCATCCATGAGCAACTGCCTAAATAAGACTTGGTTCTCATGGCAGCAGGCACCTGTGGCCCTTGGGAAGTCAGTGGCACATGGCTTTGCAGGATGTGACTGTGAAATACTGCAGGTCTGCACGCTTAGTAGCTGTTCACCTAAGATGTTGAACTTTCTGCTTGTGCAGTACTGTCTCTGATTGCAGCTACAAAGAAAACTGTGTTCAACCACCACTTTGCTCCACCCTGTGCGAGCAGAAGAAATGAGAGCCCCAGTTCCAGCTTGTGTAAGCTGGTGCAGCCCTGCTGACTTCAGAGGAATCATGGCAATTTGTTTTAGCTGAGAATCTAGCTTGTTGCTAACATGCCTGAATTGTAAAGGTATTGCTGGGTGAGCTAAGGTGACACTGCTGTGTTATGGCAATATTTCATTTCATTGCTTTTAGGACTTCAATCTAAAAAATGTCAGCATCCTGAGTGAGGACTAAGCTGTATATTAATGCTTTATGGCCATCTTATCAGCCCGAATGCAGCAGAGATGATGTAACAAAATAGTTATGTTCATGGAGATTTATTTTTCTTTGCATTCCATATCTCCAGGCTTTGCAACAAATAACCCTTTCAGTGTTTGTTAAAAGGCACTTTTTAACCACTCGTGTTGCCTCTGGCACAAATGCATTAAAGAGAGAAGCAACATAGAACTGTTAAGCATTGACATCTTTCTCCTTCTGTAGCTGAGGCAGATTCCAGTGTCCTTGTTCTTGGCAAGGTATTAGCAGTTACATCACGTAGTCTGAGGCAGTGTCCCATTAAAAAGGGCCTATGAAATGTGTGCTTTCTCTCACTGTTTTCTTCCAGTATTCAATCACTGTTGCTTCCAGAAAGCACAGATTCTTTGATCTGTCATCTTCAATCCATAGAGCAGACTTCTGTGCTTTTGCTCAGCATTCCTAGTGATCAATATAAATTGTTGGGCAGGAGCAGAATTCAACCTGGGCAGTTAGGGTGAACACTTCTCAAGTGAAGGAGGGAGCCTTAAATTCCTTCCCATGTGATCCCCCTGTCCTGCATCTGATTTATCTCAAGAGATCTACAAACGTGTTGCCAGATGCTTTAAAACAGATTGAGACCGTCTCATTTGCTACAAGATGTTTGATATAAATGTTTGCTATGTTATTTTTTTTTAATACAAATGAGCTCGCTCTCTTTTTCTTTTCTTTTTTTTTCCCCCCCAAAGATTTGAAGACTTCCTTGCTCGCAAGTGGTCTTCAGAAAAGCGATTTGGTTTGGAAGGATGCGAAGTAATGATTCCTGCACTTAAGACCATCATTGATAAATCTAGTGAAATGGGAATTGAATATGTTATAATGGGGATGCCTCACAGGTAATGTCAGTGCAAACCCCTCAACTCGAGACTGGTTTTGGATTGTAGAATTAAAACTTTATTAACAAAGTCAGTGTTGGAGAAGCTAGGGAAGAAAAAGTCAATTATAATGAGTAAAAGGAACGTATAATTGTAATAAAGATATTTTTCAATAAGAGGTTAAAGGCCTCACAGGTGAACACTAGTGAGAGTCATATCAGTGTACTTTGAAGCAGCAAGCATATGTGTTTTGTGCCCCACTGTATAGAGTCTCGAACAGAGAAAAGAAGTTGAGATGGTATCACACTTCTACAGTCTACATTAATATTGTCATGTTGTAGCTGCTAGGTGACTATAAAAACTATTGGTCACATTTGCGTAATTAGATGTTTTATTTAGAGTGTTAGTGGGAATGCATTGGAGGTAATTTGCAGTAGGAAGGGAAAAGGGAGAATAAAGCTTTTAAATTTTAAAAGTGTAAAGCAAACTTCTTAACTGCAAATATCTGAAATAAAGGGCTTGCTAGTTTTGTAATTTTTATGCTAGTAGTACTGTTGTTTTCCCTGCTTGAGCCATAACTGTGTTTGATTTTTTTCTTAGAGGTAGACTGAATGTGTTGGCTAATGTTATCCGAAAAGAGTTGGAACAGATCTTCTGTCAGTTTGATCCCAAACTTGAAGCAGCTGATGAGGTGAGATGCTTTGCCATTTTATCTATACAGAGAAGTATAGATATCTATCTGTTCAAAGTAGTTATTTGGTCTGTACTTGGTTTTGGTCATGATCATTATCACAATAGCATTATCATCTTCTGAAAAGTGTTTTCTGGTTTGAGTATCATTTTGGTTTTCAGTTTGAGGGTTATGATTTGATGAAATTTGATCAAGAGTTTAAAGACTACACCTGATCTCTAATACACAGAAGTGTCTCATTTGCAAAGTCTAAAAAATATCCCAGCTCTCTGTCTTTGTTTCATATAAACAGTGTCAGTATTCTGCAAATATGAGCTGGGTGTTGAATAGTGACACTGAGATAATAAAATAGGAACAGTGCTCAAATGTGAGAAAACTACAGCGCATACTGATGCATACCTACCTAGACTTGTTTTTCAGGATAGAGGATAAATTTTAGACATACAATATGTATGAATGATGTGCTTGAATCTTGACCATGTCTTGCACATTAGGGATCTGGGGATGTGAAATATCATCTGGGAATGTACCACGAGAGGATCAACCGAGCAACAAATAAGAAAATCACTCTGTCCCTGATGGCCAACCCTTCTCATCTGGAAGCAGTTGATCCAGTTGTGCAGGGGAAGACTAAAGCTGAACAGTTTTATCGAGGGGATACAGCAGGAAAAAAGGTATAAATAGTTTAATGTTGTGGTAACTCTTCTTGATTTGCAGTATTTTTTTTGCAGTATTTTTTAATGAAGTGGTTTGATAATAATTTTGTATTGTGGAGAGATCTTCTTTTCCTCCTTGACAAAAGAGCATACTACCACTGAACAGGATAAGATGTTTGACCTCTCGGGTAACTTCAGGGAGAGAAGTTACCTTAAAACTTTCCTCTGAGTATTGAATGAAGCGGGTAGAATGCAGACCATTCTATGGCTTATGATAAAAGTACAGTTCTGTTTGTAAATACTCTAGATAGAGCAGACAGATCTTCTTGAGGAACTTAAATTGTGAAACTTAAATTGTGGAACTTAAATTTTTGTTTGTTTGTTTTCTTTCTAATACATGTATGTGTAATCCTTCCTCTTAGGTTATGTCCATATTATTACACGGGGATGCTGCCTTTGCAGGACAGGGAGTGGTTTACGAGACATTTCATCTTAGTGACCTCCCGTCTTATACCACAAATGGTACTATTCACGTTGTGGTCAATAATCAGGTAATAAGCAGAACATCTTCCAATCCATGTATCTCCTTACTAGTTGCTAATGTATTTCTTTTTCTTTTTTTGTTCTTGTGCTCTTGGTTTTCTTTTCTTAGCTGACTGTGCTACTGCCTCTGTTTATTAAGAGTGGTTAGAATGTTCCTGAAAATGGCCATAGTATCTAACAGATCTGAATGGGTAATATATCACCTATGTATATTTTATTCAGTTCATAACACTCAATTGGATTTAGTCTGCTTTCCTTCTTTTCAAATTAGCAAAAAGAAGCTCGTGTAGCCGCTCAGTTTACTAGCATGTGTATGACTATTAAATGAAAACCTCAAGCATTCAAAGCAAAGTAGAGGGAGATTCCCACATCATTTTATTGCAATTTCTGGGCTTTTTAGATTGGCTTCACTACAGACCCACGAATGGCCCGTTCGTCTCCATATCCTACTGATGTTGCTCGTGTGGTAAATGCTCCCATTTTTCATGTGAATGCTGATGACCCTGAAGCAGTGATGTATGTGTGCAATGTAGCTGCAGAATGGCGAAACACATTCAATAAAGATGTCGTTGTTGACTTGGTAAGTCTCTGTTTTCTTAGTTCTTCACTCTGTATTGTATACTACTGTCTCTTATGTACCTTGGAAGAACCAGTCAAGAAACATATTAAAAAATACTTGCAGGAATTGATAAGCATTTCTATTCCATAGACTTTTAAAATCACTGTAAAAGCATGAAACTGAAAGTGTTAGTTTGACATCTTTCCTTACCAACGGAAACAGTCTTGTGCTTTGTAGGTTTGTTACCGAAGGAGAGGGCACAATGAAATGGATGAACCGATGTTCACCCAGCCGCTAATGTACAAGCAGATTCATAAACAGGTGCCAGTGCTGAAGAAGTATGCTGATAAACTGATTGCAGATGGGACCGTAACCCTGCAGGAGTTTGAGGTACAGTATGTCAGCAGAACTAGAAGCTACATATGATTCAGCAGTAAGATATTATTGGAATGATCATAATTATGATTGTGGTTTCATGTTGATCATCTAGAAGTGATACTTGTATCCAACAGCTTGTTGTGCATATTTAAAGCAAAGATCTTTTTTAAAGTTTATTAGCTTCTTGAAATAATGAAACTGAGATCAGAGATCACGCGAAATATTCTGGAAAGATGAAATATGTGAAGCTTGGGGGAAGTATTAAACTGGTTAGGTCTTTGCCTTAATCTTTTAGAGCAAAGCTGTGTGACTAACTGTAGCAACAGCAATATTACAGAGCAACCGAAAAGCAGTGAGTGCATGTGCATTTTGCTTCAGATTGTGGCTTTACACTTACTGTCTTTGAAGTGTAAGCTAGTAGTTTTTTAGTTAGAATCTACAGCTGGACTAGTTATCTTGGAGGATCTTTTGCAGTGTTTCATAACTGCTGCAGCCTGAGGTATATTAGTCAGAAATTCCAATTTTGATTGTAAATTAGAGCACTTCAATTCTTTTGATTTTTGGAGTACTGTTGGCTACTTACGCTCTTGGTCCTTTTCTCTGTAACACTTGCCCAATAAATAAACAAATTATTTTGAATGATGTAAGTAAGCATGTTTCTAGAAGACAATTTTATTCCAGGTAAAATAGATTTATTTATATATTTATAATGAAATTTTGTTATGTCATTACTGTGATACCTGAATGGTAGAATGCCAGGGTATTGTATTTATCTCTTCTAAAAGTGTGAGGTTTTTTTTTTTTTTTTTTTTTTTTTTTTTTTTTTTTTTTTTTTTTTTTTTTTTTTTTTTTTTTTTTTTTTTTTTCTCCTTCCTCCAGGAAGAAATCGCCAAGTATGACAGAATATGTGAAGAAGCATATACTAGATCTAAGGATAATAAGATTCTGCATATTAAGCACTGGCTTGATTCACCTTGGCCTGGTAAGAAATGTCCTTTCATACATTCTACTGTTTGAAGTACCTGTGTTTTCCTTTTAATTCCATATTCTAGGACTCTTTACTATTTTTGTTGGGCAGCTTTCCTTTGCAATAAAATGTGACTTATGGTTTGTCTGTATTAGCAGTGAAGCATTTCCCAATTTGTTTTGAAAGAGGTGTGTTTTATAGAAAATATTGAAAGATAGACTTTTCGGTCTAGCAGAGAAATGTTATACCTGTAATGCTATTCATCTTTTTAGGAAGAAGGAAGATATCTCAAATTTCTCCCACTACTTTGTTGTTAAATCAAGTAATTCACTTAATTCACTGGGAGTCAAAGTAGAAACAAAACAGGTCGTTGTGTGCCTGTGAGATCAAGTCCTGTTGTCATTCAGGCAATGGAAATGATTGTGCCTGCCTTCTGAAAGGTGAAGAACTAGGTTAATGTGTCACTTAGAATGTCTTAATGAGCTGTGGATTTTAAAATAAATTGCAAATAAGGTAGAAATCTCTTAATCTTTTACTTCCAGGTTTCTTTAATGTGGATGGAGAGCCCAAGAGCATGTCGTGTCCGCCAACTGGCATTTCAGAAGAGCTGCTGGTTCACATTGGCAATGTGGCCAGTTCAGTGCCAGTCAAAGACTTCAAAATCCACGCAGGTCAGCTGGAGTCCTTGCTTCCTTCAGGGCCTGTGTTTCTTGCTCAGGTGTCTTAATTCTCTACATGAATTGCTGATGGGCCATTTCCCAAAGGGGAGAGCAGCAGTAACTTCTTCTGGAGAGTGTGGCAGATGGGGTCCTGCTGCTTGTTCTCATTTGAAAATTCTTTCAATATCATGCCATTTCTGTTCCATACCTCATTAAAATATCTGTTTTCTCCAAGGGAGATAATAGCCTCTTTGTAACATTAAGTTAATACAGTCCTTTTGTAAAATGTTACCTCTGTGCAGTGCGTTCATGGGACTTCTTGCAAAGGTACTCATCTCATGGGGCACTATTATTGGCTTCTTTTTATTTTATTATTATTTTTTAAATGTTGAAACTGGTGATAATTTGGGGTCCACTTAAGTCACTTTTCTTGTTCTTCACTTGTAACTTTCTGTTCAGGGATTTAGCTCATTTTTTTCAGGTAGGACAATGTTGTTGATGTGCAATGAGTCTAGTTTTAGTACAGTAAACTGCAAATAAATTTGAGTTCAGTTTTTCTTTCGGTGTAGTTATTTAGTGTTAGTGATAACAAATCTAACATTTTATCAGAAGGTCTTAGCTTTTGGTCTGAAGAGATTCCATTGTGAATCTAGTGTCTATTATATGGGGGTCTCAAAAAAAAAGGGGGGGGAGGGGGAAGAGGGGTGGATTC
Organism: Nothoprocta pentlandii; assembly: GCA_013398315.1. Lineage (NCBI taxonomy): Eukaryota > Metazoa > Chordata > Aves > Tinamiformes > Tinamidae > Nothoprocta > Nothoprocta pentlandii. Next base: position 1,881,917 of record VZSG01000039.1, on the reverse strand, counting down.
TGGCGTTGGGGATAAGTTCTGAGCTAATTCTTCTTCTGATTGGACTCCAGCAGCCTTACAGGGAGCAGTGATATGCTGGTTCCATGGGGAAAGATGGAGCTACTTTATTTAGAGATTTCTTTTTTTCCTGGCCTATAGGAAAATGCTTAGGATCTGTGGAAAGAGTAATTTTTTTCTTCTTTTTTAATTTTCTTTCTTTTGCAAAAACAAGATATGAATAATATACAACCCTTTGCCTGGGAAAAAAAATTATTTTACTTCCCTGGCAGTTCAGGTCTAGCAAAACAATTTGTAGACTGTATTGGGTTTGCTTAACTTCATTGCATTGTTCTGCTTTTGACAAAGGCAGTGAATCAGCAACTAAAAGTAGCAAATCAAATTTGATGTTACTTTCTGTTCTCATGCATCCTGTACCAGCAGGGACAAAGGTGAATGTTCTATGAATGTAGAATGTCTTTCAAGTAAGTCCACAGATTTCTGATCTTTATTCCAATATAGGACTCTCACGGATTTTGAGAGCCCGCCTGGAGATGACTAAGAACAGAGTCGTCGACTGGGCCTTAGCAGAGTACATGGCTTTTGGCTCTTTTCTGAAGGAAGGGATCCATGTCCGACTAAGTGGCCAGGATGTGGAAAGAGGTACTTTCAGGTGAGTACTGAAACAGCTGTTGAATGCTGGGCCATTCCTCGACACTTTAGCATGCTGAGCATAGTCTGTTGAAGGGAAGGGCAATTGGAGGCTGTTTGGCCTCATGTGATTGTCATAGGTGCTGGTGGTCAGGAGGAATCCAATTTTCTGCTACTCAGCAGAGAGAACATTTCAAAGAATTGTATTTAAGGAAGAACAAATATTTCTAGATATTTTACTTCCTTTTGCTGAAAAGCAGCCTTTTTTTCCTTTTGGAGTAGAAATTCAACTACAAGCCATCTAAACACTGAGGAAAGTTGTTTTGCTGCTGCAGATTCTCAAGTCTTCAAGTAACATTAAGCATAACTGCTTTTAACTCCAGTATCCTTTGAAACAAACGTATTGCCACTTGGCAAGGCTTTTTTTAGGTGAAACAAGATCTTGTGTATGGAGACTCTTATTGACCATGGAGCTATAAGGAACACGGAATCTGATCACTTGGTAAAATATAAATGCTGCTTTTCCGTACCTGATTCTCCATGGAGTAAAATCTTAATGATGTATTTAATTGACCCATTTGATGCAAAACCTGTTGCTGGGCATGGATGGAGTAACAGCTGCCCTCTGTTTGCCAAAGAGGACGATGAGCATCGGTGCCTGCCTTCTGTGTTTCTGTGCTGAACTTTGCTTGGTATCCAGTCTTTCAGGCTTTCTTCTTTTTGCTCCCATTCTAATGGCAGTTTAATAAAATGGCAAGACCTTAAGACGAAGTGAATCAGGAGATTTCCCCCATATTTCTCCTCCTTGATTTCAGGAATATTGGTCTTGTAAAGTGGTAAGCACCTTCTAGGGGAGGTACACACATGTACATTGGTCAGCAACCTAACTACCTATTTCAAGTGAGTGCTCAATGCTCTCATGAGAATACCAACTGTGTAACAGATGGAAGAGGATTTTCCAGAACGATTGGCCGAATTTCTTTAATGTATGTCCAAGAGAAAAATAAATATTGTGTTCGCAACACCATAGGGAAAATAAGAAACATGCTCTAGAAAAAACAACCTACTCAGATTTGCACGTATTAGCTAGGAATAGGTGGACCACTAATTTGTGGTGCAAACACATCTAAAATATGCTGCCATTTCAAATGGAGCTGCTTTTTTTTTCAGTTGTGGTTAGGGTTCTCTGCCATTTATAATAAATGTGACTCCCTTAACAGCTGGAGACTTTTGCAAATGCCTGTGTATTCTTTCTGGGGCGGTGGTGGCGGTGGGGAAGCAACTGCAAGTGCTAGAGAAGCACATGTCACTGCATCCTCTCTCAAATGTTGTATTAAAAGATTTGTATTAAAAGTTTTTTCCTCCTCCAAAATCTTTAAAGTACATAAAATCTCAGTTAGCTGGATCTAATTGAAGAGGGAGCATCAGCTGTTATTTGAGAAGAATGGAGATACTGTGTTGCCATAGTGGGGAGAAAGCATTCAGATCATCTCAGTATGCAGTGAGATGACTGCATGGCAAGTTGAGTGAGGCTATAGTAGTGCTAGTCAGGAGAGTCTCCTCAGGCAAGCTGTAGGATGCTTTCTAGATCCCAGAACCTCTGTCTTCTCATTCTAGACCCTTTATCCTGCAGAACCCAGAATATTACAGACCTAAGCTACTTCTCCCATCTGAAGAATGTTAAATGTAAATATTAAATGTAATGGCTTGTTTTCTTCCTGTTTCAGTACTCCACTTAACATTATTAATAGAGGGAGGACAGAAAGAATGCTGTAGATAAAAGCTCTTGGCCCTTTCTCGTTCTGGAGCCACACTTTGGAGAAGGAAGGGAGAGGAAGAGACTTGACTCTGTTCTGTTTCCTATCAGGAACCCTGACAGCTCTGCAGCAGCAAAACCTGACTTGTGTGGCTGCCCATCCAGGCTCATTATTACTGCCTTTTGGTGGTGCTTCATAATTCAGGGTTTAAAAGTTTACTGTCTATTTAGGTCTTTTTATTTTTGATAGAATGACGAACATGAAATGATAGTATCAAAAATAATTTCTTACAGCTGGTCTTCCTGTGCATATTTTCCCTTTTCTGCCTGCCTCCCTGTGCTGTTCTTCAAGGATTCTGTCTTTTTTCCTATTGTTGCCCTCTAAATAGACTTCAGAGCTCTTTTGCTAGCATTTATTATGCAAACTGGAAGTAGAGAAAGCTCCAGTCTCCAGTGCTGGCAGCTATACAGCACGCAGTAGTTGTTACGAGCATAATAGCAGTCCTTATGTTAGCAGTTGTAAAGCTGGACATATTGGTGTGATTCACTCAGTTAGGCTGCTCAGAGAGTTAATGGATTACAGTAATTACTTGACTCATCTCTGTTTTGCTAGTGCTCCTTGGTGCCCCATTCTAATGCTGATTAATGGGGGGCTGGAGAGCTGTAAATGGTATGAATGGAAATGGCAGGAAGGAAGATACTACTTCAGTCTTGGTGCTGTGAGAAGCTCCTTAGTGTTTTCTTTTTTGTTTTGTTTTTTTTCCTTTCTCCTAAAAGACAAACAATTATTGTCTCAAGGAAGAGAATAATAGGATATGCCAGGGAGGCACAATGAAATGGCTTTAATAAAAGCTTGATCTTCTGAAATTTGACTTTATCAGTCTAAAATATTTTATAACCCCCCTGCCTTACCTTCTCCAAATTCCAGTAATGACAATGTATTTTCAGGTTTCATGAGTGTCAGAGCAAGTGCGTGAAAGTCCTCATAGTGTAGCAATTTTATGAAAGGTACTTCTGTGTTTCATCCAACCACAGTGTTATGTATGCCAGATGTAAAGATTGCTTGCTTGCTTGCTTTCTGGACTTTCTAGCTTTGGTGGTTAATCTCTTAAAATGGCTCTGTTGTAGCCCCAGGTTGTTCTTAGCTGATGGATTCCTTTCCCCACCTCTTTGCAGCCATCGCCATCATGTGCTTCATGACCAAGAAGTTGACAAGAGGACTTGTGTTCCCATGAATCACCTCTGGGAGCAGCAGGCCCCCTATACTGTATGCAACAGCTCCCTGTCCGAGTACGGTGTCTTGGGTATGTCCCAGTATCTAAGAGATTTCATTGCCCTTAAACCTTTTATTTTAGCATAAATTAAAAATTAGAAGGAAAACTTCAGTTGTTCTTTAATTTTTTGAATGTGCTGCCTGTAGTCGTCAGCATTTGAATCTGCACAGGTTTTAGTTTGCCCATAGAGCAAAACTTACTGTTTAAACTCTCCCTATAATATATTTATATAGACTACTGAAAACCTGCCTCTAATGACCAGTGTGATTTGGGAGAGTTAATTAGCTTTCAGTAGAAAAGCTACAGTGTGCGCCAGTATCTTATTAGTGCCCAATAGCAAATTACATAGAGGTGACAAAATAATTTTGGAGAAGTTTGGCAGAGCAGAGACAAAGCTCATGAGAAAGAGATGATTAAAAAGAAAACCTGTCCAACAGTTAAACGGATTCTAATATCCCTTAACAGACATCTCCACGTTTTACAACTGTGTGATTCAGTTGGAAGAATCTGTTTATTGTAGCTCATGTTGGCACTGCCAGAACATGCAGCTAATGCTTTAACAAAAGGGGAGGAACTGTCCACAAAAGCAGGGACACCTTGGAATATAAATATAGAGAGACATTCTAGCCTTATATGATGACAGAGTGCTAGTGTGTGTTGTTTCCAGAAAACAAATCCTTCTTATTTGTAGCATTAATCGTTGTGAATTATGTTTTTTGAACTGGACAAACATTTTATGTTCAACAGCAGTGAACAGATAACCTCACTGTGATGTACTGGGGGTGGCAAATAATATGGAGCACAAAACAAATACATCTAATAATTTATCAAGAATGTTATTAATCCTTTGGGTAAATAATGAATTATGTCCATTTCATAGCTGGTATAAGGGAGAACAAATGCAACGAGGTAGATAAAGGTGGTAATTGTGAACTGCTTACTTGAAGAGTTCAGAAATATTTGAACATGTAGCATGAACATGTACATATGATACATCTTACATATTGCTAGTAGTAACATTTGACTAATGCAAAACTGAATAGCTGGAGCATGGGTTGAAGAGCTGAGATTTTGGGGTATTTGTTAGTTCTATAGCAGAACTGGTGTAAGCAAAACTAAAATCTTTGTGTATCTTTAAGCTAGTAAATGAATGCTTGCGTATGATCTCTAAATAGGAGAAAGAGAGTATATGTATAAATAAAAGGAAAAACATTTACTGTAGATAAAGAGTGAGAATGTAATTTCAGAGAATTTTTGTTTGCAGTAATGTGCCATTTCTCACAGTTTTGGTGTGGATTTTCTTATCCCGAGCATGTTCTGAGCTCTGTAAATGTGCAACACCTCAGAATCGTTTTGGAAATTCCCTTAGTGCCTGTGAGTTGGAGCTGAATGAAAACAGATTGACCTGCGCTGCGTGATGGACCCCCAGATTGCTTGGCAGGTGCCAAAGGCAGGAGCTGTGAGCTTTGCACCAAGGTTTTTGTTGAGCTGGTGAGGAGCACCTGGGTTGTTGCTGCTCCACTAAAATGCTGCTCCAGCAAGATTTTCCCTTAGGGAGGAACAAAGTCACTCTTGTTATCTTGGAGCTCAAACAGTTGCTTTGGATACAGGAAGTATGAAGGTCTGTGTGATGGGGCATTAAATCAGAGTATTTAACAATCTCTGGTTTTCTTATCTCACCTGTGATATCTTATGTCTACTATTTTTAACTATATCCAGGCTCTTACAATTTAGTTATGCATCCATTCATTAAAGCTATAGATTTTCCCTTTTATCAAAAATGTATGTCTGGGAATGTAACTGATTGCTGTGCGAAGTCACTTAATCAGAGAAGTTTTCCATAATTTATTTGCTGATCAAGACAGAAGAAAAGCAGAACTATCTTAAAGTCAATCCATGATGTTTCTTGTGCAGCTTTTTTAAATACCTGAAAGACTCTTCTTTTTTACTTTTATATTTTTTTTCTCCTTCCTATCCAGGAATAATGAGTATTTATTTATTTATTTATTTATTTATTGTCAGCTTCAATGGTTGTTTTGAGAGGTCTTGTTGTAACATCCTATGTTGGGGACTCGCAGGGAACTTCCAAGCATGGCAGACTTGGGGTTAGTGCATAGTTCATAGTGCCTGAACCTCAAGAGACCTAGAGTCCATTTTTTTTGTTGGGGAAAATGATGCTCAACAGGAAAGGGAAAAAGACAGGTATTGATTTCAGCTTCTTTCACAGTACCCTCTTAGCGTGGAATATGTGAAGTTACTGCTCATTCAGAACAATATATTTCTTGTAAGGTTAATTGGGAAATGTTGTTATCTGACTGAAATTTCATTAGGAAACAGGACAGACTGTAGTAAGGACCCAATCTTAATGACACATACATGTAGCTCCAAAAGTCATCAATCAGTCACCAAGTAGGTATTGCTTACCTGCCTCTCTCCTAGGCTGTGCGTGGGTTTGTGAGAGGATTTTTTTTTTTTGTGAGAGGATTTTTTTTTGATTATACATGACATAAATCTGTCTCTTAATTTTCTTCCTTCTGATGTTATATCTTTATACCAATAAACCATTTATAAATTTTTTTTTTTAACATTCATGCCTTAAGTCACTTAGAAATCATATTCAGTTAGGCTGTAGCCTTATTTATTTTGACTGAAAGCTGTAGTTCTTAGAACAGCTGTGCGAAGTGCTGTGGATAAAAATACAGTCGAATGTGCTGTGTAAGCTGCCACTTTGCTTGGCAACACCCCCTTCTCCGCTGGAGTGACAGAACAGTAAGGGAGCACAGCAGGAATGGACTAATAGAAACCAACATTTCTGCTCTGCCTCTCATCTAGGGACCTTAATGAACTCCAGCAATTAAAGCATTAGTTTTGCAACCCTAGTCAAGTGCTTGAGATTTGTCTTTCTTATCTCCGCGTGGTTTGGAAGTTAACTGCGCTGCTGCGTTGGGCCCTGCTCCCCCAGGCCTTGGTGCCCTGAGCTCTAGGGGCTGTAAGGAGTTTGGGAGCTGGTTGGGGGCTCTGCTGTGCAGATTCTTCACCTTTGCATTTTTGAGAACTATGTCTCAGTCACTAGATATTTCTGTAGCTTAAATGTGTTTTCTAAGTCTCTAGCTATAGAAGAGTTAATTGCTTCAGCTCACAAGCTTTGCACAACATTCTGAAGCAACACTGCTCAGTTCTGGTCTCTGGAGATAAAAGCAGTAAGATTCTGCAAGGTCTCTGCTGAGGATTTTTAACTGTCTACTCAGGGCTGCAGTTAAGCTCTCGTGAGGGGTCTAAGTAGAATCCTGCTCCTCTGCGGTTTGGGTATCATGTCCAGACCTGTGGAGTCTTTCCAGCTTGGGATCACCTTCCCTGACCTTGACTTATCTGGAGCCTGAAGAAATCCCTTTCGGGAAAAGCTCTACCTCCTATTGCATCTGTTTAGGTATCTTTCCAATAATGACTTGAGATTTTTTATTTAGTATTTCAGGTCTGGTACTTAAAACGCTTTTTTCCACAAGCAGACAGGAGCAGTAATTCTAGGCACGCTTCCTAGCAATTGCTGGTGGTAAACAGATGAAGTCTCATTGTCATTTGCACGGTGGAAAATGAGTTTTGGAGTCTGATTAAACAAAGTCATACCGCAGACACACGTTCCATGATGTGGTAGTCTTTGGAGTGCTACTTTTAACATATTAATCAAGATGTATAAATTGCACTTGAATATATTTCTCCAAATAGTTATATGTCTGCCAGAAAGCTTGCAGAAGGTACCTGTGTTGAAATCACTCTTTTTCATGCAGCTTATCCTTTGACAGAATCACCTTGGGGTGATTGTTAGCATGAAATGAGCAGCACGATAGGAAGTGAGGGATGGTGACTTCCGCTGTGAAACTTGCAGAGTGTTCTTGGTGTGCAGAACAGAATAACGTGTGCTCTCTGAGCGTTAAAACACGTGCAGAGCACACCATGCCCTTTGAAAGGGACTGTGTGACTATTGGTAATTCCAAGTGGTCAGAACCCCAGGTTTGTTCTTCTCTAAAAGCTAGATTATTCCATCCTTATAGAGAGCACGTATGTGCAAATAAGCCTTGAACATATTGCATATTTTCTCAACCATGTAACCTAATCAGTAGAAATGATTTCTTAATGCTTGTGTAAAATTAGAATGGGCTTCAGGTCTCTCTAGGGAAATCTCTTTCCCAAATACCTTTGGGAACATGCATCGAAAGGCTTTTATAGACTTTTTTCGCTGCTTGCATGGTGTTTAAAAGCAAGAGTCACACAAATAAGGAGAGTAGAGATTTAAACCGTGTTCTAAAAGGAACAGGGCATCAGACCTTGTACAGGGCATCAGACCAAATGAGTGATCAGCAAGAGCCATCCTGTTTGGAAATTTAGCCATGTGTGTATTGAGATGCTCCTCTCTGCCAGGAAGTTCAGGATTTTCCAGAGTTCCTGAAACTTTTCTGCTTTGAGAGTTGTGTACTGGGGTGGGAATCAGATTCAGAAATTGCAGTTCCTAAGACTCTTCACAGATTTCCCATAGGTTAATCTACTAAATACTGCTGGTCACCGAGTAGGTAGTAGGTAGTACAGAATATGCAAGAGGCTTATTAGGTATCTGATTTGTGATTGGATTTGGGCTCATGGCTACTTTTGGGCATAGGAAATATTATGCAAAATGTTACTTTTTACAGAGTGTTGTGGTACTCTTGTCCAGTACTCCTGAGTCTGCAAGTTAAGAAAGGGAAAAAAAATGAGCTTATACATAGCATCGGGGAGGTATGCCATGCTGTCAGATATGAAGGAGTTTTGCTCTGCATCCAGAACTTCTGCCTTGGCCCATTTCTGTGCTAATGAAGCATACACTGCTCTTGTGACTGTGTGGGGGCTTAGGGGCCAGTGGGGCAAATGCAGCAGAACAGGCAGCTTATTACCTGGAAGTGTGTGCAGTTTTGCCGGAGCTGGGCCTGCTGTCAAGCTGATACCGTAAAACAACGTTTGTGTTTGTCTAGCGTGACTTCAGTGAAATGGAGGAAAAGAGAGAGGTGAAATCTGGCAAAAATGGAAATGACAGTAGCATGTAAATAGCATAAACAGAGCAGAGGAATTCAGTATAGATCCCCTTTGGTGGGATGGGACTCCCTCTCCACAACCTAATTACATAATCAATTACTTGTTGTTTTACCAAGGTAAGAAATCCTCAGTGGTCTGCATAGTTCATTGTCACATTTTGGAGAAAGTTGCAGTTAATCAGGAAAGAGTTGCAACTCATCTTAGTTTCCTAAATAAAACTCTCTAATAGCAAAGCTAGTTACTTTGTAACCCTCAGTGAGAGCCTTCCCATGTTACAGTTCTGTATTTGAAATGAACTTTGGATTTTGTGCAAAAGGTGTCAAGCTCAACAGAAAACACATATATCCTTCAGATATTTGCTCTCTGTGTGTACTGAACCAATCCTTCCTCAGTCAGGGCCTCTGGAGTAGTGCTGTGCAGTTGACCTGGGTGAGCTCAAACTTCGGCTGTTCACAGTTACAGCTGTATAAGATGAGGATAGGTATTAGACAGCCCTCCAGACTCAGTTGTGTGGAATACCAAGGGAAAACAAGGGCAGAGACTGCACATATGTTTTTAGCCCCACATTTAGCTAGTTACTGTGTTTCTGCCAAAGTAATAACCAAATTTACCAAAGACAGATATTGCAAAGGTGTGTCTCATGCACCTCTAATGTTCAAGCCTATATAAAGGTCTGAAGAGCATGGACTGCCTATGGACTGGAGCCTGATGTCACCAGTAACACTGTTCAGTGTCTGGGGGGGAAGAGCGAGGGAAATCAACAGTACTGGGCAGGGCTGTGCAAGTGAGAATATCAACAAGTAGCTTTTTTGTAATATACCCTTAATTATTGTTTTTCTGTTTAATTTTTTAAATGAAAAACGAGTAGAATTCTCAGCTAGCCTGTTTCTTTTTTTCCTTCTTGCATGTTGTTCAGGTTTTGAGCTTGGCTTTGCCATGGCAAGTCCCAACGCCCTGGTGTGCTGGGAGGCCCAGTTTGGCGACTTCCACAACACGGCCCAGTGCATTATAGACCAGTTCATCAGCTCGGGCCAGGCCAAGTGGGTCCGGCACAACGGGATCGTTCTGCTCTTGCCGCACGGGATGGAAGGCATGGTGAGTGTTGCTGACCAGCGCCCGTGGCAGCGTGTCAAACATCCTGTTCCCTGTCCCTAAAATCGAAAGGTGCCTTGAGAGTCTCACAGGGGTGTCGGGAGGTGAGTTGTGTTTATTGTATTGGACTGCTTCAGTGCTGCAACGGGGAGCATGTGTAGATTGGTCAGGGAGATCAAAAGGAAATGAAATTATTTTCAAAGGTTACAAGCCAATATCATGCTAGGTCGATTTTCTCCTTTGCAAATTCACTGACAGTTTTCTCTTAAGAAAAGCATATTATGTGCTGTAGTGGCAATCTCCATCTCTGGGTGCTGAAGACTCTTTTTTGCACACCTGTAGTCATTACTGTTCTTCCAAACAACTTAGTTTATTCCCGTTCTGATATACTGATGTGTATTCATGACTTATGAATGGTTTTCCATAGCCTTGTCTGTGTCAAGAATGAAAAGTCTGCTGTTCACCGAAGTTGTTTTTATAAATTACTATTTCTTTAGGTAAGTCCTTTAGGACTCAGAATGAATCCACATCCATAGGCTGAATGGCTCTCAGGAGGAAGTGCATCCCTCTGCAGGGAAGCTCCAAAAAAGGGAGCTGCATCTCTGCTGTTTGTAGCACTCTTAATCAGTCTTTGCTCTTAGCCATTTGGCAGCGAGGATTTGCCCAGATGTTCTGGAACATGCTTATTTAGCTGCTGGTGTCAGGTGTTTTCTGAATGTTTAAGAATCCCACATGGCTATTGAAATCCGTTTTCTTCCCAGAGGAGCTTTCCATTACAGGAGAGTTATTTTCTGTATCAGCGGCATTGGGGGCAGAATGATTTGGGGAAGGATTTGTAATGGGATATGGATCTTTTCACCTCTAGGTCATGCATTTCCAGGCAGGTGTGATTGAAAGACTGCTGCTTTATGGCTCCTTGGTGACTCATTTGAAAGTAGCAAATGGATTCAGTGTATGTCTCACTGGATATAGGCACTGGCAGTAGAAATAAACCCTACTGCATCCCACCGAACAGGCGCTGGCAGCCTGACGGGCAGTGCCAGCAGAGAAATGAGAGCTGGAAGCGGCCTCGGAGGCCCTGGGCAGAGGCTGCTGCGGGCGACACGTGTGTGTGTTAGGGAGCCCTCCCACTGCTCCCCGGTGGTCGCTGCTCGCGCCGGCTCTGCTTCCAGCCCGGTGCAGACTGCTCCTGCTGCCCACTCTGCCGCTGGGGAGGAGGCCTGTGCTTGCTGTGGGGCTCAGCTTACAGCAAACGCACAGCGGTGCTGTGGCGGTGTTAGGGTATTAGCTCCTGCCGTGCTCCACAGTTTCACTTGGCTTTACATCTTTCTTCCCAGCCTCTGCCTGCTTATGACCAGAGTATTTAGCACCCAAGAAGTCGATACAGGCTTCAAAAGAAGACTTGTATGAGGGCAAAGGTTCTAGACTCTCTGTGGTTTTCTTTTCTTGCCAGGGGAGAAACAGAGTATTTTTTTCCTTTGTATCCCCTAGTCCACAGAGTAGTAAGTGAGAAGCAGAGAGTACCTTGTGTTACATGAAGATAGATTCCTGACTAACACACAAGTGAGAATTTGGAGATCATACATAAGATTTTGATGCAGGAAATTACAATGGAAGAAGAAAAACTTGTTTATAAATGGCTTTAGTTTAAGAGCTGAAGCGAGGTTTGGGAGGGGGGAGATAACAGATTCCGTTACATTCCTTATTCCTCATGTTGCCTCTGCCCACCCAGCATATGTGTTAAGTGTTTTGTTACTCTAAAGTGGGGCTAACAGTATGGGTTAAAAGAGATTGCTTTGAGAGCTGCTAGCAAGAAAGAGGACTTGAGAGTTCAGTAGTTGTCAGGATACAAAATCCCTCTTGAGGAGCCAATAATTAAGCACAGGCTAGTTTGGCAGATCATGTGCATTTGGATCTCTTTTAGCAGAAGTGTTCATTTAGGGTATTTTTTCCTGTGTTGAGCAGCTATGGTAGCAGAGAGGTCCCGAGTCTGCATGTGTAGCTAATAGAGCAGAGGGAATCAACAATTAAACAGTGGTTGCTGCTGTTCAGCAAGCAAGTGAAGTTGTGGAGAAGTGTGAGGCTCTCCGGTGCACTGCGAAACACGTAGCGTTTGCCCTGCTGACATCCCTCCTCCTCCTTTTTGCCCTGCATTAAAAAAGGTCATTCTTGTGTCCCCACATGAACCTGCACAGATCTTTGCTGCACAGATGCACTGAGACAGGCAGAAATTATTGCAAATAATAAATTTATTGGAGCTCATTTTGAAAACTAATTGACTCCTTTGAAAAGAGCCCATGGAAGAGTGACCAAGAATGTCGGTCCTGCTGCAGGTCCTGGGGAAGCACTTCTGCACAGAGTGACCTACACTGTCTAACTGCTAGTTTGGCTTTTTAATGTTGTTTTATCTGATTATATGATTGCCAGGGTCCAGAGCATTCATCAGCAAGGCCTGAGAGGTTTCTGCAGATGAGCAATGATGATTCTGATGCTTATCCAGTAAGTAGATTTGTCAAGGGCCGTGTCCTTTTTCCTGTTCTTTGCTTCTCAGAGATGTGTTGTAGCGCAGGTTATGAGGGTTTATCATCTGAGAAATCATTGTATTTCTCCTTTTTCCCCTTTGCCCCTTTCCCTTGGTTTAGATTTAGCTTCAAGAGCTGGTATACTATTAGCTTGGTCCTAGTAGAAATAATCAAAGCATGCAACTGTTGTGCCTCACTTCCAAGTCAGGGTCGTATACAATTGGTCTCTGGGAGCATGATCTCCTTATGGCTGTTCCTTAAGGCCACTGATTCTGCTGGCTTGTTTTGCTGTGCAGATTGGTGTCTCAAAAGACTGGTATCTCAAAAGAAAGCCAACTGGCTTTTGCAGTTGAACTAAGTTGTACTAGTGAGAGCACAAAAGTAAGGACAATATTTTAAAATTCTGTTTCCACAAAAAGCATGAGAATCTCCAAATCTCCTAATAAACTTAGTCTAATTTTAAATTTGATTCAGCTAAGAAGTTCAGAGGTTGATCAGTTAGGCCCACAGAAAATCTGTAAAGCTGCAGAGGATGTTGGGCAACAGGACATGTCCTTTTCCACTGCAGCATCTGTGCTCATTTAATTCTAATAAACACTATTATGTATGAACTGAAAATCATATTACCAGTGAGATAAGGATGGTTACAAAGCTGGATTCCCTCTCACCTAAAGTGATTTATCTCTGCACTATCAGCATAAAGTTCTGTTTGACTCGGCTTGAGTGCAGTCAATTGCATCTAATAAGCAAGAGTAAATTTTATCATAGCAGCTAAGAGCACAAGTGATAAACCAGGACATCATTTAGATGCTGTATCAATCTGTGATGAGATTACTGTATCTATACATGCCTGTGTCCACTTCTATATTTCTATATAAAGAAAATCTAAAATATATAAAACATATGTAAATGTAGTAGGACAAGACATCTACAAAAAAACAAAAAGACAGAAGTAGCTGACTACACACAAAAAAAAATGAATTGTAACTTTAAGATTCTTTTAAAGGAGTTCCAATTTGTGTCTGCTGGAATCGATGGAAGTTTGGTTCATTGTTTTTGTTTGTATTTTTTTTCCCTTTGCATACGTTTTTTAGGATGAACTAGAAACAGAGAAGTATTAGTAGGGATGCTTCCCTAGCTAATAATACAAGTTTAGCAGAAACCTGCACATTAAGTGTTTGAGAAGGGGATTGCTAAGACTCAGAAACAGAAGGATGGCTTTCAAGCCTCTTGTTCTGTTCCCCACAACCATCCCCTGCTATGTTTTGCTAAAGGCTTTAATGTTTCTCTCAGGAGTTCACTGAGCAGTTTGAAGTCTCCCAGCTGTATGAGTGCAACTGGATTGTGGTGAATTGTTCAACTCCAGCCAATTACTTCCATGTCCTCAGAAGACAGATCTTGCTGCCATTCAGAAAACCGGTAAAGTTGATGTAATATAAGCTTGAATATTCCTGATACATTAACTCATCCCTCACATTTAAAGGGGATTAGGTCGTTTATAATACATTTGTTTGTATTCAGCATACTGCTGAATTAAAAACAAACAAACAAACACCTTGGTGGAAGCTTTAAATGCATATGGGTGAAAGGTAGTTGGTTTGATGAATGAAACTCAGCTGTTACCAGAATTGTACAGTTTGACTTTCAGCTTTCCTCCCTTCTAGCTAGGTAGGCCACTAGCTCAGCTTGTCAGGATGCTGTGTATAGATTGCATATGTGCAATCTATATGCTTTATTTCTAGAACTATGTATTTGTATAGGAAGTGACTGCTACCTTTGAATCAGACCCTTTGGGTCTGGACTGTGGTGCTGGCTGCACTGCAGTACCTTCCCCTTTCCTCTACAGAGATATTCTTCTCTTATAAGCAATTGTAGTTGAGAACATTTAGTGTGTTGATTATCTAAATCTTTTAAATAATTTTGAAACATCATAGACTTTCAAAGCATGCAAAATTAATTTTCTATGTTAGTTATACACATTAAATTGATCTGTGGCATTTTTAATGTTTATGTATGAACAGTGATGTAAATATTGCATAGAATAGTGTTGGTGAAGCAACTCATGAGTGTTGGAAAAAATCTGTGTCTTACAGCTAATAGTCTTGACGCCCAAGTCACTCCTGAGGCATCCAGAAGCTAAATCCAGTTTTGATGAAATGGTATCTGGTAGGTTGACTTTAACTATTATGGACATATAATCAGCGATGCAAAGCCACATGTCAAGACTGGAAATGTGAAAAGGGAATCTATTTTAAAGAGTGTTGTCTTCCTTTGGCTTAAATTTTGTGGAGCTATTGTGAGGAAAATAAATTGTTTGTATTTTTATGTGTATTAACATTTCTAAGCATCCTTAAAGATTTCAGTATCTCCTTTCTGCAGGTGAGTCCAATCTTCTCAGGCAAAGAATGTTGCTGGCTTTGATTTCTGCTTTAAACAATTACAGAATTATTAGATTAGGAAAGATGATTCCCGTGTGTGTGTGTGTGTGTGTGTGTGTGCACGCATATGACTGTATGATTACAATTACATTTCTTTCCATTAGAAAGAATGATTACAGGTTAGAAATTCTGTAAGATTGTGAGTTGTCCTTTCAGTTAAGTCTTGGAGTGCCCTTCTGCTTCAGGCTAACTCACAGTAGTGGCCAAAACTCTTAATTGACATCTAATTTTGATGTACTTTGATGTTTCTGCTGAAGATGACATCAAGTGAAGTATTGCTGACTCTCAGCTAACTGTTTGCTCTGTTTTTAAACTGAAAGCTGAGAAGGAGGGGGGAGACTGACTCCAGCTGACCCAATACCACACAGATTCAGTTGTCTTCGATGATAAATTCTGCTGTTGAGTGAGATGGGAAAATTCTGACATAAATCAGTTTCTCTTTCATACATTTGTGCTGCCGCTTTTCTCCCCCTGAGAAAAATGGTTCAAACAGAAGGTTTTTCTCCTGCTAAGTGGGTGTGCTGATTCAGGCTGGGAGGTCATGTTGCTGTCTGCTGCCTTATAGTTGGCTGATGTGTGAATAGTTCTAATCAATCACGGAAAGGAGCAGTGGAAAGGATCTCTTAGACCATCAAGGCCCTACTCGTGCCAGAGCAAGATTACTGCCTTTCATATGTTCCAGTTTCCTGTAGCCCAAGCAAGTTGTTCTCCTGAGAGGTGGTATCACGGCAAGCGATATCTAGCAGTCATGATATGCGGCTGAAACTGTATCCCGTCACTTGTACACATGGCTTAGTCCTGTGCTAATTCTTCCTTTGTCTAATTCCATTCTAGCTGTCAAGTCAGAGGTGTTAAGCCTATGAGTATGTATGTAGTAATGTGTATGCTTATGTAAATATTTCTGCAGTTACCTGACCTAGTTACATTAAGGTACTCACTGCTTACTCCTCTGTAATATGTTTACCCAGATAGTATTTCCATTGTTTACCCATATATTTACCGAGAATGTATGCTATACTATGTTTTTGTAGCACATTTTGTATAGAAAATGTTCTGATTTTTTCTGAAAAGATGTGCTGTAACATGGTTGGGATTATCTTGGAGAGAAAAAGCTATTAGTAGTATATCTCTGAGTACGAATGTCAGCAAGGGTAAGTTTTCATATCACTTAAAAACTAGAGTTATAAAGTGCAACGTAAAGGCAGAAAGAAATCTCTCTCGTTATGTTTCTCTTTATTAACTGTATAAGAATGGTTTACGGAAGATCTTTTCATTTCTTGAAACCCAACTGCTAAAATCTGCTTCAGCAAAATTGCTGGCCTGACAAGTCATAGGAGTAGAGAGGCAACAAAGCACTGTGACCATTGCACCTAGCTGAGTGCTCAGCACATGACTGGCTTTTGGGACTGCTTTAGTGCAGAGTCAATTCAGCTGAGTGCACTCCTCTAGTTTTTACTCTGTCTAGGTACCACTTTCCAACGGGTGATTCCTGAGAATGGGCTGGCAGCTCAAGAGCCACATGAGGTCAGGCGAGTGATCTTCTGCACGGGGAAAGTGTACTACGATCTGGTGAGAGAAAGAAAGAACCAAGACTTGGAGAAGCAAGTGGCTATAACGAGGTTGGAACAGGTGAGCTCCTGGATCCTCGGAAAAAAACAGGGAATTTGGGGAGACTTTCAGTAAAGGATTGCTATGCTTTTAAATAGGTGAGACACTGATGATCATACTCTGCATTTTTATAACAATTTGATCTTACAAGGGATCACATCAGTGATATACTGGACAGTGAGACCCGGAGAGATCGATGACTTGCCCAGAATTACATGACAAAGCTGAATGTTACAATTTGATGGCATCTTAAATTTGTACCTCTAGGTTTAAATGTTGTGAATAGTTTCCTTGGAACTATGTTGTCATTCAGTAATTCTGCTGAAGCAAATGGCCTTGAATTGTGCCAGCTGCTTTACTGGAAAATTGTGGAAATGCAGAGGTGTGGACTGTGATCACTTCCATTCATATTTTTGTTAACATAAAATATGTGTCTTCTGTAATTGGTCATTTCTGATACTGTAAAAATGGTTGAAGTCACTTTAAGATGACTTTAACCCCTTTAAATGATTAAAATCAATTTAAGGAATATGAGTCACTTTAAGAATGAATAGCAGTCACATTAGTTTGATACTAAAAGGCTAAATGCAATGGCTGTGTGTAACACTCAACAGATGAAAACCTTTCCTACCAAAGACTCACACCCTGTAAGATAAAGCTTTGTCAATGATTACATCTTTTCAGATCTCCCCATTCCCTTTTGACCTGCTGAAAAAAGAGCTTGATAAGTATCCAGAGGCTGATCTAGTTTGGTGTCAAGAAGAACACAAGAACAGTGGATATTATGATTATGTCAAACCACGTTTCCGCACAATTGTGAACCACACTCGACCTATCTGGTATGAAGACTTTAAACAATTGCTTTATCTCCTGGGGTAGTGCTTTTGCCAGGGTTTCCATTTGAGGTTGTTAGGCATGGGAAGTCAGTTTCTTCACAAATCAAAAGCTTGTATTTGGTTCCTTAAAAGAAGGAGAAAAAAGTCCGTGTGGCATTTTCTTAGATACACAGTGCATATCTTGCTCCTCTTGGAGTTCTGAAAAAACAAAGCAAACAAAAAATAAAACAGTAGCAGTTAGCTCTGTGTATAGCACTACTTATGGCAGTGCTTGACCCACCTAGATTTTTATCTCTTATTGTCTAAGATTATAAACTTTCTTTTCTAAGATTTTCACTCCAGATTTTAGCTTCCTGGAGAACAGAGTCCAGTCAGAAAGCTCTGTGCTTGTTCTAGTTCTTGAGTCAGCATATGCAGCTGTTGGAGTATCCATCCCCACAAGCAGCTTAAATAGGAATGAAACACTGCAGCTGGTGGCCCTGGAAGGAATGGGGGACAAGAAGCCACTCAGAACTGAAGGGAGGGGAAGGAGATGGAGACTGCCTAGAAGGTAGAACTGATGGCACAACTTCAGTTTCATTTATTGTTATTTCAGAAAAGGTCAGCAATTATATGTCTGACTGCTAAGCTGACTTGAATGCATTTAGCAGCATATTCCCCTGCCTATTAGTGTGAAAATTGCCTCTCACGTTTGTCCCAAAGGTACGTTGGGCGAGAGCCCGCGGCCGCCGCCGCCACCGGCAACAAGAACACCCATCTGGTGTCGCTCCGAAGGTTCTTGGATACAGCGTTCAACCTGGAGGCCTTTGAGGGAAAGACCTTCTAACTGGAGGCACCCGCTCATCTCCATCACAAAGTGCGATAAATTGCTGCATCTGGAAGAGGAAGCAAGCTTGAATGGGAAATTTTGTGTTTTTTCTTTATGAGTTTAAAGCATCCAATTTCAATTGTGTCCATCTTGTTCTGTTCTCCAGTGTGCTGAGAGGGACAGGGGAAATGATTCTGCTTATCTTCCACTGATTTTCTTTTTAATCATTGTCTATTTAGATTCAGCATTCAAGGAATGTCTCTATCCATGGATCCAGTGTCTGTAAGCACTATCCAATTACTGGAAGTAGAGCAGGCATGGGCAGCATGATGCAGTCATGCACATCTCTGAAAAAGAAGGGGGTGAGTTTGGGAGCTGCTAAGCAAAAAATATATATTTATTGTTCTAGGAAAAAATGATTGTCAGTTTTTGCTAGAACAAGCCAAAAGTTAAGGGTGTTACCCCTCAAGCTGATAGATAACTTTGATGGAGAAATGTACTGGCTGTTGGGATTGAAAAGAGCTGGCAAGGTAGCCTGATGATGTGAGAAAAGAGGTTGGAAATAGAGCTCCATTACAAAGTCAATAGCCCATGGGTGATAATAAAAGCAGTGCGAACCACTTAGGTGTAAGGTGGAGGAGGCAGAAAGAGAGAGAAACAGAAAGGGACCAGGATCAGAAGTGTAGGGGATAGATAGCTGAGGAAGGAAGAAGTCTGCACAGACAACAGCTCACAGCAGGGAGTGATCAGCAGGAGGGTGAAACAGCAAAGTGCTGGACAAATTACTTCAAAAGGAAGAAGGTGACAATGCCAGCTGCTCCCATTCCCTGGGCTGCCTGATTTGATGTACTGTGGTAGGTAGAGAACTGTGGGGTTCTCCTGTGGGCATCTTCTCTTTTGATGTAGTCATCTTCTCTTCCCCAGATTACAGGAAGCTGCTTTTCTTTGAGCTGGTAGCAACTGTACAAAGATTATGTCTTGATGGGAAATCTATGTTTGCTTAGAAATGGTGGCGCTCCACTTTGTCCAATGCTAATCTTTGTTTCAGATTTTCTGATGAATTCAGCTCCAAAGTGACAATTCCGGGTTTAATAGCCTGTTTTTGTTTTTAAGAGGAGGGTGGGCAGGTGGCAGTTGCTGATGGACCAGAGGTAGGTGCTGTGTTTTAGCACAGGGGTAACGGAGGAATGGCCATATCCAGGTAGGTAATGCCCTGCACAAGGGCCGTGTTCTGCTGTGGTGTCTGCAGAGCGCTGACAGATGAGGGGAGCTGCTGCCTTGTACCCCGCGGCTGCAGAGCGCGAGGAGGGGATGTCATCCCTGGTCCCTGCGCTCAGCGAGCGCTTGGGCCTTCTGAAGTCTTTGGCGATATGTCCTGCCCTGCTGCTGCTGGTGCTGTTTTGGCTGTGACATAAGGAGGCTGGACGGTTTATGCCCGATTCAGAGAGTCTGGCAATGTTGAAAAGATTCTTGTCTTATCAAAACAAAAAGCATTGCTAAAACTTTTCAGCTATGACCATCGACTAGTAGTACAAGCAGGGTACCAAAAAGGGATATGTTTCTCATGCTGTCCCTTCCTGTGGCCTGGGGACAGCGCAATGGTGAAAAGTCCTGTTGAAAGAGCAGGAAATGGATGTGACAATGTGCTCATCATGATCTCCAGAACCAAACTTAGCCTGATGTTTGTGAATCTCTGTAGCATCTTTTTGAATTAGGCCAGTTGCCTTGGGCTTTTTCTTTTACTGAAACATTGAAATTAATTTGGTCTTTTGGAACCTAATGAACTTCAAGTACTGCAGTTGACAGCAGCAAAGATGGTCCCATGTCCATTTCCATGCTCAAAACATTAAGCTGTTCGGCATTAACTGTCGCCCAAAGTATTTTAATGCTTTTACGAATGTGTGTCTCCGCGGCCGAAATGTGTGCAGCTAAATACTGCTGGCACCATTTATTGTGTTCTCTGCTTGCATAAGGCAGGTCAGTGCTGCATGAAATGAAATATGATAAATGCACTTATCCCACAGTATGTGTGGATGTAGAAAACCATGACAAAAGAAATACAAATATAAGTGGTAAATGGCAGGTTTCCATTTTAAATATGTATAATAGAATGTGGCATAACAGTTGCATAAAAAAAAACAAAGAATGTAAAAAAAATAAAATAAAATACATAGGAACTAAATTCTGCTAAGGCTGTGGGGTTTTTGTTGTTGTTTTTTCTTTTGAGTTTTCCATTTGTCTGTTGATATTAGTATCCTATTCATAAGACTGCTAGGACAGCTCATCTTTTACTTATTTCCTTAGTAGTTGCTTATTTAAATTTACTAGCAGAGAGGGAAACAAAGCATTTGGACTAAAAAAAGCGTGATTATTCATAATCACTGATTTAAAAGGAGTAATAAAGCCATTGGGGTTATATTAGATATTTTGTTTAAGCCTATTTTTTTAAGTGAACACATCTATTTCAAATGGTTTCTTTTTCAAAATATCAGAATTATTTATCTGAGAGATTGATTTCTTTAAGCATGTTGGCTCAACTTTTCTATTGGATTACTAGTCTGCACTATGGACAGTAAATCTTCAGAAGCCAGTAAAATGCATAAATTGTTAAATGCAGAGATTGCACTTATTTATATAATTCTTCAGTTTTCCTTTAATAAGGTGCTTTGAATTAAAAGAAAGATAATTTTAAATAGGTGCATATTTAATAGGCAGATTGTCAAAAACAAATGCAAGTTGCTATTTGTGTTTGAGGAATCTTTAAGAATCTCTGATTTCACAGAAGACAAATATTGTCTTAGAACTGACATAGATACTTTTTGCATACTAAATAGCAGTCTTTTAATCTTTATGCAGTGTTGGAAAAGAACTGAAATACGATATAGACCTCCTGCAAAATACCCTGACATTCAAACCATAGCTTTGTAACTTGTGAGGGAGAAGATCACCTTCATGGTGTCTGCAGGTGAGGTATCGTGATGCCTGTCTGCAACAGCAGCCAAATTGCTCAGAGAACTTCTGCCACAAAACTATTTTTGTTTCCCAGTAGTTACCTGATGAAATGCTGTGGCAGCAGGGATGGGTTTGATGAAAACCTCTGCTCCACCTTTGCTGCAGTTGGAATCATCTGCTCTGGCAGAGGAGAAAATGGTCTGTGGAGGTGGAACCGCTCTGCTTGTTCTCAGAGGTGAAAGTAAGCACCGAGGCCGGACACGAACAGGAGCGCGAGTTCATCGTTTGAGTAAATCAAAGTGATTTGTGGATGTATGGGCAAGTATACCCGAGAAAAACCCCTTTGCCCAGGCACTCTCAGGCTGTTCCTTGAGAGCTCTGGCAGCTCTTAATACGATAAGCAAACAGCAGACCAATTGCTGGGGTACAGAGCTGGGAATCTCCCCCGCTGCTGCCAAAAACAACCTAAGTTTGGGAAGCTGTGCTGTAGGCAGGAGAGTGTGTATGTTAACACACAAATTCCCTGTCTTCGCAGTATTCAATTGGTTCAGCAGACTTGATATGTTTTAATTTTGCAGGTGAGTGCTGGGCTGGTCAGGACGGTGCCAGGCTGAGGAGTTCCCAGAGCAGGTGACCTTTGATTACTGCTGACGGGATGGCCGGGCAAGTGCCCGTCAGTGGTAGCGGGTCCACAGCCAGAGGCTGCAGTTCAGCCCTGCCTGGCCTGTCTCTGAGCTCTTGACTTCTTTCCCTGGAATGGAGGGCCACAGCTCGTGCATGGTGGGCCAGGGGGTCCCTGCACAGGCCCTTGCAGGTCTGTGGGGCAGTGCCATGGAAAGGACAAGAGTTAAGGAGTTGAACTGCAGCAAAGGAGGCTGAGGATGACTGCCGGGAAAGGCAGGAGGTGGAGGAGCCTGTGGGCTCCCTGCATTGGTGCCTTCTGCAGGCAGGTGAGAGACCAGCCGATGGGCACTGGTTAGGGGTTTCTCCTCTCGCCCTATGGGTTATTATCGGAGCTTCCAGGGACTAAAAGGTCTAGGGAAAATCATGCTAAAAACAACAGGTTTCTGATGCAAGCCGTTGGAAAAGCTATCAAGGGAACGTGCATTATGATATGACGGCTGAACTTAGCCTCTGGTATTTCTGAGGCCAAAATATACCAGATGATTCAAGCAGGAGTAGGAGCATTGTGTGGCTGCAACAGTCAAGCAGGGAAAGCTGTTTCCGTGGGGTCTAGTCACTGGTGTGCAGCTAATCGCTGTCATCTCTGGGTTCCCGATTGCTGCAGGCACAAGTTGGAGAAGGTTTCAGTGCACTAGCATCTCCATATGTAAAATACTGCTCTCTGCAATGAGAGTGCACGTGCAATGAGAGTTGTTTTGGAAAGGTGAGGAAACATTTGGATGAAAGATGGTAGAAAAATGTGTTTTCTGATTAAAGAAAAACAAGTCCATTCTGTCTGTGGGTGGAAGTGCAGAATGACCAGCCCCTGCTGGGCTCTAGCGAGGATCCCCATCAGGCAAAGCCCCTTGGGCGCCGCAGGCTCTGGCCGCTGCTCTCCGTGTCCTGTGGGCAGGATTGCAGCACTGGAGCTGTGATCACAGACTTCCCTGGAGCCCTTCTGTGGTCATGAAAAACAGCCCTACCGCATCAGAAGATCTCTGCAGATAAAACTGATGTTGTGGTGATCTTTTTTGCTGCTGTCCTTGTGAAGTAAAGATGACTGAGTAGAATAATTACCACGTAGAACTTTAATGACAAAGCACTCAAGATATTTTTTCACTTTAATCAAAACTCTTGGGTGTTTTTTGTTCCCTTCGGTCATTTAGTAGTTCTACAAAGACTAGTTGTGTAGCAACAGGATTCCTGACTTGATGGACTCTGCTGAAGATGCAATGATTATTGAAAGCTTTTCTTTAGGCTTTTGTAGACTAAGGGCAGAGATTATGTCACTGCACTTTCTTAAACGTGCATGTAAGATACTGGCAAACTGCATACAGGCTGGAATAGAAATTCAGTATATTTGCAAGGTGGAGACAGACAAACATTGCCCCTCCTATACTTGCTCTTCAAACTATTTCTGATTTTTGAATACTTGTTAACTATTATTTCAAGTTGTGCATTAATTTTTCTTAATGCTGGTATTTAAAATTTGGCCTGTTGGCTAAAAAAGAATAAAAGGAGAAAGAATGATTCAGGAAACAAAATGAGATTTATTAGCTTTGATTGAAAATGTTTCACAGATTTCTTCAAAGTTTTCAATTATTAATAAGCGCACCAGGCGGTTCCTTCCTGATATTTAAGTGATGCAGTCATTAATGACAAATGGAGATCTAATTTATTTAGAGGAAAACAATTGTAGTCATCATTAAAGATGCTACATGTAATAGCAGAGTATGATTTCTGTTCAGAAATCTTTATTTCCTATTCAGTTGTCCATTAACATGCTGCCATTTTCGTGTCCGTGTCTAAAAGAGCACGGAAAAACTCAGTGGTGGTGCCAAGTCCAGCCAGCATCGTGTTTGTCCCCTTGGATGGGACGCTCTGCACAGCTACCACGAGGGAAGCCCAGGAAGTGCTTGCTCTGGCTCTTGGTTTTGTTCCTTGGCAGGACATGGGACGTCATCAGTGTAACGGGTTTGTCTGAGGAGTGGTTCAAGTGGTTTCATTAGCCTTGCAGTGGAATAAAAGCTGTCAGCCGAAGGACAGTAATGTTTAATGCTCTCATAAATGCCCCTGTGCACCTGTGGCACTGCCTTGTGTAGAATCCCTGAGTAACCACGTAGGACACACAGGAGGACGGATCCCTTGGTGGCGCTGGGCTGCTGGCTGATCCACGTGCTCGTGCAGCGGCGCCAGACTGCCTGACTTACGGAGCAGTTGCCTTTATGTTCAATGGGATGTGGTGTAGTAGATGTGGTCTCTGCTGTCTACAATGTTGTTTCCTCAGCTGACAAACACAGGCAGAATAAAATGTTCATAAAGATTGTAACTTGTTCTCATAGCAGTTACAGACTTTGGTCTTGCAGTGGATGTCCTGGATATTCCCAGGGTGATGCTGGTTCACCTCGATAGGTATCTCAAAAGTAACTTTGACTCCACCTTTGGGAAGCAGCATCTTCAAATTGTGAAGGAGGGAATGGAGCTAGAAAAGTGCTAATAGAAAGGTCATATGCCATGGCAATATGCATAATGTTCAAGCCTTATTGCTTGTTAAACAAAAATTTGGAAATAAATATGACTGCTATTCCACTACTGTTCTATTATTTTGAGCTTAGGTGGCTTCTGCCTGCAGATACTAATATATACTGAGTGGAAGAGCTCTATACAGTACAATTCTATTCTACAGTTCAAATAAGACAGTATAAAAAGCAACAGCGTCACTTGGATTGCGGCCGCTCGGGAGAGGCCCCAGCAGGTACCAGCTCTGCTGTGAGGCAGCCAGGGCTGGGCCGGGAGGGCTGGACGAGCCGAGTCCTCCTCCGTGGCGGCTCCTCAGAGCAGGGCCCGCGCCGCTGCGGCCACCCAAGGGCTGCAGTAAAACTGCCTAATACAGAGCGTGATAAATCGATAGCACGTAATTCCCCCTGCCCAGGAATAGATGTTTAACAAACTGCTCCCTCTAGGCTTGTTAAAGATGAAATATTTATTACTATATGTTAATTACACATTTTAAAGAGTACTTAAGTAATCTGAAAGCAAGACCTAGCCAATCTCTTTAAGTATTTTATATGATTAAATCTTTCCTCATTAGTGTTTTTTTTTTGTGCTAGCACAGTTTGTTCAAACATATTTTTAATTAAACGGTGTTTGCACTGTTGATCCTGTTTATAGGATGAGTATTGGACAAGTTTGTCTGAATTTCATGGTCCAAACAAGATCAGACTGCATCAGACTTAAAATTCGGTTGTCTGGGCTGAAGCTTAATATCTTTTCACGTCTGGAAAGGTCTTATGGATACAGTAAAGTTGCATGTTGCCCTTGGGATACTAGTTGCTGACACTAACAATCAGTTTTAAAAACTTTGTGCTTTTTTTTTCTTTTTCTTTTTTCCTTGGTGGCACTATATCTAACAAATTCATATCCATAAAATACATTGTAAGAATTCTGTCCCCTGCGTGGCTGAAAAAAATTAAAGAAAGACACCAATACTTTGCAACATTGCATTTTAAACACTGTTTAATGTCAGCATATACATAATTATGTTGAGGAAAATCAATGGATTATCAGAATTTCAAAGTATTGTTGACAAATTCTATCATATAAAGGTTGATTAAGAGCTGAAACTTTGTGTTGCTTTGGGACTGCCTTCTGAATAGGCAATAGGCTGTTACTAATGAAGAGATAAAGCAAAATAAAGCAACTTTAATCTTCAGTGATTCTAAATGGTACCTCATTATACAGTTGCATAATTAACTTCTCTTGTACTGTGTTCATTTAAAAATTATCTGGTCGTATGTGACCATGTGTATTTAATGTGCTGTGCAATAGCTAGATCACACTGCTCCCTGCTCATGAGGCAAGAGACATTCTTTAATATATTTACACACGCACACACACACACACACACACACACTCACTCCTATATTCTGGAGCTCTTGGACACAGCTCCATAGGCTGGAGGTGGGCACGTCTGAGTATATACATGGGTATAGGCCTGCATGTAAAGAGCCTTCACGGGTGCAGTCTACAAAAGCTCTCTTCAGCATCGCTCTTGATAGTCACATGCATTAAGAAAATAGAGCATGCACCACTAAGTATGATATTCTTAGGCCTATATCAAAGCCCTCAAGGCTCTCATTAGACTTACCAGTAAAAGTGTGTTTGCTGCGGTGAGCACAATACTGTGCAGCTCACTAAACTTATGCAGAGGGTTCTGACTTGGTGGTACCTGTCTCTGTAAGGAAGCTCAAAGGAGAATAAACGATTTTTCTAGCGTAGGCTGTGCCTGCCCCAGAATTAATCCCAAAGTCCATGTGAAAGCCACTAACTTGTGATGTTTCTGGCTATACTTCATACGACCTTGCTGGACACTGCCTTAGGTATGTTTACATTGCATGTATATGTGAGTACAGATTTATGTGTGTGGGTGCAGAACAGTCTTGTCTTTCCTTAAAGCTGCCTTACAGATTTCAGTTTTGGTCAATTTTGTAGCAAGTAAATTCAAATTCATCTTAAATCTTGTCTCTCTATTGAATGAGCCTCTACTGAGTAGTGATTCTTATAAATATGCTGCAGCAGAGCAGGATAATTTTGCATGTACCTTCAGCTATTTGTCTGCTTGCAATGTATATTGGTTACAATAGGGAATATTCTAAATATTTTAACCAAAATATATATTAAAATAACTCAAAGCCACGTGGACAGTTAAAAGGACTGTCAAAAGCAGAAATGTCCGAGTTTGTTAGAATTTTTCAGCTTAAAAAAGACCCTTTTAAAGAATACATGTATTAGAATAAAACATTCCCCTGCACTATTTGTAGAGCGCAATATAAGTAGTTGTTTAGTATTTTTTAATCAGAGATTTGGAAAATACTTTGGGGACCAGAAGATCTCAGTAAATCACAGCAGTTATCTCCATTTCAGATGAAGGAGAGACAGAAGCAATTTCATCCAGACCGTAAAGCAAGCCTGTGACAGACTCCATGGGTAAAAATCATAGACAAATTCTTAGTACTACCATTCAGCCATGTTTAAGAGTACCTTGCTGAAGGTACTATTTGCATGGACAACATGCAAAATGAAGAGGATAAAAATTTAATTGTGTTAAGTTTCACTGATTTAAAAAAAAAAAAAACTATTGAAGTAATTCAGTATCACCCTACTAGTAAACTTTGAACTCCTTTCTATGAACCACACTGACAGCAGACAGTATATTGGGTTTTTTTTCCAAGTATATGATCATTAGTGTACCCATGGGATGTTAATTACCATCATACTGTAAGTTTTAAATGGTATCTATATGGAGTGGACTCCTTCCTACGTAGCACTTAGGTCTCCCTGAAGCAGCTCCAAGGTATTTGCAGGGGCTTTGATCAGTCTGAAGACTGCAAAACTTCACCTCTCTCCTGGTGGTAGCTGGGTCACTTTTGCCTTAGGCTTCTGAGAATAAACTGTTGGAAAACTAAGTGGCTGCTCTCTCTGCTATGAGAATACTTGGGATAACTCTTAAAAGAGGAAATGCTTTGCTGGAATGTTTAGTTTGCGCAGCCACTGTTAGTGATGGCCAGGAGTGACATCTCCCTGTTTGTGAACAGAGCAGACGTCATGTCTGTAGGATGGCAGGGAGCAGCAGCTTGCTCCTCCTAAACCTGCTCCTCCGCTGCAGCAGCAGCTCCATCTCCTTCTGTTGTTGTTTGGTTGCAGACAATATTAAAGTGCCTAAATTAAGAGATGAGTGGTCATCCTATGACTGTAGCGAGCAGAGATGTGAATTGCTCTGTAGAGATGCCTCTCTTCATCACTTACAGAGGTAGCCTTGGGCAAGCCAGCTCCTAAATTAAGTCTCTCAATAAAGTGCTTGCAATTCGATGGGACAAGCCCGTGCTCTGGGGTTGGGCTGTGCAAGTGGAGCGGCCTGGGTGCCAGGCAGGCAGTCACCACGCCGCGTGCCCTGCTGCGCCTGCCCATGCGGCTGCTTTCTCTTTCCTCATAATGCTTTGACTGTGGTTAATCTGTTTCTCGATAGCTGCTTCCTTGAGTTTTATTGTCCCCTTCTGTTTTGAAGAAATTACAGGAAAACTCGCAGATTTTTGAGGCAATTTGCAAAACACGAGGAAACAGGCCTGACAGAGTTTAATCATGTTATAAGAGATTCTAGTCTAAAAGGCAAACTATTTTAGTTATATTGTGTTATTGTGCCATTAGTGCCATTTGACTGCCAACTGTGCAGCAGTGGGGCTCCAATCCACGGGGGCCTTTGTGTGTTTGCCCTTGCAAATAGCGCTGAGGATAGGAGGGAGAGAGGCTCTTAGTGCTGCAGGTTTTTCAGTGATTAAAAATACTTGAGATCCATTTCACTGATCAGAAATGTGTCTTAATGAGACAATTAGTCAAACCATAAAGGCTGCACAGCAATTTAGCAGGAGTTACTACTGCAATAATTTGCTGCTGTTTTCTTCCTCCTGGTTTGACTCCTTCACAGTAGCCTGGATGAATGTTGCTGCAGAGAGGATCTGTGGGCTGGGTCAGGCGTTTTCAAAGGGCCATGGTTGCTCTGGGGCACGTAGTGCCCTTAAAAATGAGGGAGACTTCGAGAGAAGTGTAGTTATTTTACATGTTAAAAAATTATTAAGTGTCTTGGCCCAAGTGGCTACTGCAGTGACTGCAAATGCCCGGCTGCCTGCGAGTGCCATGGCAACCAGCCGCAGGGGATGGTGAGCGCACGGGTACCAAACCGAACGGGCTGCCTCCTTCTGGAACACACAGCAACGGATCCCAGAGCTCGGGTGCCTTTTAGCCAGCGCTCTTCAAAATGCCTGCTGGAGCCTGTGTTTCACCTCACCGGATCGAAGTAGCCTGTCTCATTAAAAGGCTTCATGACCTGGCGATTAGGTCGTAATACTACTGTTAAAACAAAATCAGAGCTGCTGTTCTTCAACCAATACTTGCCTTGAAGTCTACCACTCCTGTTTCAGAACTGAAGCCTTTTGTTCCTCAACAAAAGGCTTGTATTTATTGCAGCTAAATAAGTTGATCTATTAAGGCTTCACATCTCCCTAAAAAACTTTTCTCGTTCTGACTTGGAGGTATATCAGAAATACCCTCAGGTTGATATTACACAGACAATGAACACAGTAGAACTTTAAAACTTCTTTTTAATAAATTAGTCACACTGCTGAGTTCTTTGCCTGGAGCACTTGCATTGATGTTCATGTCATTCAATGCTCAAGTGGTCTGGGGAGTTTAAGTCTCTTGCATTTTGGAGTAAATCCTGCTCTAGAATTACCATTATTTAACTAACTTAGTCTAATTAATTTGCATTTACCTAGGAGGGCAATAAGCAAGGCAGCGCCGGCGGGAGCAGCGATCCCTGCTGGTGCCCGCGCGGCTGCGACCTGGGGCTTTGGGGGCTCTCCCGCTCTGCACGGCGTGTGGGGCAGCCGTGAAGCAGCCGCAGCCGCCCTGCGAGCAGGGAGGATCCCTCCGAGGCGCTCCGGGGGCAGCCGCCTTCTGAGCGATCTCTCCGTGCTGCCCGCCACAGCTGGAGGCTGGAGCGAGGCTCAGTCCAAACACTTTCAATTCCTACTCTTGTTTTATCAGAGTTGAAGGAAACAAAAATGTTTCAGTCTTCTGACTGAATGGGGTGCTATGGTCTCTGCCTCATTCAGTTTTAATTACTGGTATTTTTTTCCCCCTTACTGGAGGATAGTTTTTTATTGCCTCTGACATCTTTAAGCGATTGGAAATAATTGGAAATTATTTAAATTATTGGCATGGCAATAGCATTATTTTGATAACACTGTTACTGTGTTGGTGCTGCAGTAAACATGGTTCATTTGTGACAGAAGTGTGTCCCTGCTGATTTCAGCTGACAGGCGATACCATGGATCCAAACTGCTGAAAACTTCTTTACAGTGAAGTCAAGGTTAAGAATATATGTTGGTAAATCAGGAGTCAAACAAACAAAAATTCTCATACACTAGCTATGGAGAGAAAAAAAAAAAAGAGAGAGAGAGAGAGAGAGACTGCAAAAGGAGTGTTATTTTTGAGATACCTGGTAGAGTCAGTGATGGTAACTTCCAGTCAGCTTTAGTCCTATCCTTGTAAACATGCCAAATTCCTTCACCGTGGAGCCTTGTGCTTTGTCTGATGGCCCAGGAATACTCTGGAACATTTCTGGCCAACAGAAGAGCAGAATTGGCCCATCTTCTGTCTGGTTAAGAGTGGGGAATTCTAGGCTGTAGAATTCTAGACTGTAAATAAGTACTCTGATAACTTCTTTGTCTGTTTTTTTGTTTTGTTTTGTTTTGTTTTCCACAGGAAAACATTAAAAGTTAGAGATAATACAGCATCTTTGTATTATACTTCCATATAATTAAATGTTTGGGTTGATTTGCAGTTGTGAATAACTTTAAAATGGCATCTTTAACACAGGAAACTTTCTGAAAGTGGAAAACATGCAAGATATTTTGGAGTTTGATTCTTTTGATTAAAATCAAATGATTAGAAATACATGCAACTTGGTTCAGCACGGAATCTGTAATATTCAATTGGTAACGTATGACTAGTTCTGAAGAAGATAACATACTGGTAACAGGTTCACACATGGATGCATCAAATATTCTAATCTGGAGGCTTACTAAGACACATAGAAGTGTTAAGAACCACCTTATCTTGACGTTTCTAGTACGTTTGTAATGTAAGTTAATTGCCTAAGGGATAAACAGGGTAAAAGAGAAGGTGTCCCTGTAAATCAGTAAGCATTTAACACTGCTTTTCTGGCTTCTTCACAAAGCGGATCCAACTTGCCATCACCTCCTAAAGGAGAAAAACACAATTTACGCACAAGTACATTTATTCTTACTGTGCATTAGTATTCATTATTGTAGCATCCAGAGTCCTTTACATTCTCCCTCACGGTATTTTGATCCAGATTGTCTCTCTTGTTTTCAGCTGTACAATCTGAGATTGATTCAGCTTTGATTTGGATTGGAAGCAGAGCCAAGAAGTGGATGCAGCCCTGCAGGTGACTCCACAGATAGGACAGAGGGAGAGGCAAAGAGAAACGTGACATGCCAATGTTGACAGAAGCTGGAGTGTTTATGCTTTAGGAAGGGCTCATTTCAAAATCTCAGTCTTTTCAGTGAGCGACTGCTCCGATTAAACCCTGGTACTTACCAAAGTCCAGGTCATTGATGTCGCAGCGAAACACAATCTCCCCATTAACTATGAGTTCCACAGTATTCCAGTCTGGTATCTCTTCTAGAGTGACTTTATGGCCATCTGCTTCCAGGACAGCTGCAAGCGAGCAGAGAGCAGTGCTGTCATCACAGTTTTACAGCTTATGTGACCATGGAGCAAATAACAGTGCTAGCGTGGTTAAGTGCTGTACAAAACTCCCCACAAATCCTATCAGCTCTAATCTCCGGCTTCACTATTATTACATTAATGGATCTCCTTTGAATGAAGCCTGTGTCATTTCTAGTTCTAGCAGTTTCATAAAAGGCAAGAAATTCATTATGTACTTGTATTTGCTATTAACTGGCTCAGCAGCTGTAAGACACACAGTGTATTTATTTGTAAGTACCAGAGAATAAAACTAAATTCAAAAGAAATCTCCCGTAAGTGTTAAGATGGTGCTATAAACAGCTGGAAGTCTAAGCCAACAACCTTGATAACCCAATTGTTCATTGACGCATAATTCATTTTGCTTCTCCTTAAAGAATAATTCCTCGTTACAGTTAAGAACTTGAGATTTTGCAAAGCTTTCTGAGAATCAAACTAAAGGGACAAAATCCTCCCTGCAGCCACATACCTTTTTAGATACATTAGATGTGTTTTGTTTTATGTTTTTTATTCTTTTTACACTACATTGTATAGCATTGTTGTAAATTAATCAGAACTGTGGAAGCAGAAGAATGGTCTGAAAATGCAACTCCAGCAGCACACAAATACCATCTGCTTCTGCTCGGGCCCCCGAAGGTTTAAATTTTGATTCCTCTTATTCTGGAGACTTGCTTTACTAGTGGAAGCAGATTTCTGCATATTCCTTCCATCTTTCCAGGATTTTCTATCAGTTATTTGTCAAGGCTGGGTCAGTGTGCTGCCCATGCAACTCGGTTGCTTTGGACCATCCTTTTTAAAAAAGCAGGTAGTTAGTGGCACTTTCCTTATCGCAGCTCCACTGTGGCTGTGTGACGTGCAAGGCTGGCATTGCCCCCCTGAGAGAAACATGTAGCTGAAGTGCATCCATCTGCAACAAATAATTGCAGTATTTAAATTTCACTTACTGAAAAACCATAGAAAGTGACTTGGTAAGGAGCACAGGAACCTGATTTGAGTTTCCAGTTTCCAGCGTTAGATTTTTTTAAATATTTTTCGGACAGTTTAGCAAAACCTACATTGGAGAATTCTGACTGCCTTCTTGCAGATTTTAATGCCAACCTCTGATCATTAATTCACATGTTTAAAAGGGCTGAAAGATGAAATTTATCCCGAAGGGGGGCGGCTCCCACACGCTTCCCAGTTTCTCTAGTTTAACTGCTCTTTCCTAACCCACAGCACGCGCACGTTCCAACGACCCCGTCCCGCCACGCGCTATGGGATGCGCAACGTGCCGCGCACCTCGCAGCCCCCACAGGCGCCAGACGCCATTTCGCGGCGCCCCGCGGCGGCTGCGGGCCGGCCCGTGCCGCACCGTCACCTGCGCGCGCCGCGGCATGGCGGCCGTTACCCGGCGCGGGCGGCCGTTACTCGGCGGCCGTTGGGAGTGGCTCTGCCCCGCCCCGCCAACAACAGGCAACGAGACGTTTCTTGCGACGGTTTTTATTTGCTCACTTCGCAGTACCGATGTATCCTTCTCTCCGTGTTTTATATATTTATATTATAGGAGAATAGAGGCAGATAAATACCATATTTTAATGGAGCATGAAACAAAGTCAAGTGTGTTATAAATACACGTTTACGTTTGTCATAAATCTAGACTATTTTACAAAAATAAAAGTATCACTAAAATATTTTTATTTCTGTGTAACTCCTATACCAGAAGTTCAGCTATATTGTCCTAATAGGTTCTATTTTACTTATAGATAGCATAAGGACTATATTCAAAAAAGCACGATCACAAAGTTAAGTTTCTTTTGCTTTTGACTGTTCATTATAACTACTGAGGTTGACCAAAGCTTGGTTTTAAATTAAGCATCCCAGTATCATGTATACCTGTGTATAACACGAAATAATCTCCATCCTAATCTACTGAAGTGAGTTTCTCTCAAGTCCAGCCAGAGTTTTTTTAATCATTGCAGCTTGTTACATTAACATAATTATACTTAGTCCATCAATTAGGGTTTTCTGCCTTTTTTAATATGAACAATCCATTCTATAGCTTATTGTTTAGAAGCATTTCTAAAACTTTGCATTTTATTTCCACAAGTAAGTGTGTGCAGATTTTAAAATCTCAGAGCTTAATTTGGCTAATGCAATTAACTTTAAGTAGATACATAAAAAAGATATTTGATGATATCCTTAACAGCTGCAGCAGTTTTAGTAACTGAGTTGAAGGAGAGTTCCTCACGAAGCTCCTACTGACAAAGTGAGGGTAAGTTTGTAATGCTCTGCGCTCTAAACTTAATCTATCCTGAATTTATTTGTTTGTTGTTTAAATATGCCTGAGCTGCTTCTCGAGTTTCTTGAGCAAAGTATGATATGGTGCATATGTTACTTTTACTGTGAGTAATGATTAAGGTTATGCGCGTACCTGAATGATTTCCTCTGGAGCGACTGAGTTCAGTGAAGCTGCTCATTTTAACAGACGATAAGAAAAGTAGAGTTGAGTGCAAAAAATAGTAAGTTTCTGAGTATGGAATGTTTTTTCTCCTCTAGTAAAATACATTATATCAGTATTTTCTACCACCAGTTAAAACATCCGAAATGTCTGTTGTTGCAGGTGTAGATAAGTAGGTCTCTTCTACTTAACAACAGATTGGTATAATATCTCATACATAGTCTGAATTTCAGCCTGAATTTTCAATGATCGTATGTTGAATACACTGGGTGTGCTGTTTTTAAAATTCCAGCCAAAAAATGTATAATGAAAATATACAGGTAATATTTGCAAATAAATATTCAGTATCTGTCAAAGTAGAATACAAAATAACTACTCACAGCATTTTTATACATGCAAAGTTTCATCATAATTTCAAACATAATTATTTGAAAAAATATTGAGATTGGAGTGCTACATTTATGTTAAAAGTGCAGAATGCCTTTGTAGTGACATAAGATAAAACAAAGCAAAATTACTTGGAATATTTCAAAATAATTTCCAGAATTACAGTACAGGAACAGAATTTAAAGTTATATCTTGAACAGCATATTTATCAAGCAAACACTTGGTTTGAGTAACAGATTATTTTCTTTTTAATTTCATTTTTGGAATAGCTTTTATGCTATATTTTCTATGTAATCTAAGATTTGATTCTGAGTTTAATATTGTTTGAACTATATATAAAGGGAGTAATAAAATAGACATATTTTTAAATGAACACATTAACTTTAAAAGCATAAACCCAGCCCTCAGTTACTGTAAATCAACATAGTTGATTTGCTCCAACTTAGCTGAGGTGTTCCAGCTGACTGTCAGGCCCACTGTGCTTTAATATAAGGGGTTAATGTAAGGGCTAGCCTTTGTCCTTCAGACAACTCCATTTACATGACTTCAAAAAAAGTTAAAATAAGCAAGGATGTATATGCTGTACTAAATCACTATCTAAACTTATTTAAAAAAGCATCCCTGCATCTCTCTGACTAGTTTATTGTCATTATTCTGATAATTAGATATGAAAATCTCTAAGCAAACCAATGTATGTCCGCTTGAGAGAAAGTAATCGAAAATACTAGTTCTTGAAGTGAGTGTGGGGAATTAAAGAGGTGATGAGAGAAGGCTCAAGAAAACACTTCCAGATTGTGGAAATTATAAAGCTACTATATTATTTTTACTGTTTAATAGGGTTCTCTATATCTAATATTAAAAAATATAAAGTATGATTCAAAATTGAAGTAAGCAAACTTAAACTGTTACCTGTAGTTCTAGCTTAAAGCCTTCCATGTCTTTCAGGCATCTCTTACTGCTTGCCTCTTGATTCTAGTTGCTTATTGCTGCTAGTTGCTTATTGTGTGGTTGCATACAGTGTGTTAGTCACAGTGACTAAATTAATTCCTGTGCAGATGTAAAGCTCTTAAGTGGGACTGAATTGTACTTTTGCTTTGTGCTCTGCCTCTCTGTCAGGTTGAATTTTGCCCACTTACTGAAAATAAATGATTAAGTTATTTCATTTTGGACAAAAAAAAATCATAGCTCTCTCTGCTGGGTCCTATCTCCTGTATGCTGCTTTCTGTATAGACCTCCTCTAGTGCAAGGACAATGTATATCGTCAAGGTGCTTGGTTTAGCGCCGGTGCAAACCCGAATAAAGGCTACCTGTTTGCTGCATCGTTTTTGAGCTGGGAAAACATGCAGATACATTTACACAAACAGCAACAGATTTTAGGAAAATTAAATTGGTATTAGAAATGACCTGTTTTTGTAGGTGATGATTTTCAGGGTATGCCTCTTGGTTGTAGGAAATAGTATATAATATAAAATACTCTTCATGCAGAATTTTAAGATTTAATGGCATCAGCCTGTTATTTACAATATTACACTCAATATTCCTGATTGAGGTTTTTTTTTTTTCTTCACATGCAAGCCTTGCAAGATGTGAATGTTTTAGTGCTATTTGCAGGGGAGGTCAAGTCAGTGTGCCTCAGTGTTTTATTCCCATCATATACAAACTTACTCAATTTATTTGAGATTGTAAAATGGCCTAAGTCAATTATGGTTGGAAGTGGTTGTACCACATGTTCTTGTGTTACTGCCCTCTTCATTTCATTCATTTCAGTCAATGAAACAAACCTTTTTACTGAGTCATAAGCAAGAAATGGAAGTGTTAGTATTTTATGAGGTTCAAACATGGGCACAACCTAAAACAAATTATACTTTTTTTGCTATACACTAATATATTACTGATTTTATCTTGCCAATATCTTTGTTTTCTCACAAGATGCATTCAGGAAAACAGTTGCTGCAGCTTCATGGGCTAGGATTTGTGGTCGCTCGGTGACTGCACGGTTGCTTCCCGTTTAGCGGGTGGCTTTGTCGCAGTGGAGTTGCATTTGCTACACAGGTCGTGCATTTCTAGGAGGCTTTCTTCCACAGCTTTTGCAAACATGTCAGAAGAGGTTTCCTTACAGTCTTTAAAGCTTGAGATGCAAAATAATATATGCTCTGGCTGAGGGTTATAACATGTTCCGTAACCATTGGGCACCACAGGCCCGTAGCAGCAGAACATTTCCGTGGTAGTTGGAACCTGGTTGCAGGGAGAAGGTAAGGAACAATTTCTGGTTAAATGGGGCTTCTGAAATGCTGGTTAGGATAAAGGCAAAACCAACAACTCCTGCTCTCCCACCCCGCCAATGCTGCTAGTGTTTGAAGTGCTGTGAAGCACCCTATAAAGAATAAGGGGAATAACATCCCTCAGCAGTCCGGACTTTGAGCTAATGTTTGGAAGGTAAAAACTCATCTCAGTGTGGAATTTGATTGCCAGCATTAGAAAACTGGAATCATTTGAAGTAGGTTAATGCATTTCTTTGCTCAGTCTATATTTAACAGCTATGAGCTTTATTTACATATGATGGACTTTTTAAGGCTGTAATTAGGTATTTACATAGAACTTCTTTGAGGTTTTTCTTAATTTAGCTTAAGCTTGTTATATTGAACTGGTATGTGAAGGCAGTAATCAATTACAGAATGTAGTTTGTCCATTTTTTAATAATCATTTATAATTGTGATCGTGTCTAAAAATATATTTTAGTGCCTCTAGGTACCAGCTAAAATTGCATTTCTATTACACTTCAGTTTAATTATGGCATAATATTGGAGTGAAACACTTTCTGCTAGGGAAAATAAAAGATGTGTCAGAAATCTGTATGCTTCAGACTTTGTGTACATGGACCTTCAGAAATGACATTTGTTTTTTTTAATGGTGTAGAACAAGCCATTAGTCCTGCTAATAGAGCCATAGAATTGTCAGATAAATTTGCTGTGCAACAGCCGAAGGCCATAGAGCTATTCAGGAACGCTCTTTGCTCATGGATAGTTTCTTGCAGAATTTATGTAGCAGTATGGTGGTTACACTCACTCATGTCTGAAAGCCTGCAAACATTATGACAAGATCAAATTACTTATTAAGGTTTTATGCTTCAGCATGGTATTATAAGTCTTTGCACAGTTCCAATCTGTGCAGTTGAGTTAGTGTCTCTGTAAATGAATTACTGCATAGATTTCTTCTTTCATTAGGATTGCCACTATATGCAATGAAACATTTAATTTTTAAGCTGTATACTGCAATGGGCTTCTCCCTTCTGAGATCATCGAGTATAGAAAGTGTTGAGTCTTAAGAGTATCTTAGTATAATTGAACATAGCTGTAAATCTGTTAAGTGTCTGTAAATTTGAATGTCTACGAATGTCTAATACATCTGTAAATCCAGATGCGTGCCTGCAGGGGTTACAGTCTGACAGGGAAGAACTGAAGGCTCCAGAAGATTTTAGACGTAGATACTTTTAAGGAGAAAAATGACAGCCTGTCTGGCTTGTGGCTGTTCTGTCCTGGAGAAAAGAATTCCCACTAGAGCTGGTGCCTAGTGGGGAAAGAGGAAAAGACTGGAAAACTGAGGATATGTAGTATGGAAAGCAAGGAAGGACTGGAGCCCCTCATTTGAAAAAAGCTGAATTCATCTGTATGCATTTCCAGAATTTGAGGGAAAGGCTTTGAGGTGTTACATGGGAAGTAACAACTTCAGTCAGTATTTACTGTGCTAATTTGGATGAACCAAAACTGGAAAATATATCTGGATAATTTTGCAGACCTCTTAATGAATCAGTGTTGTTTGTTTGTTTTTCAATCTGTCGTTCCCATTGTGAACTGCAAGGTCAAAAGGACAAGTGTGAATTAGCTTTTGCATAAAATACGAGTGAAAGTGAAAAACTCACCTGGCTAGTTGAAAGGATGAATCGATTGCTTGTCAAATATGTCTCATCAGTAAATATCTCTGGCAGTTCCTTCAGGTGTTCCCGTGCCACCTCTCTCAGTCCCAGCAGGTGATTGTCTATTGCCATTCCAGTAATTGCCTGTGTACAACATGACATACGTCAGCATCCAACTAAGCACGGAGGTGCGTTCCTGCCTGTTGCTGCCCAGGTTTCTAATTGTAGTTGAGGAATTTGGTTGAGTGGTGCCGCGTGTTGCCTCAATTCCGATATTACTCCAGGTAATATGTGCTGCTTGACAACCAGGAGTCCATGTGGTTCTTTGAAGTTGTAAGTATTAGGAAAGAGCTTATTCTTGACATGTGTCATGTGCTGATGTTATCAACAGTTCTGGATGCTCATAATTTCTCACAGCTGAATTATCATGTATTGATCTTTCAGAGCTGCTGAAGGGAGCATATGGGGCACCAGATCCTCCAAGTATTTTTGAAATTGCCTGTGCATTATTAGGATTTTATTATAAGGAAGCTGCAAAACCCCTCCAGGTTATAGTTAATCTTTTATTGCATTGCTGCCTCACACTGAGTCCTGGTAGGTAAAATGCACATGATTCCGTAGAGTTTAGATCCAAAGAGGTCTACTACAGATCTGCTAGTGATCACTGAATAACTTAACTTAGAGGGGACCTCTGAAAGTCATCTTTCTGGTACAGATCTCTCTCAGAGCAGGGCTACTTTCAAAGTTAGATCCAGTTTCAAGTACAGAACAGATCTATCACAGTCTACTAGCAGTCTGCACCAGTTGAGAAGACTGAGAGTAGCGATAAGGATGCATCTCTAATTAATTCACTGCCTGAACGCCCCAGTTACCCTCCAGCAGGTCTATGTGCTGGTTTCACTAAAGAGCTCAGAGGCAGCTTTAGTTTCTAGGAAAGAATTTGAAAAGAGTAATTGCAGGACAAGATAGCTGGATATGTGATTGCAGGTTACAGAGCTATCCAGCTCCATAGACTTAAGGAATTCCACTAGATTTAAGATCTTTGACTTGCTAGCGTATGTGATTGAAGATGGCTAGCAGGATCAAAAGCCAACAGAGTGAACAGATGGACAGAGAGCATATTTACAGGTGTTTTGTTTCTTTAGGAAACCAATCAAAAATTAGGCAGCCGAACAATGGGACTGAGCTGTGCTGACTGAAGAAATTGTCTCAGATGAAAAGAAGCATTTCAAGTCCTCCTTTTTTCCTTCTGTTTATTCCCCAGAAGTGGCCCAAGGGCTATTAGCCGCCTTCTAGGTGGTGAGTGCCTTGATTATAGGGAGGCAGAGTTGAGGAAGGGAGTAATGAACAAGGAATTTTGCATTACACCGCAAATAGAACC
Source organism: Nothoprocta pentlandii (assembly GCA_013398315.1). Lineage (NCBI taxonomy): Eukaryota > Metazoa > Chordata > Aves > Tinamiformes > Tinamidae > Nothoprocta > Nothoprocta pentlandii. The sequence continues at coordinate 1,842,817 of VZSG01000039.1, read as the reverse complement.
GATATCCCTGTGGCATGACACAGGCCCCTTTTAACAAGGAAAAGAGTCCATGAGAGAAGCTTGAATTTACAAAAAGCACAAGCTTGTTTTTCCTCTTAGGAGCAGGCCACTAATAAATGCCTGAAGCAGTGGGCAAGGAGTGCATAATCTTATTTGGCATATTAAGGAATAGACACCCATGGGTGAAGGGGCTATTTGTTCATCATACCAAATGGAGCCAGGAAGCTGCAAAAAGGAGCATACATCAGGGCAGCATTTACTTGTTTTTCCCGCAGAGGCAAACTGACTTGATAATCAAAGGAATGTTTTGCTATCGCACAAGATTTATAAGGCTGTTAGCAATGACATTTTTGCAACATAGATCAATGTCATGTCTAAAGAGAGGCTGAGACAGGCTAACAAAATAAACTGTGAGTCAACAGATAGGAAAAAAATGCTAAATTAAATTTTAGGGCTCCGCACTTAAGATAGCAATGCTACTAGTAAGCCCTAACAAGGGGAAATAAAATCATTAGATTGCTTTTTGCTTTGTGAAGTAGATTTTTTTTTGTTTTTTTTTTAGGGGCTATTACATTGCATTACACATATGATTTAGTCAGACCATGCAAGTCTTACCTTCTGTTTTAAAGTCACATCAATTAAATTCTTTTTCCCACAGAGATTTGATTTTTATTTCTTTTCCCCATGAGCTAAACGTTGTAACATTTTCTTGGACTGACATGTCTTGAGGAAAGAAAGACTGCCCTGAGATAGTTCAGGTGAGACAGTTTCTCTGAGGTAAGACTTCCTTTAAAGAATAATTTAGCCTCAGCTTCTAAGATACATATCCCAGCATGGTGCTTGAAACGCAAAATTTTCTCCCCGTTTATTTTGTTTATAGCCTTAGAAACAAATCCTGCCTAAACATGACACTTTACCTCTTCAATGCTTCGAGCATACCCAAGGAAATAGCCACTAGAAGTGAATAATTTCTTGAATATGATGAGTATTTGAACAGTAATCATCAATGATTATAAACAAGAGTTTTAGTGGATTTGTTAGGCAATAGTCTGAAACAGAACCATGGGCAACAAATTCTCTTTACATAACTAGTTATTAACATTTATTAATTTCCTGAGTGGTTTGAGGAAGCTGTTAGTAGATTGTGTGCTTTGTCTTGACACAGTAGGATGTGGTGTGTTACTCAATCTGAGGCTGTTTTATTTGACAGAAAATGTGTTGTATTTAACATCAATCTATTTCTTTGGGAGGAATCCCACCCTTTTCTTACATATTGCTTTCAGGCCTTTAAAGGCGAGTTTCTGCAATACTTCCCTCATTGCTAATGACCTGTATTTAACGGCGACTTGGATCAGCTCTCTGCAGTACCTGTCTATCTGAGGAGCTGTATTCTGCACTGCTGGCAACAGATTTAAAGAAACTATGTCAGCTGAAGATCAGCTCCAAGATAAGGACCTCTCTCCCCTAGGGAGAAAGAACATAAGAAATATGCCAATGATGGTTTTAGTGAAGGGGGGAAAAAAAGCTTCCTATGTGTTACAGATTTTATGCCTCAGGTTTCAAGTTTGTGTAATGTTATAGCTTATAGATCCAAATACCTGTAAACTTTGTGAATCTGGATTTTCCAGTTAGAAAATCTATCCTTCATGCATGGTACAAGGCTGCTAAGTTAGTTGCTTTTGAAGTCTTGCCTGCTTCTTTTCCTGGTAAGTCACTCTGTTGTCTACTTGCCACTCCATCTTAGAATGCCCCATTTCCCCTTTTCTTGGCTTTCTGCATGGCTAACATTTAATGATGATCACAATCATTAAGCACAGAATAAAGGGCTATTGCATCTTGCTAGCATTCTGCTTTGCAAACCTTTCAATAGTAAGGAAAAAAAAAAAAAACCTTGTTATATTTTCACTGCAAGCACTTTAAGGCAAAGGCCATTTTTGAATTGTCAACGTGTACAGCACCAAGCTTAGTGGAATCTTAATTCCTGGCTGTGATTCCTAGTTAATGACAGCAATACAGTCAGGATACATACATACAGTTTAACAGATTCATGTTTACCATGAATATGCTGTATACAGTGTCATGTTCCATGACAGTTCTAGATGAGAGAGGTTATGCCCAAGAGTGATGCTCTAGCCACTGATGTCTTATATGCAGAATTTTGTCATTTTGCCTTCAGGAAAATATTTTTTCTTAATTTGGATTAGTTGAATAGGGTTATATAAAGGATGTTTGAGTCATTAGATTTTTTTTTTAAATATCACAGTAAATACTTTCCTATTTAGAGTTGAGTCCATTTTATAATGCTCAAATACTTGAAGACTGCCTTGCACAAATTAGTCTTTATCCAGATAAAACCATGTTTTACTTACCAAAATAGTGTAATTAGTCTGAGCTGCAATTGCATCTTTAAATCTCTGCATCTTCTCAGAATCCTGTTAGGGAACAGAAATATATCTGTTGAACTGTCTTTCAAGGAAATTGCATTTTCCATCAATTTACCAGCAACCAAATAGGAAGGAATGTCAAATACCCCTTTCTCCCCGCTCCTGTGTAAGTCCTCCAATGAATGCATCAATGCAAAGCTGTTAGAATTAAGTGTCTTGATCAGCTACAGCACTTGGTGTGAGGGTTGACCAGGATCATTGGTCATGTTCTGTTTGAAGTTAAAGAAAGATTTACAATTTGTTTCCGTGGGTCTTTGGTGGTATAGATTATTGCTAATTGAATCACTTCATTTCAAGTAGGGAATATAATTGCCAAGTGTAATTCAGCCTTTCAAAACAGGCAGTACATCTTCTCCAGAAAGCTTTATCTGGACAATGACAGTGGTATTAATGAAAACCATTACTGATGTTTTAGTAGCTGGTCAAGAAATAGCACCCCTGAGTGAAAGGTCATCTAGAATTTTCCATGACTACTGTGCTCTCTTCATAGATGCTTCTCATTTCAGAAAACAAACTAGCAAATCTTGATTTCTGTCAAATATCAGCTCTTCAACATGAAAGGAACAATTCTAAGAAGTTCTGCCTTGCTGTGCATGAAGTGCTTCAGTTTTGGGAGACCCTGAAACAGCCAAGAATAACTAGGTCTGCAGATGAACAGGGAATCGCCTTGAAAGAGTTCTGTCTAGCCAATTCTGTTTTGAGATGATTCTACAATCACAGTATATATGTAGTTTGGATTGAAAGCTGTTTAAGCAAATATTTTTCTACTTTAAATGTTTGTCACAAAGTCATAGATCTGTTTAGATGCCATTTGCATCTGTCAGTGGATAAGAAGGCAGGAAAATTAGCAGTGCCTGAATCAGGAGGTGCAGGTTTGCATGGATGCATGGAAGCTTCTCTTGGAATACTGTTAAGACCCCTGTTGTAGGCAGCTGAGCAGCATTGTGATAACAGATCGCAAAAGCATCTTCTCATCTACGTGTGGTAGTCACTAGTGTATATAGCAGTATGGTCATCATTGCCTTGAGTTACCTATACCAAGTAGAAAGATACTTCAGCCTTCCTTTGATTTATCAATTTTAATACAGAACTTCTTCAAATCTTGTTCATTATGAAGTTCTGCACTTGGTAACTTTAAGGGGATTGAAAAAGTGGTGATCAAACAGAATATTTCTCTGGACATTTTTTTTCCTCATCTTCTGATTTTAGAGCCCTTTTTACAATGTTTCGTTGATTTACACTTAATTTACAGCCCAGCAGTACTTCTGGCAAGCTTAGTCTAGATGCTAAGGATCATCTGTGTGGGCTGTTGACACTATAGTGGGCTTTTTGTGTGAAATAATCTGTATGGCAGTAGTGTGTTGCAGCTAAACATCCACCAGGAAAATGCCCATATGACAGTGAAGAGCAGTGTGTGGAAGGGGCACACAGAGGCATGCCAGGATATGTGCTCTGGAGGTGCCAGGCGAGACAGTGGCACAGGTCTGTGCAGACACTTTCTGAGTCTTCAGCTGTACCTCTTCCCATCACTACCTGCTATGGAGAGCACTTGTGCTGCTGGCAAACGGATGGTGGTGGCTCACAAAAGCCAACAAGATTTTTCATTTTTGCAAGGTGGCTGTCAGGATGGTTTGAGGAGCTGTTTTATTAGCTGCGTAATATCTTTTTATCATAGAATCACAGAATGCTTAATGTTGGAAGGGTCTCAGAGGTCATCTAGTCCAACCCCCCTGCTCACGCAGGGTCACCCAGAGCACGTGGCACAGGGCTGTGTCCAAGCAGGTTTTAAAGATCTCCAAAGGAGGAGACTCCACAACCTCTCTGGGCAGCCTGTTCCAGGGCTCTGTCACCCTCACTGTCAAGAAATGTTTCCTTAAGTTCCTGTGGAACTTTTAGTGCCTCAGCTTGTGGCCGTTTCCTCTAGTCCTGTCACTGACCACCACTGAAGAAAGGCCGGTCCCCTCCTCACTGCCTCCCTTGAGGTATTTATACACACTGATCAGGTCCCCCCTCAGCCTTCTCTTCTCCAGGCTGAACAGGCCCAGCTCCCTCAGCCTTTGAAGCTCCCTCAGCCTTATCATTAAGGTTCAGCTCCCTTGGGAATCCCAGAAAGATAATATTTGTCAAAAGCATATCTTTAAAACCAGAACACTCAATCAGAACACTTCCACCCAAATCAAAGCATGGGAATTGGATTACTTCCCATGCTGCAATGTGCAGCCCAGCTATCTGTTGTAGGGAGCTGGCAGGCAATTCCCCTGCCATGGCCATATAATGATCCTCAACTTCACTTGCTCAGCCTACATCTCTCCGGGAAGCAGAATTTGTCTCTGATGATGGATCGTACAGAAGATGATAGTAGGTCGAAACCCAGATGTGTTGTTTCTTATAATGTCATGTTTTGCCACATCTTTTGGATGCTTAAATAAAAATGAAAATACATAAATGTTTATCTTAGTTGCTGATTTGCATAAAGAGCAAAATCCTGTAAGGTAAAAAAACTAAAATCCTGCTAGCCTGCCTTATGCATTTCTGTTCCTGGTTAATAGTTAAGAGCTGATGAGATTGGGGATTGTGAATGCATTTATTTGCTTGGGGTTTTTCTAGAGAAGGTAGAGGAGCCAGACCAACGTACCGATAGAGCTGCCTTATCATCAATCATTGCTTTTACAAAAGCAAATGCTTCTGAGGTAGCAGACCTAATATTGTCGACTCTGCCCTCATCAAATCGGCGTATGGAAGCACTTTCATAGGTAGGGACAAGTCTCTTGTGGCATCTGGGAAAATGAAATAAGAAAAAAGGAATGGTTATTTTCAAGGAATCATAAGGGTAAAAAGAAATATAGGCTCACTGTGTTTCATTGTTAGAGCCCTGATTTTATTTTTTTGCATAGTATTCATCTTAATGTTAATAGAATTCTATAAGAAACTTAAAAAAGATGGATGCTCGCTCCTCTAATATGAGGAGCTGCACACTGCCGTACACATTTCAGTTATATGGCACTAGTAAAAAATGACTTGCTGTGTGAAAGCAAGTCTAGTAAAACTAGAATTTACTGAAAGATCTCAAGGAATGTTTTATTTGTGCTGCATCATAAAATAATTGTGTAATTAATCATGTACTTACAGGAGTGAAATATGTTTTATTTAAAACAAGAAGAAATGTATGTTGTGTGTGTGTTAATACAAAATGAAAAGGGGGAAAGGGTGCCATTGGAAACTGAGGTGGACAAAAAACCCACATTGCAAATGGAACAGAGCATATAGACTGTAGTTATAATTTGCATCCAGGTGTATTTAGCTACCACCTCTCTTTCAGGAAACCTACTTTGCCTTAGATATTTCCAGTTCAGTCAGGGATCTGAATTCTAACTAGCTGGCCCCTAAGCTTTTTGTTGCATAAATGGGATTTGTATGATGGCTGAGATCCAGATGAAAATCTTGGACGAGGTCATTGTTGGCCTTGGTTAATGGAGTATGCAAAATGTGTTGGGCATCTGTTGGTTTTGGCTAGATAAAGACCACTTCAGGATTTAATTTGACATGATAAAGTTTAAGAATTACTGGTGTAATAGGCCATTCTGCAGGAAACCATGCAGCTGATCTCTATCCTGGAGCATTAGCTGTTCTGACAATATATAAAAGAGATATATAAACTTTGATAATACCATGGAAATCAGAGGGTATTATCAAGTCTTGAGATGCCCATGAAGGGAGCAGCAGTAGCTATTATCCTGTATAGGAACCCTGATACAGCACCTATGTTGTTCCCAGCAGCATAGGGCATGCGTGCATGCGGAGCTCTAGCTTATTGCCACCATGCTCCCAAGCTACCCTCAGGGGCAAAGGAGCTTTTCTGCCCCATGTACTCAGCCCCCTCCCAGCTTTGGATGCTGTGGATGGTAGGACAGGCTGCCAGTCTCTGCCATGTTCCCTCACCCTCTTCTCTGTGTGTGGCACAGTGAGAGCAGTGTGGAGGGGCCTGGCAGGGAATGGTTCATGTGGGAGTAGGGTGTGGGTCGATACAGCGAAGTGTCAGAAGGGACTGAGTGCAGGGAGGACTCTGCTTTGGAAGCAGGGGCAAAATCCATCCTGGCTGCTTTGCAGACTTTGGGTACATCTGCTCATTTCCATGCAGAAGGGTTGTATGCTGAGGAAAATCTTGACCATTTGTATAAACAGCTAATTGAGCATCTCCTTTTGTGGTGCTTTGTTCCTGAGATTTGAATTGATCTTACCTGTAAAATGCTAGCTGAAGTGCTACTTGAATGTAGGCATCTGGGCTAGTCTTTTGTTTTTTGATGAATTCTTTTCCGTAGTTCTCAAACTTGTAGGCAGTAAAGTCCAGATTTGTTACTAACCTGGAAAACAAGCAGAGATGGTTACCATGGGGGACAATACAAAATCCCCCTGTTATATTTGGTTTGCAAATAACCTCTGAGAACATTTCATGCCTGTACCCACTCTGAGATAAATGGGCTTCTATTCTGCAAATGGTCACAAATGCCTCTGCTAACTTATTCCCACTAACTTTTACTCTTCCAGGTTCTAGACTGGATTTGTCATCTGCAACCCTGACATGAGCTGTGGCTCTCAGATCATTCACTTCCTTTCAGTAACTCCCCCCTCCCCTTTTTTTTTTTCTCTCTGGAGTTTCTTCTGCTGAAGCCTAAGACAGGGATTTCTTTGTTCTAGACCAACTTCTGAGAAATTTGCAAATGTAAGAAATAGGTGAAGGCACTAAGCTTCTCTCAGTGCATCTATTTAAAGGAATGACTGATTTATTTAAAAATGGCGAAAAATTACTCCGTATCCTGAATATTTTTATTTTCTTATACATGCTTTTAGTCACTTTAAGACCTCTTCTAGGGTGATCCTAACTAGGATGATCACATTGGACAGACTTAGAGTTGATGGTGTGTATAATGTTAATTCTTTACAGAACATTACAAAAGAAAAAAAAAAAAAAAAAAAGGCCTGAGTATCAAAATGAAATAATATGGAAGAAAATCTTCCATTGCCATGATGCCCGTCCCCAAAATCATGCAAATCTGTTAGTGCTGAAACCCAGTCAGAGGAACTAACCTTTGTAACAGCAACATGGATGTAAACAAATTAAATAACTGAATTCAAATTGTTTATTCAAACCAACTGTGTTCTACTTGTCCTGTGCATGCGTTTCCATTAGCCTGACTTCTGCTTTAATTGGATCAAACTACATACCCATAAAAACAGAGTTTGCATCCCTGCAAGTAGGGAAGGTCTTTTCAACTGCCTTTCCAGTAATTCTTAGCTCTCCTAGTATTAACGTGGAAGGAACACAAGGCTAGTGCAATGCTGGAATACTGTGCATTAATTCCACAAGGACCCTCTCCTGCAAAGAACTGCTGAGTAACTTCTGCTTTCCGAAGAATCGGAAAAGTGGAAGGGCAAGGGGAGTGTTGTAGGAGGGAATGTCTTCCTGAAGATGCTGTGCTGGGTAGTTCCCGGTTCTCAATGATCCTTCAGGAAAATGAGACCTCTCTACTACCTTTGGAGTTTTTCAGCTGATGATGCCAGATGTGCCTGAATTTCAGGGCAACATTTCCATCTCAGTCTCCGTGGAGCAGGAAGCTCGCTCACTGAGTCAGCGCGGACTAATTTCTTGGAGCTTTCTTTCCTATTAATGTGTGAGAGAAAATGCATTAAGGTCATAGCAATTTGTTAAATTGTGCTTTCTTAGCAATTTGTTGTTTAATGACTGATTTCTAATGCTTGGATATGGATTAGGGTGGCCCCGAGCCACCAGAGGAAGTTGATACTGGTAGAGGATTCCCCGGGCTCAGAGTGGGCACAGTAGCTGCAGGGAGAGGGGACTCACATGTGCTTGAGCAAGTGTTCCGTGCACTGCACCAGGACGATGCCGTCGAACGGGGAATGCTCACACACAGTTCCGCACACTCCATCTCTTCCTACTACAAACTAGGCAAGGGAAAAAGTAAATGTAAGATGTGGTAGTGAATGTATCACATTCTGGATAACTCATCTGTCTTAGCAACCCAATCTGACAAGAGATATTGTCAGTCTCCTATGGTTTTCTTATTGGTCACATCAGGAACTTCCTTGACTTATGGATCCAGATGTGCAGATGCAAATGACAATGGGAGAGCCTTAGATCCTTTTTATGCTGTTATTTGGGACCCACTCCTGGGAGGATGTGAACTTTACCAAGGCCCATTTCCCAGTCTGGAAATTGGATTTAGTATCTGCCCTTACAATAGATAAGATTCCTGGCCTAGAAAGACAGGAGAGGCTTCTCCTTCCGCATCTGGGAGGGAATGGAAGACTTGTATCTGACAAATTGCTTAGGATCATGTTTTATTATTACAGGTGTCCTATAAAATGATCAAGCTGATCCATATTCAGTTTTTGTACTTTCCCTGGTGTTTTTTTTTCCCACTTCTTTTAAACTGCCTTTGGCTGGACTTGGCCCACTCAGCTCACTGTACGTTTGTATCACCCTGATGCATCCTGCCTTGCTGGCTCCTAGTAGGTCTCATGAAGATTTTCATAGGAGATGAGTTTTATGTGATGCAAAAGATTTTACCTGGACTTTCTTTATTGTGCTGCTTCACAGAAAAAAATAGAGAAAAATGGGGAGGGCAAAGACAAATCTTATTGTGGGAATACAAGTTTTACCATGGGAAATACTTGTATAATCTGTGTTTGCATGGAGAAAAACAGGATCTTTCCCCTCCTAAGAATTTCCCTTTGACCTATGACTAGCCTGAATACATCTGGCTGGGTGAATCCCTCACATACCCCATGCAAATGTATTTCCTTTCTGCTACCTTTTGACAGTGAGTAGGAAGAAAATGTTTATTGCCATTTGTTTGAAACCTCTCTACTAGTGACCCTGCAGATAACAGCAGGTTCTGTTTAAAGACAACTGGTTCATTCTTTAAAAACATAACATTTGAGTTTTCTAATAATTCATCTACTGCGGCATAAATCAAGAATGACTACTGAAATAGATTTGCAATAGGGTAGCTAGTGCTAGTAAAATTAGTTTAGCATGTTGATGCTTTTAGGTACAGCGAGAGCAAAAAGCATTGCACAAGCAATGTATCAGTCAGAGGTTTTTTCAATTTTTTATGAGGTGTCACTAGTGTTGACAGTTGGAGATTAATATATTGTTTCACCCTGGGTCTATTGCAAAATGTGAAAATAACAGTGTGACACTTTCAAATCCGACAATCAAAATGTGATTGGGAAAGCAGCTTGAGAAATCAGCACTTCCAAGAGAGCTTTGACAAGAATGTCATTAAATGAATCAACAGTCTGTTAAGTGAGAACCTAATACTAGTTTAAGCACATGCTGGATTGTAAACAGTAGTATTTCTAGGGCCTCAGGAAGGGATGTGAGGAGAGAGAACAGTGAAAGCTCTTATGTTTAGCTTCTTTGTTTTATATTCCTAGTCTAGCTTTTTTCTTTCTTTTAATTGAGCAGAAATAAATGCCTGCTGTGGCTCTCAGCTGTCTACCTCTCTGTCTATCCATCTCTAAATATATTCTGCTCCTCATGTGCAAAGGTCAATGTCACAGAAGGCGGAGGTTGTTGGAAAAGGCCCCCCAGTGCTACCGAGGCAGCAGGTCTGCCTGCATCCCCTGCCTGCTCTGGGTAGTAGCCATCCAACAGCTCAGCTCTCGATGCCAGTGTCTCTGTGACTTGTTCTCCTGCCACCTTCTTCTTTCTCCCGCTTGAGTCACAGTGCCCCCAGGGCAATGTCACATGCAAGTAGTCTAGCAGAGTGAGGTTGTTACCTGCATAGGTTTGTCATACCAACGGTTGGCCCCGTTTTTGTGGTAGCCTCCCCCGTGGAGCAGTTGCAGTGCCCTGTTTGTGTCGTTGAGCTCCACGCCGCTTGGGCTGTCCAGGCACACCAGGCATATGCACCGTTCAATCATGTCGAGAGAGTCACGGTTAGTGGAGTCTGGGGACAGAACAATGAGATGTTCACGTGCTGTTATTCGCCCTCAGCCCTGCCCAGGGAGCCCCGCTCTTGTGCGCAGCCTTTGAGAGCTCACCCTGCCTCTGCAGTGAGGCACTCTCTGGGCCTGGCTCTGCCCAGAGCACAAAGCCTGGGTGCAAGGAAATGTTGCACCAATTCCTTGTTGCGTTAACTCTCACAATATATCTGCGTCTCTTTCATGTAATTCAATAATATCCACTTTCTTGTTCTACCTTTAACTTCCTAAAGTAATTATATTGCAAAATAGAGCCACGTTACTTTTAAAACACTGACATTTGTATTTATATGGAGTCTTTTCACAGTGTGCATGTTTTCAGGTTTGCAAATGTGAAGAGCAGTTCTGTCCTCTGAAAAAGCAATCATTTTCTTTCATTTGCCTGTATTTTTAAAATAAGAAAAAATGTTCTTCCTAGAAATCAGTAAAATAGGTTAATAAAGAGCTAGAAAAGTTAGATGCTTGTCATCCAGACTAGTTCTCTAGGTGCTCTGCAGTAAAATTAAATAAATAAAAAAGCAAGCAATAAAAAGGAAGGCAGGAGAAGGAGAGAGACCTGGCTGAGAAAGAAGTGAGCTGTGGGTTAGCATAAGGCACTGTCTGTCTCTGTCCAGCAGCTCCTGCAGGGAAGTTGGCAGCGGGGAAGCCGAAGTGCCGGAAATATAAGGATGAAGAAATATCCCCAGCTCCTTTGCCACAGAACCTTTTTAGCATATGGCGCTTGCAGGGCTGGGCACAATTATGGTGTATTTTTCATTGATGCTCTGGGTATGTCAACACAAAGTCTGAGGAGAATCTCATGGATGGAAATGGCCACATATTGCCCAGATACTTGGCTTCAGATACTTGGGGATGGGCATCTTCAAAGAAGGACTGCTTGGATAGTGATTTACACGCTGCAACACTTTGCATAGAGTTCTGCTTTATGTTAACAAATAGATTTATGTGTGTTTCATTGTGGCTGCTCCCCACGCAGATAGGATGCCCTTATTCTGACATGTGGCTTCAGAGCAGCTTGAGTCTGCATATTGGAGTGAATAAAATTGAGATCTGTTGGAAATAGAAAACTATCACAAAGATACCAGGAGGATGGGGCGGGGTGGGGGGGAAAAGGTTGATTAAACACAAGGATCTCATGTAAAGCAGACAGTGAACTGCACAAGGTTTGGTGAATCATGACTTGGGATGAGAAACAAATATTTCCAGAAAGAGTTGAAACAGAGGGAGAAGCACCAGAAAAATCCTGAGATCCTACAAGTTTTTTTTTTTTTCCTCTCTTTACAACGCACACAGCTGTATTGAATTGGCAAGTCTGTTTTTATTTAGTTGCTGTTATTTTTAATACCAAAACACGAAAAGAAAGCCCTGGGATAAATTCAGATGCACTGTGCCTTGTATAATCTTCCTTCTATCAGTACAAACTCAGTTCCTTTCACAGTTCCTCTGATTAGAAGAACGGATTACTTCTGCAGTTAAAATAATTATAAATCAGGTAGGGCTGGGATTGTTACAACTCATTTGAAATCTTTTCAGGCTAAAGGCCATATTTGCTACCTACGGATCTATGTAAGCCCTTGTCTATGTCCCCCTTCATGACACTTGCAGAGCACTGTATGGGGCTCCACCTTTTCAAACTGTCCTCTCTTTTTCCTTTCAGGAACAATTGTAGACAGACTCTTTCCACTCGCATCGCTCCTCTGGACTTTTTACTTTCTCCTTGTTATTGTCACAAGAACATTTTACCACAGTCCTTTTCAAAAAGATGTGTTAATATTCGTGCTCCACATGGAAAATCATCGTACTATGTAATAGAGGGCCTTTGCTAAGCTCAGTGGTCCACAATGGGATCCCTACTTAGATTATGGAAGATACATCACTGTTCTGTGATACTTGCTAGTGCAGGAATTTTTCAGCCATACAGCAGAGCTGATTTCCTTCTTCACTGAAATGAATATTTTGACAAATGCCAAGTAATCTAGAAATAACTATTGTAGAGCTCTTTTTGCTAGTTTTGTCTATTTTTCTTTTTTTAAGTTGATCTAGGATTACTGATGTGATTTTGCTGCAGATCACGAGACAGTCACTGCTTCACTTAAAAACATGGCCTGAAAATAAATCATTAGATGTGTATCTCAATTTTCACTAAAATATAGGCATCCATTTCTCTCCTTTTATGCAAAATAAAAGGATGCAGAGGGGGAAGCCTAAAGCTCGGACAGTGATATTGTGTACAGGCTTAGAGTGAAAAGCAAGTATCTGTATTGTTTAAATCCCATGTTTTGTTTTGCTTTCTGCACATTGAGAATGACTCACAGACTTATATTCAAGATAGAAGACTTTCCAGGTCAAAGTAAGTGTTAAGAAAGTGATGGTCTGAAAATACCACTTTTTTTTTTTTTTTTTTTTTTTTTTTGGCATTGGAATTGCTCTGTTGAATTCACTGGTTTGCAAAACTGAGCTCACTGCCTGCAAATCTGGTACTGGTCATAACAGCCGATGTTATTGCCTATTGGAAGCACATTGTGATCAAAGGATGAGTTATTTGTTGTGGGTGGGGAGCAATCAGAATGAATGAAATGCTAGGTGTGTGAAAGAGTATCTTTTGCAAACATGCAAAACAAAAGTGTACCCAGGTGCAGTATGTACAGATCAACAAATTAAGTTGAATGAGAAACAGATATGAAAGCAAAAAAGTAAAACAGAAAATAAAGCAAAAGTGATTGTGATTTAAGCCAAACATGCTTTTTTTTTTCTCTTTTTTTCTATAAGAGTATGATTTTGAACAAACTTTTTTCTTAATGATATTTTCTAATAGACATTCTTTGAAGCTGGTGATACGCCCGTGAAATTCAGCAAATTCTATAGAATAGAGTGATCAGATTTTTAATACGCCAAGCATTTTGGAAAAATAGTGTCCAGTGCCAACCCAGGAGAATCTGTGAGCAGTGGCATTCTTTAACATAAGTAGATTTTAGCATTCATGAATTGTATCAAACCTGACAGTGGCTGAATATCTGATTTTCCAGTCCACAGAGTGGATCCCATTGCTTTAAGAGAGGCTGCAAGGGTCCTTAGAGTCAAGTCTCTTACAGAGACAAGGTTTCTGAGTGCTTTTAGCTGCGTGGAAGTACCCTGTACCAGAATTCATCGGTACAAACATTAATTGGTTTAAGAGTGTCATCTGCAGCAAATTGCTTTGGGTTGGGAGCTCGTCATTTTACTGGAATAATCATGATATTTCCTCAGTTAACTTCCTTTGAAGTTACTGCTGTATAAACTGATTGAGCATGAGAAAAGTGCTGTTGGTTATGTGCTGTGCAGTTCTTCAAACACGTACGTTTTAAGAAGGCCAGAGAGTCTTCTGGTTTATGCCTTGTGCTACCTTTTATTGGTGAGAGGTTTAATACACACACTAATTATAGGCTATGCAGTCTTTACAAGAGGTAATATTATATCCAGTGTCTATTGTTAAACTGTAGTAGTGGTCAGAACTGCATATGTATGAAGTATATGTAAAGTAATTATAACCGCAGATAAATTTGAATAAGAAAAGGGAAGAACTTCCTTGGGATGCTCAAAATATTTTGATGCTGTTGGCAGCTCACGTATATTGCAGGGTGTTGGTAAAACAGCAGTATTGTAAACAGCAGTATTTGTAAAGCGTGGCTGAATTTGGGATAAAGTTAACATTTGGAAGTTAACATTTTTCTGAGAAGAAAAATTAATACCTAGGCCATCTGAAGTGGCATAAAAGAGGGAGTTTACATCAGTTAGCTTCAATGTGAAATATTATAACGTGTGAAGTAATAGAAGAGAAAAATCCCACTCATTATCATCACCTTTCCTCCAAGGCATCCAGGAGGGCTAAATGCAGCCTGCTATCAGAGACAGGTAGCTGTCCTCAGGGGACAGTGGGTTCTGCCTTTCTTAGGTACTTGTTTATGATTTGGAGGCATCCGTTTCTATCTTTCTCCATGTACTACAGAGTGCACTACTAGCTTCAATAGATGCTCAACTTACAGATAACTTAGATGAGATGAAAAAAGTCAGGTAGTTGCTAAAAACTAAGCGGATGTGTCATTTCCCTTGGTACATAACAGCTATGAAGAAAGAAACAAATCACAAAATCTGATGTAATTTATGTGATGAAAAACAGAGAATGGAGCAAGAGGCATTTACATGGCATAACACTTGAACATATACAGCCAAGGGGGCAGACCATGTCTGTTGCTTCTCTATAAGCTACAGCAGAACATTTACAGACATTGAGTTTCTTCCTGCTAGAAAAGTTAAACGGTGAGGCTGCACTTTCAGTCATATATTTGCTGTAAGGCTCACTGACAGCAAAAAAAAAAAAAAAAAAAGGCAATGATGGTGAGGAGGAAGAAGGTGAAGAAGGGAAAGCTGGGGTTACTGCTGCTAACCTTTCATAAGGATCGTCCTGGCCTGTGCCCATTCTGTTCTTCCATCTGTCGTCAGTAAGCCAATTGGAGGCAACATTTCCTCTTCGTTCTCTGCCATTTTGGCTATCTTTCGTAACTGAGTGAAAAGGTCTCCCTCACTGAGACGACGGAAATTAATGACAACATCCAAAACAAAAAACTGCAAAGGAACAGCAGAAGTCAGCAAAACAGTCACACACTGGTAGAATGGAACCCCTGCACCAGCCTTGGTCTGGATCTCTGAGGTGCTGAAGTCCTGCCAGGAGAGCTAGACCTGAGGGCAAAGGAGGGCATCAACTCTGAGAGTGGCTCAGGACTCGCTCCCCACGTTTACACCGGGGAGCTCCAGTGGCTGTAGAGGATTTACATTGGGTGTCAGAGTCAAATAAAGCATACGTTATTTGAATAAGAATTAAAACGCTTGAGGAGATAAAGTTGGGGAAGCATGTAAATAATTTCCAGGGTATTATTTGTTTTAAAACAACCTAACAAACTTCCCCTTGAGGTGAAGAAGAAACTTTTGTGGAGAAGGGACTCATCAGAATCCATCTTTTCTTCAGAGGGATCTGTAGGTACTGCAAGTACAGAGCCATGTGCATGTGCTCTGCCCAGCCAAGATGCTCTGCTGCCTGGCAGCATTAACTCCTCTGGGCAGGTTCCCCCTCTACTGCTTCAGCGTTTCTGCCTCTACTTGTGTGAGCTTGAGCAGATGTAGCGTAGAGACCCTTGCAAGGGCTGGTGCTGCACATGCCATGCATTGTATGCCCATACTTAACTGTCAAGAGATGAGCATTTCCAGCAAATGCACTCTAATGGGCTTTTTCTCTTTTGCGGTTTTCTCCCTGTTTAATAAACATTTTTGTTTGAATGAGAAAGCAGATGGATTCTGCCACATTCCTCCTTTCTGCATCAATGTACTCAGAACATAATGTGGGCTAAAGACAAAAATGCTGCAGAAGCATCTTTTGGAAATGTTGACAGTGAATTGTTGGCAAGAACCAAACAAGGCTCCAGTGAGCTCCTATGTAGCACACTAATCGTGTTCCTGGGCAGTGATTTCATTAGGCTGCTCCTGAGTGAATTTAAGCCAACTGAGGAACATAGGAAGGTATTTAAAAAAAAAAAAAAAAAAAAAGAGCACCCATTTACCTGATTGTTACAAGCAACAATGATATGTTCAGGCTCTGGCATTACACTGCTTTTCTGGGCCACAAGAGTGTCTTTGGTATGTCCTGGAAGACGATAGGAAGAAAAGAGTCCATAGTATTGCTTCATACAGAGAGGGTGACCAGACAGCTGTCCACGAGCAAAATCAACAGGTAAAGCATGGCTGGAGAGAGAGAGAAGGGGAAAACAAAGCCAGAGGAAAAGAAGGGAGAGAGACAGAAAGGAAAAGAAATCTAATCTGTCCTTTGTTCTGTTACAATTAGATCAGGTATAACACAAATTGAATAATAAAACAAGATTACAGTTATAAGAGAAATAGATGAATTCCCATACCAAAGTTAAATACATCATTCCTGGCAGCCTCATGCATATTCATTAAGCAATTGCATTATCGTCTCATGGAAATGGAAAGAGTTGCAGGTCATGAACCGCTCTACAGTGTGAGTGGGAAGCCTGCTTAGAGGGGACCCCTGAAACTTGGCCGGATGGAAATAAGCAGAAGCACTGGAAAAGATGTAGCACTTGGGCAAAAGTGCTGGTGAAATTCCGTACAAATCACAGGAGACTTGCACTGCCGAAGGCAGTTAGAGGGGGTCGTGCCTGGTGGATGGAGCAGGCTGGACAATACAGAGGTGTTATTGCAATTATGGTTATGGATTGTACAACACGCTGCTGACACTGCAATAGGAAATAATGCGGCTGTCGCACGGGAGAGGCTGTGGGGACATTGGATGGAAGAAGATCTTGTGGTGAAGTTTTCCTTCAGAAGAAGAGGGCTACGCTGGCCGCAGACTAGAGACGGACGGGGCAGTCATGTGCCAGGAGGGTTACTGTGAAACAGCTCCTACTGGAGCCTGTTTTATAATAAAGTAGGTTATCTTGTTAAACTATTAAAATTTCTAAAACGGGAATATTTACACAGTTCCTGGCCCTATGAAACTTTGTATCTCTTCATTTTAAAGTTACTTTTTTGGTTTGTTTTTTGCTCCTCATCAGCAAAATAGGGCTATTATTGTTTCCTTTCTCCCACATTTTACATAACGCAGACATCCACTTAATTTATGGTCTCAGGTCATAGTTGGGAAGAGGCATGGTAAAAATCATCTATGATGACTGGAAATAGTGAATTAGCAGGATGGATTTAGACAGTCTATGATTATAGCAGTCAAGGAATGGCCTATTAACTTTAGTTGGTCTCCCCAAATTGTCAGTGATTTAGTATATGTTTGTCTAAGTTCTTGTTACGTGAGCAAGTTAGACTTTATTTGGAATACTTAGTCCTGGCACCTATGTGGAGTATCTGCACAGGTGGAGTTCTGGGCTAACATTTTGTGTCTACTGCATGTTGAAAGGGCCAAGAGAAGCTTGGAGTGTAGTAACGATTAGGGGCTTTAACAGTGACATAAGGAATCAAAAATGTAATTATGGTGAAGAAATAGAGGGGTCACAAACAAACATCAGCAACTATGAGCACATTGTAGTGAAGAGTTAAATAACTACTGATTTAAGGCAGACAAATGTGATCAGAGGAGTCTTTGGATCTAGATCAATGAGGTCAAAGTAAGAATGTAAAGTATCTTTTGCTTAAGCAATGTACTTTCTTATCTTGGATGCTATCATATAGAGAAGCAGTGAACTACATTAGTATGCAGAAGCACATCATGATATGTCACTGGTGATGGGCTGTGCAGTTCCATGACATTTCTTGGGCAAAAGCAAATGTTCTTGAATATGTACTCAAATATGCCCCTCTCCTCTGCTTTCTGAGGAGATGTCAGACTTCGAACCAAAAAGTTGAACAGCCCCTTCCTATTTATTTTATCTAATTCATATATGGTTAGAGCTATGTTATTTGATAGGTGGACAGAAGGCAAAATCTCTAAGTGTTGTCTGTAGCCTATGATGTAGATATCCTATATTTCAGAGAGGAAAGCGATGTCTCCCCCACTCAGTTCCGTGTCTGTTGTGCCCAGCTCCCCGTTATTTTTTTTTCTTCAGACAGCAGTGATGTCAGCAGTAATTTTGGAAGTTAGTAAGTGAAGCATCTTAAATGCTGTTACAAGCTACGATATGCAGGCTGTTCCTCTGCTGTGTTTATGCCCAGAAAGATAATATTTAAAAAAAAAATATGTATTTATTGGTTACTGAACCTGAGTGCCTGTCATGAGGTGTTTTTCTGCTGGCATGTAATTCTTTCTGGAGGGGTGGGGAGCTAATATGCAAAACGCAGGGTGTAGCCTCTGTGAGGGAGTGCCCAGCCTGGCAGTTCACAGGTACCTGGGGGCATTGGCTTTGTCTGGGGCCAGGGAGCTCTCGTTCACCAGAGTAATCTCCATAGGTTTGTAGGCAAACTCTAGGCTGAACTGCATATTCGAAAACGATGACTATCACCCACCAGAAAACCCTTTTCTGACCCACTAGGCCACAGTAGTAAAGCGGGAAGCCCACGCAAAGGTGCAGAAACAGCCCTGCTGCCTCCCCAACCTGGCAGCGCAGCCTGCGCAGCCCCGCAGCGGGCAAGTCGGAGCACCTCAGAGCACCTCGCAGCCAGCACAAGCCGTGCTGAGGCTCCAAACAGCTGCCAGCCTGCCAAGTTACTTACGTGTCCAGTAAAGCTTTGTAGTCTTGCACTCCCGAAATGAGGTTGGCAGCAAACCTGCAAGCATGAGACAGAAGTGACATCAGGTTTTTTGTTATTCAGCAGCATTGGGCCATTTCTGAGAGATAGAGGAAAGCCTGAATGATTGATTAGGCAGCATAAAGAGAGAGTCTTTAGACTTGGCAAGAAGAGCCCCCTTAGCCCCCTCACCCCAAATTAATTTATGTCAAGAGAAATATGAAATGCTGGAAAACATTCTAGCAATGGTTAAACAAAATTACCACACGAGGAAGCCTGAAAGCAGTTATTTAGAGAATGGGAACAAACTCTGAATATTTAACAGGATCCTCAACATGGTTTTCGATATGAACACTCATAAGCTGTCCAATTTATGAGAGTACTTCTTGTCCTAAGCAGATACTCTCTGCAGAGCTGTGGACAGGTGTATTACTTCCTGGCACTGCCCATTTGTACTGAGTCTGAATGGGAAGCTCTGAGAAAAATGTTTCCTTATTATAGTACGTGCATTAGAAAATGCAAAGCAGAGGTTTTTAGAAAGCTATGTGCACAATAAATTTAGTCAGTAATGAATAGAAGCATTTATAGTTACATTTAAAGTGAAAAGATCCATTGGCTTGTCTATGTAAAATGTTAAAATAACACATATCATCTTCAAGGTTCTGGCTATTTTGTAATAGCATAAATTCATATGCAGTTAATTCTTTCCGTAATGAGCAGCTGGAGAGTGCTAAAAGCAAAGAGAAAATTGCACTATATGCAGGTAGATTTGATCTGGTTTACTGCTTAAAAGGAAAAAATATTTTGGCAAGAGCTAAAGAATTGAATCCTTTTTTAAGGATGTCTTGAGAGGTGTATAAATATTCTTGGCTAGTTGTTTACCTCATCACTTTTAAAATGATTGTAACAGCCCATAACGTTTAAAAGCGTAAAGGCCAACCCAGGGACTGGGAACAAAGGGTCTGATGGAAGTGGTGGTAGACAGGAGGGATGATTTCTGAGTTCTCCCTTCCCTCCCCTGCTATTTCTGGTTGCTTTTGAGACACCCCAAAGAGGCAGTTCAGTGCTAGTGTGAGCTTTCTGGTTTGCAGGGTGAGCAGGAATCACAGTGATGGCATGTTAAAGATGGCTTTTCTTTAAACACTGTGCCAGGAATTTGCATTTCTTTTTCCCAGCAAGAAATGGTTTACTTTAATTACACAAAAAATTGCTTTGCAAATATTTCTTTAAAAAGATAAGCTTTCATTTTTTTTTTCCAATGCAATAAATGTAATAGTAATGACACTTTTTCTTCTGAATTTCAGTGTAAGTAACTCCATAAACACTGCCCTCAGCCAGCAGTCCTATTGGGGAATCATTTAACGGGAACAGCCCGTATTTTGTAATGATATTTGATTGTCTCTTTGCCAAAGCAATGTATTTAAAATATCCTTTAGCTGTGAAAGCTGCAAAGTCTTAGTACGTTACCTCAGCTGGTCGTTTACGTCCTTGAAACACTGACGAGCAAAAATAATGGCTGGGCTAGAATTGACTGGAAGAGCTAGCCGGTTGTTGAGGTACATGTCATCCAGCCAGTAGTTAAACACCTAAGGGAAGGGACAGAAGACGTTAGAGCCACGGGAAGGCAGCCTGCGTGCCGGGAGGTGCCCTGTGCCCCCTCTGTCAGCACTCTGATTAATGGAGCCACTGAGCTTTTCAGCCCAGGCTTTCTGACCCGAGCTGAAATCAGCTGCAATTCCATAATCCAGTTGTTCAGTCGATGGCAATTTACATTGTGTTCCATTAAAAATGAAACAACTCCCATAATGTGGTGGTTTTAATTTTTGTTGTTGTTATTTCTCTCTGCAACAACAAAAATCTTTGAGCACAGCATACTAACTACTGAGTCCTGAAGAATATTTGAGATATATCAAGAGGTGGACAGAATTTTACTAGTGGTGGCTAGTGGTTTCCTCATGGGGCTACAAATATTTGTCAATAATGCTCTGTTAGCCCTCAAATACCGTCACAGTGTAGCTGAACACCGAGCGAAAAAAGCATTTCCAAATGGCTTGGTCCTGCAGACACAGACATGTGGAGAGGGTCTCCGGAGGATCCACTTCCGTGCCCACTGGTGCAAATGCAAATCACTGTCGCTTAACCCAGGCGGACGCACATTAAATTTCTAACCACTTTGTCTTGAAAGCATAGAGGTATAAAGTGTTTCTGTATGTCTGAGCAGAGTTTGAAGAATCGTTGTGTGGAAAATAAAGGATTTCTTGAAAAGATCACTTGATCTGAGGAGTTCTGTCTGAGTTTAGCAGGCAGGCTTTGCATGTAGTAGCTATAAACAACAACCAAATTATGCAAAAATAATTATGAATGCATGCATCTGTTGGAAAAAGTTTTCCTCTGAGGTATTTCATTGCTGTTAGAACAGATGCTTCCGCCACATTCTCTGGAGTTTTCAAGAGAACAGGATAGAGCTTAGCGAGTTAAAATCCAAATTGTAACACTTAGAGTTTATCTTAAGGAGCAGCTATTTAATTTTAGTGACTATAATTTGAACTTGAGATGTTTCAGAGAACCTTTTATACATGCTTCCTCTGTGAGTTTTATGCTCTAAGCTGTTAAATGTACCTTTCTCTCCTGGTAGTGATAATCAGGAGCTCTATCTTATTTAAGATATGTTTAATTTATTCACCAAAACCATGAAGTTCTCTAAGCTGAATAACAAAAACTAATGGGGTGGTATCTAGTAGGCCCTCAGCCTACAGCAGCAAGTAGTTCATAAAATAACTTCTAAAATAAAAGCTTTCCTGTAAACACCATAAACTATTTTTTCTGACTATAGCAGAAATGTGATTGTTTGAGGTTTCTTTCGGGTCCTGCCCCTGGAGAGCTAAGGGAAAGCTGTGCTGATGTCAGCAGCAAGCTGCAAGATCTCCGTGAATCCATGAAACTACGTGCTGTGTCTCTTCCTTTCTGGCATGTGAGGACTTAAATAAAGTGATATTTTATCATATTTTAATCATATTTTAACATGGTCACTATAGGCAGGATGGATTGTGATGGCAATTATCAGATCTGCTTTATTTACAGATTTAATTTTCCTGTGTTGAGAAGTAGAATATATGTCTTGGGAAGTAGGATATTTTTATATATAGTGTATGTATGTAGCATATCACAGATATATATATATATTCTATAAAGAGAATGCTTTGGGGGAAACTATATTGTATATTGTGACACTGAATGGCCAATTATATTTCTTATTAAAAAAAAATAGTTCCTACTTAATTATAATCCAGAATAATTTTACTGAATCAGGGATTTGGCTAGAGGTGTATGCAGAGCAGTTTTTATAGTCCCATCACGGTGTATTTTTCTTTTCAAAAAAAAAAAAAAAAAAATCTGAATCTTGTAATTCCAGATTTTCCATTAAATCACATCCAAACCATGTAATATAGCACTTCTTGTAGACAAGCTGATATTTGAATCTGAGGTGCGTGAATTCCTTTGTTTATCTCAATGAATTGTTTACCTGACTTAATAATGATATGGATTTTGACATTGTTTGCAAAGCTAGCTTAAGTAAGAAATATATTAATATAGTAATTCCTTTATGTAGAATCTGATGTGACCCCTCTTTTATAATGGCCTATTAAAAAAATCATCACTGTGGAAAGCAGTGATCACATCTAGAACATCAGCAGTAGCTTGTAAATGAATATCCTCCAAGACAAGGGATTGATATTCTAGTCTGCGTTTGCTTACCCAGTTTGCCGTCTTTTCCCGTTTTTCCTCAAGGATTTGTTGCAAGGATTCCCCTAGGCCTCCTGCACCTCCAAATTGTTCCACGATAACCTTGGTCTTGTTGAATTGCTCCTCTGGCACCAAGTGTTTCATGCAACATAGGTACGTGTGCAAGGTCTGTTGCAGTGGTGGGACTGGAAGTTTTGGCACTGTCTAATCATAAAACAACAAAAACTAATTAGTAAACAGTTTCCAAAATCAAAAACAGATTAGTAAATAGTTTCCAAAATGTCTTAGTTTTTGTTTTGCTTTGTTTTTCTGTAGGTAGGCAGAAGGAATATTATAAATACGGTATTTTGGAGTAATATATTGATTCACATTAGGGGCTGATTTTGATTGCTGCATGTCAGGGCCAATGTGTATGAAAATGGATATCCTGGAGGAAACCAAAGTCTTACGTAGGCCAGCAGTCTCTGACAGCAGTCAGCAGTGGGTGCCTAGGGAAAGAGCAGAGCAATCTGGGCAGATTCAGAGACAGTTCCCACTCCGGAGGGCAAGGGGGAGGTGATTTGAACAAAAATTGAGGAGTGGGCTCTCTGACCTCAAATTGCAGCCCTGCCTTTTGCCTTCCATGGGAAAAGTCAGTGCTGCATTACATTTTCCTATTTGGACATTGAAGATCACAGATAGTTATAAGAAAGTGTTGTAAAATTAATACATGATATTAATGAAGATGCAAAGCGAGTTTAACTTGTAATGCATCCTAGATCTGAGGGGAAAAAAAAAGTTTACTTTGCAATTTCAGCTTATGTTTAGTCAGGACATATCTCTTCTGTCATTGATTTGTTTTGGTCAGTGGAGATAAATATGCCCCAAAGTGTTTTTGTTGACACTTTGTTTTGACCTTATCTTTCTGGGCAGGCTTACTGTTAATTCCGTGGCTCTGCTAAGGAGAAAGGCTTGAAACCCAGGCGGTTTACATGACTAACTTTAGCTATACATGAGAAATGAATCCTGTGGAATGGTCTGATATTTTTGCACCGACAAGAAATAATTATATGCTATCTCTAATTATGTAGTAATGCATCTGTTGTTGTGTAATAGTATTTCATTTACTGGAAATCCTCATAGAATGTTGGGAGGATCAGTGAGTGTATTCAGATGTGAGAACTACTAATGTTAGATCAAAGTGCCCAGTTCTAAAATACTGCAAAGTAACTAATGTTCCCTGAAATAAAGAAGTTAGCTCTGGAACAGAGCTTGTTTTACAAGTCAGTTTTAAATTATTTTACCTTAAATTTACAGCACTAAGCTATTTTACTGTCAGCCATCAAAAGTAATTTATCTTCAATCATTTTCTTATTTTTTTTCTTTTCCGGGAAATGGTCACTTACCGTCTCATTTTTATTGCACGTGTCTTTCTCCTTCTGCATGGACTTTTCTAGGACAGGCATTCTTGCATTTCTTTTGATATCTTTTGTTGAAGACAGAAATTGAAGCCACTTGGGGGCAGTTACAGAGCCTCACGCCTCAGTTCTGGAAAAAGAGAAGATTTAAAATCCAGTCAGTCCCCATTATTTATAATCAAAATGTACATGGGGAATATTCCCTGTGCAAGCATACACAGAAGCTTCCAAATGCAAAGCTGGAGAGAAATAGAAGCATTGCTTTCAAAACTACCAAACTAAGCCCTGTGGAGGTTATTCTGACATTCTATTTGTCTTATTTCACTATAAATTTCTTTATTCAGAACTATCTAATGCTCATCAATGTTCCCTTCTCAATGTGGTTTATTTTGTCACTCTAATTTACTTTGCAATGTATCTCGCTGTGCTCTGCACATGGGTTTGTCCTGTTCATTAGCTGGAGGAAGGAGGTGGCTTTCCTTTGGATGTCCTTATGTGAACACAGGTCGTAGCAAGACTGCAATTTTCTAAGGTCCTTATATACCCTCCCTTCACCACCGAGAGCACCGATTTTTGAATGTATCTATGACTGCAGGGTGGCACATAAGGCAGCACAGGGAAGCACCATTAGGCACCAGAGGGAAGCACAGGGGCGAGGGACAGGGGCTCGGTGGGGATGAGCCTCCCTATGTGTGTCAGGGGCTGGCAGGGCGTGCGAGGACCCAGGAGCCGCCTGGGCAGCTGCGCCCCTCTGACCGCAGGGCGATGGGAGAGCCAGGAGTCTGGGACCAAGCAAACTGTCCGCTTGTTCCTCCCAGGGATTGCGCTTACCCTCTTTGTCTCTCTAGATGCCTTAGTCCTTTCTTGTGCCATAATAAGCTGCACTGGTACATGAATTTCTTCTGATATGGTAATGCCCACACTAAGAAATTGTCCTTCATTTATGGTGGTGCAGTTAATGCTGAATAGCTTCTATTTGTGCAGACAGATTTTTTTAATTACTTTGCACTGTGGATGTGCAAAATACAAAAGTGAATAGCTGTTGACTAAGTAGGAAAGAATGTTACATTTCTTTTATGAATCCCTTGGGACTAGAAAAGCAGGGCATTTGAATTATTTCTACAGTGCTTTTAAGAAGAATTTGTATGAAAATGCCAAGTGTATGAAAGCAAGGTGAACAGTTCTGGGTAGAGAGGAGGGTTGTGCATTATTCCCTTCTCAAGGAGCCACCTGGGCTATTTCAGTGTTTTGGACTTGGCACTGCAAATAGGTACGTGGCCACCGAGCATCCTGTGTAGTTCCTGCCCTGTTCCTGGCCTGATTTGGCTGCCAGTGGTGCCATGTGTTGTGAAGTGTATTGTATAAGGTTAACAGATATCCCCAGAGCACCGCAGTGAGCCACATACTAAATTAGTGTTAATCTGTCATCTGTTTGGGATTTCAACATAGGTGAGGGACTATTTCCCTTGCTGAAAGGCCGCGTTAACCCGCTGCGCCGCTCAGCTCCCTCCCGTGTACTACACAAATCTCATCGCGTATCAGTGAGTTCCTAACAACACACATTCAAGGTATTTCAAATAACGGGCATGTCCTGTAACTCCGAGAAGACTGAGGCTTGCTGAGTTTTGAGGTGCTGGCCTCAGCTCCTGTGTTTGAATGCAAAGCAACCATTTGTCTTCAGAGTCCCTGGAGCCTTTTCCCCTAAAATAATCTTGCTTGGTAATGTTTTCACTGAGACATTTGTTCTTTCCTTATCCTTATTTCCTTCATTCCTTCTTTCTTTCCTTGTGTTTTTTTGGTCACACCACTGCAATAATTATCACATTAACCCAAAGTCCATCTTAGGTTCTGTTTCCCTGGGCAGTGCTATTGATAACAGCCCTGCATGGCTGTATCATAGCAGCACAAAGAGAGTTTGGTGGCAGTGTCAGTCTAAACTCCGCTTGTCTCTATCAGGGGATGAGCTGAAGCTTTGTCTGTGGTTCAAGCACTGCCAGCTTAGTGCCAAGCCCAATCCCAAATTTGCCTAATACCGGACAGGGAAAGAGCTGACACAAGAGAAAATCCTGGAGGAATTCAAGATGACTTCAAAGTTGCTCACTCAGATAGCCGCGAGGTGCATTGTCAGAGTTATTAGGGCAAAGAAAAAAAATATAATCCTAGCTGCTTTTCTTTGCAGTGGGCTTAGTGAGAGGGCTGTGGGAAGTGGCTCAGCAGGTGCTGAGAGAACTGCGTCTGTGCCCAGCTCTGGGTGGCAGCACAAGGGAGTGAGCCCCGCACAGGCGGCAGAGGGTCTCCCAGAGCCTGCCCAGGTGTGGGGCCCTAAGCCCTCCGTGCCCTGCAGGCTCTCCTGTCATGCAGCTATCTATCCCCCCGTCCCTCTCTCCGTTCTCCGGCTCGCTGGTGTAGGGAAAAGAGCCTTAAAGTTGTGGGGAGGGCGCACGTGAAGTGCGCGCTGCTGCGCCCTGCGGCGCTACCTCCGCCCGCGCCCGCGGCTCGAGCCGCGGCCAGGAGAGCCCAGCCGCGCACCGGCCGGGCCGAA
>VZSG01000039.1:1796139-1811618 GCA_013398315.1 Nothoprocta pentlandii | reverse complement strand
CGCCCTCCTCCGCCCGGGGACCCCGCTGCCTCCCCCCGCGCTGCCCACAGCGAGGGGCTGCGGCGCCGCGGCAGGAGGCCGGGCCCCGGGCAGCCCGCGCGCCCCGCACCGCACTGTGTGCCCGCACCCTCTCCTTTGGCCGTGTCTGAGCTGCACAAGGAGACGGCCCGGGGGGTCGGGGTTTCCCAGGAACGGGCGGTGGGAAGGTGAGCCCCTCAGCCCCGGGAAAGGAGAGTGGTCCTCGGAGGCGAATTAAGAGTAGAAACCCGAGGCTGGTGCAGTTAGCACTGGTGTGTATATGCATAACACACGGACAAACATGCAGGGGGAAAAACAAGCGTGTAGGAATCTCGCCACGTTTGTCCAACCAGCCACTCCAGCTGCAAGCCTTCTGGAGCAGAGATGTCACTCATTCAGGTGCAGTGCTGTTAGCAAGTTACTTGGGGCTTGAATAAAGGGTAAAAACCATTACACAGATAGCAGAAATTACACGTGCGCTGCTCCAAGGACTGTCTTTGCAGACGGATATATGAAATAATTAGATCTTGCAGCTGAAGCATGAGTGAGTGGATGAGGAGTTGAGGCTCCTTCACTTGCTTGCGTAGCACTGCGCTGGGCTGCTGTGGCCAAAAGGGAGGTAATTTATTCTGTCAGTTGCTGTAGCGAGCTCGGTTGAAAGAAAACTGTCCAGATGACCAGAAAGGCTTTAAGACAGATCTCTGCATGGAGCAGCATACAGATCTGATCGCACTTGCACAGGAGTGGAGGCCTAAGGCACACTCCTGAACATCTGTATTGTCATTACTAACATTAGTTGTTATTCGTTCCTTGCCCATGATGTAAAACTTCAGGAATACACCACTGGCTGTATGGTTAAAGCTCTCGAGCTGGGACTCTAAAGAGGATAATACTCTAACTGCTTAAAAAGACTGTTTCAGAGTGCAGACAGAAAGTATCCAAGAGAAGAGAGGAGTCTTAATTAAAGGACACTGAGATGCCCAGCACATGGCTGCTGCATTGGCTGCATGGTGTAGGTTACTTGTTATCTGTGAGCACCTTGTCTTGTTGGTAGTGGGCAAAAAATAAAAAAGCCAAACTGAGCCCCAAGCCTCGTCCTCCCAGAGCTCCCAAAGCAGACCCGGAGGGAGCACGTTATGGAAGTGTTCCCAAGAGGAAACATGAGTGGAGGAGGATCAGCTCTTAATAAAAAAAAGAAAACTGCTGATGGATGTTCTTCCTGCTTTGGATGGATGTCACGTTTACGGGAGATGGTAATGGGCTGGGGGGAGATGTGACTTTGGATTATTGCTCCGTGGCAGGCAGGAGTATTGGAATCTTGGCTCTTGCTTGTTGAGGCACTTTATTTGATTAAAGTTTCCCTTTTAATCAGAGATATGGCCATTTCCCGTCTCTAAAATGGAATCTGGCTCTGGGGGTCAAGTCTGGATAATAAAGGGACTGGTTCTCATGTCTCAAGGGAGATAATATTGAATTTATGCCATCAAGGGAAAACAGAATTATACTTGTAAAATGTTGCATAATAAATTTAGCTTTCTTAGTAAATCAAATCAGCTGATATCGTTATCTACAACAGATGCGTCATCACTACGTGTCCTTCTTTGACTGGACAGGACTAATGGGGAGAAGATGTACCCTCAAATGTAGTTGGAGCTGATGGATCCACAGAAAATTAAAATAAGACTCCCTGGTGTTTGGCTTAGAAAGTCATAATTATCTTTGGGATAAGGACTTTTAGGGTGAGATGAGGGAAAGTGACTTTAAATTTTGTTCTGCTGTCCCAAAGTGCAGAAGATAGGACACTGATTTTGGTTGGAATGCAGAGAATGCGGAGGAGGGAATGTACTTCATTTGTCCTGCAGTGCAGAACAGTCCGTTTTGGAAACCCTCGTTTAATGTCCAGGAGACAGAGAAGGTCTGAGATGTGTGTGGAGAGGGAATTGGCTGGAGTGGGCTTGCTTACTGCTTGCTTTGTGCTGAAGGCAGGTACTGGGAAGCTCACAGTTCTGTCCTATTCAGGAATTTATTCCAGAAAAAAGGCTCTGAAATAGAAATCACATTTAAGATCTTCAGGATTTCAGGAACAGATAACATATAATATATGTGTAATGATATAAACTTATCCTTCTGTTTGTGGTATCAATTCAAGTGAGGCATGAGTGGGGTTTAGCACTACTTGATAGTTCTGTTGCTGACACTCATTTTAACTTCAAAAGAGAGACCTAACTAAGGCAGTTTTGAAAATGAGATATGTTTCTATCTACATATAAAAATAAATATGCTTGTAGCTAAACAGAAAAAAATGACTGTATGCAATCTGCACTTGCTTGTCTTGCTTCGTACTGAATTGATAGTCCTTGTGCTTCGGAGTGACGGTTATTTTAAATGTTCTGTGAGGGTGATCTTAGAGCGATGTGATGCACCCTGCTGTCAAGAGGGATTGAAGTTAATTGAGTGTCCCTAAGACATGAGAAAAACTTTTCGATACAAGGAGTCGAGTCCAAATGCAATGACTCAGGGAGTGAGAGTTCTTCATGTCTGCAAAATACTAATTTTCTTAATAGCCTTAGTACTTAATGTCTGCAATACACAGCTTGTCCTCTTAAGGATATGGCAATA
This sequence comes from Nothoprocta pentlandii, assembly GCA_013398315.1. Classification (NCBI taxonomy): domain Eukaryota; kingdom Metazoa; phylum Chordata; class Aves; order Tinamiformes; family Tinamidae; genus Nothoprocta; species Nothoprocta pentlandii. Next base: position 1,808,981 of record VZSG01000039.1, on the reverse strand, counting down.
TGTTTTAGCACTTAGTGCTGAGCTATTTCTGTGGGTTTTTTTCTACCTCATTTCTGATTAAAAGACTTGCACATCTGATCCTGTCAAACAGGAGAGACTCACCTCACTTAACAAGTACGTTATAATCTTCAGAGGAGCAGTGGAAGAAAAGAGAGTAAAGTCTATTTTCAGCACCATTGTTTAAAACACATTTTGGGTGTGAAATGGACATCTGCAGAGCAGAAACCAGTACCTTATTTCTGAGAGTGGAATTACTGAGAAAATTATGATTCTTTGCCTTAGTATGGCGGGGGTAGCTGATCTTCCGGATTTTCCCACCAAATACTAACATCTTCATGTGACTGGGAGCCTAGGACAGACAGAGTCCCTGGGCAGTCAGCATTCGCCCATCAAATCGACAGTGCTGTTGCCACGAGCAGGAGCAGCTCCTCGCCACAGCTTCAGCAGAAGCTTCATCAGAACCTTGTCTGTTCTGATTCTTCATCAAAGCTTCAGATGTGATAGAGAGGTAACTGGGCACGGGGACTGTGCATTAAAGTGTGCCCATCCATTTCTGTAAAAGCTGTGTCTAATAAGCAAGGCTTTCTTTAAAAATGGTTGTCATAGCGTCTTTTTTAAGGAATGGTAAATGATCGGGTTCTTTTACATTGTACCCATATTTCACATGGTTGGAAAACTGCTGTCATCTTGCCTCAGTCTTTGGCAAATAATGTTTGCGTGAGGCAGAAAAATAGATGAGAAAGAAGAGAAAGAGAAAAAGCAGTCTAAGCTTATGTTAGCTCTAGCAAAAGTGGATGTTCTTGTTAGTTGTGATCGACAGTTGTGCAGTTAGAGTTAAAAGAGAACTATTAAATTATAATGTTATTCTCTATGATAAGCTCTTAATGCTTTTGCTTTTAAATGGTTAGGCCAATGGCATTTCCACTGCCTCTTTGGAGAATCGTTCTCTGTGCACTGCTTGAATAGTCTCCTAATTTGTTCAGCTTGACATTTCTTCTCCTGTTTTGTTCCTTGTATGCAAAGGTCCCCTCCATGTGTCACCTTAAACCATCCCTTTCTCTTCTTATGTGTTTGGATTGTTTCTCTGTCAGTCACAGACTAGATGGGAACTGCAAGCGATGCACTGATATCAGTTTTCTTTGAGATCTAAGGAGCAGGTCTATGAAGCAGGTCTGTCTCTAAAGATCATGCTCCTCCCAACGACTGCTTCTCATCTTAGAGCTTTAGCATCATTCTTGTCCTGCCCTGTCTTCCTTTACTCCCTTAAGGAAGCCTGTCCAAAAGTTCTTGAGCCAGCCATAGAGAAATGTTTTCAACTTGTCATTTGTAAAAATACAGAATCTACTGTTGTTCAATAAAAACTCAAAAAAAGTTTATCTGCACACTCATTTGTCATCTGGTTTTGCAGTGAACAGGAACTAGAGATATTTTTCAATGGCTTTGCTTCCTTTTTCTGCACTAGTCAGTTGTGTGCACTTTGTTGTAGCCTGCATCAAGTTCCTTGTTAGCTCTCTCTTAGTTAACAGCCTCCCGAAGCTAAGGCAGCACGATAGGTATCTTCACACCCCCACAAATGCCAGCAATATTTTCTGTTGCTTTTAGAATGGTGTCAGGTTGGCAGTCTGATTTGCTGACTGTTTAAATGCAGGTTTTCATTATGCTGGACACTCTCATCATGCCACCTGCAGAACAGTGCTTGGAATAAACTGGCAATGTTCCCGTTTGGTAGTATGTGAAGGGATCAACGTTGGCCCAAGCGGAAGGAATCACTGTTTTGGAAAACCTCAGATATCTGGAGATTTTCTAGCACGTTACTACAAAATTATCAGTCAGGAGGCAATTCTGAGCCACTATTGAAATAGTAGGTGATAGTGTCCTGGAGACAGAGTAATTTTGTTTTGGATTCTGTTTTCTTGTATGAATTACAGAAGTCAGAAAAGGCAAATCTAAAATAATTACCTTCGTACTTAGATATTTACTCGTGTGCATTTGTTATAAGCACATTAGATGCATTTGTAACAGGATTTATCACAGGTTTTGCTCATTTATCATGTTGCATGCCTTTATTCATAAGAAAGTATATTTCTGGAACTTTCCACCTCCCACTGAACATGTTGACTGGCTGTGGTATTTCAAAATATTGAAAACACCTGAGGATGGGGGAGGACTAAAATTTTCCTTTTTTAAGGGTGTAGCTGAGTGGCCCTTGAGACTAGGTTGCAAGTAACTGCAGGTGTGTAGGATTAGTAGCTATGCAAATTTAGAAAGTGGTATCAGGTGCCCAGAGACCTTCTGCTCTGGGAGAGGATAAGGCTGAGGCTTGAAGGGAAGATGGTGGTTGGATTGCAAGTGAGGTAAGTGTTGGGTGAGGACAAGATGGTGTTGATTTGGGGTTGCTGCTGAAGGGAAGGGCTGGGACATACCAAGGGTAGAGGCAGACTAGCCAAGGCACTGATTTCACTGTGGCGTTTGTTGAGATCCTTTTTGTCAGTGCTGCTTTGGAGCAGCATATGGTCATGAGCCTGTGCAGTTCTCTCTGTTTGGGGAGCTCTTCCTAGGGAGGTCTAAAGGGCAGAGGTTCATGCTGATTCTTTTAGATCTATCAAAGCAGCCTTTGATATTTTTGAATAGAGCTGCATGAATAATTCATAATTAATAACACATTGAATGTGTGTGTATATATATAGGGAAGGGAGGGGATCCTGTATGAATTATCTAATAGCACTCTTAGAATTATCTTACTGTTTTTTAGTTTGAAAGGAAGCATTAGCTGCTCTAGCAGGTAGGTTGTTGGTGAGGCAGCTGCTGTTGGGCTCCTGGCAGGGTTGAGCTGGTGCAGAGGCATCTGGCTGTGGAGAAGTCAGGCAGAAGAGAAATGTGAAGGAGGAAGGTGTGTTCTTGTAGTTGTTTTATTCAGGAAGCCACTGAGTGGCTCTCTGCAGCTTCCTGTGCAGAGCTGGGAGCTGGGAGAACTCTGCTTTCCGTTGCTGTGCTGCGTGTGGGCTCTTGTCCGGGCGGCCAGTGCCAGCCTTGGGCCTGGTGGCCAGGCGGAGCACGGCATTTGGTGCTGTTGGAGGAGCTCTGCCCTGTGGCGGACACCAGACATCTTTTCCCTTTCTGCAGCATGCGTCTGCTGGGGGAGCTGGTGTGTTGTCCCCTGCTTTGGGAGCAGAGAGTGTTTGTGCCTTCATCTGTACAGCTTTTTCTGGCCCTCTCAGCAGGTCACTTAGAGTGACTCTTCCCACTGGAAGACAGGGACCCTGAGGCATTTCCTTGCCAACAGCCCCCTGTGTTCACTGTTGAAATGTTTCTCCTCTTGGGAGCCTTTCAGCTGTGGGATTTGCCTCTGTTGCTGCTGTAGAGTTGGTTGCTTTCATGACTTGCAGTATACTCTGTTTTGTTTTCTTCTGACACTCAAGTTGCTTTCCCTTTGGCCCTGTCTGAGGGACAAAGATGAGGCTGGAATACAGCTTGAGAGAGTTTCTGGGACTTATTATTATAATTTTGGTTACAGTTGTTTTCTCCCACCCCTTTGAATCTGCAGACACTAGGCTGTAAGTGGTGGGAGTTAATAACAAGTTCTGAGGCTTGTCAGCACATCAGTAACTCCTTTTCAAAAAAATTGTATAGACAGCTGGCTAAAGAATTTGGGAATCCGAGAAGACTGAGATGTGCTGGCTAACAGAGGTAGGGCTGAGCAGCAGCGCCCAGGGGAGGCTGCTCAGCTGGGTCTTGCACTGAGCCCCGACGCTGGTGGGAAAGTGTGAGGGAATGGAGATGTCCCCGCTGCAGCGGCAGAGCACCTGGTTCTGTTGGCTGGAGGCAGAATCAAAACATGCCTGTCTGTTTTGGCAGTTGATAAGATGGGTTGTGTGCTGGGCAGCGTCTGCTTGTCTGTTTTGGTAGAAGCGTGAAGTTGGGAGTCAAGCTTACCCACAGTTCAACTTCTTTCCTCTTACTGAATCTGTATGTGTATATATAGGATTTATTTTTGAGTCTACACAGTGATAGAAGTAGCTTAAGTCTGTTGTTCCTGTCTTTTCCAAATAGCTGCTGGTTTGTTCTTTGTACCAGTAAGAATTGTAATATAATATCTATTTTTCAACTACTTCTACAGCATATGAGCACTGTTTTCTGAATTGCATCATCTAAACTGCATGATCAGGAAGTCTGTTCTGTGCAGGCTTCTATATGACGCACAATCCTTAAATGAAAGGAGAATTTCGGGGAATGCACAGCAGGGAGGTAAAGGACATTGAATGTCTTCTGTGAGGGAGTGACTCTTTAAGCAGAGGCAAACAAGGTTGTATTCTCAGATATCTCTTTCTGACGGGGTTTTAGGATTTTAGTGGGCTCCACTAAGTTTGTATTGGTGAACTTTTAATGAGACTTTCCATTTCCTTGATTGCAGCTGTACTTAAAGAAAATGGCACTAGAGAATTGCGAGCAGGAGGCAGTGACCCCGCTTTGCACAGCAAGGCCGGCGGAAGCCCTCTTGGTGTAGCCTAATTCTGCCCTCGCTGTGAGGCTCTCTCTGCTTTCAGTGCAGAGGGCTGGCGCACCCATGCAGGAGGCTCTTGTCCAGCATTTCCTACAGAGCGCATTAACTGGAGAGCTGGCATCTGATTAATGTCCCTCATGCTGGCATAAATCAATCTGGGTATGCTTAAACAAGTTACATCAGCCTAATGGGAAAAGATGTGCTGAGACAATTAAAAGAATTAACCCAGAGCAGGGTAGGTCGATACAGTGGCATAATCTATTGCTTAAGTGTTAGGATCAGGCACTTTGGTCTGGCAGCCAGGCTCTAGGAACCAAACCCAGATCTCTCTTGTGAGGAGGCTGATGTGTTTTCAGAGGACCTGACAATGGGCCTCTGGGGCTTTCAAATGCTTGAAGACTGCAGAGCTTTAATTATTTTTATTATTAATTTTTATGGCTCCAAGGTGGAAAGCAGCTGTGTGTGAATGAGCGCACTAGCGCGTGTGTGTAAATAAGGCAGCTTGTGCCTTTCATGCCAGTGGAATTGGAGCATAAGCAATGGGGTGGAATCACCTCTAGTGATACGGCGCGGCTTAGCTAAGCCTTCCTCTGCCCGCCGACTCAAGGAGGCTGTCGCCCAGTGCTCCCCGTGTGCTTTAGCGAGCTGCCCCAGGCTTGCAGTGCAAGTGAGTACCAGTGGAAAAGGCACTCGTGCTTCATACTAGATTTACATTGTGGTGGTGTAATTCTGGTGAATTTGATTACCAAAATATAGGGAAAAGGAAAAGCTTCTGAAAAGATGAGTAATAGGAGCCCCTCTATTTTTATGTTTTTGCTAGTGAAAAGTCAAAATGACAATGTGTGCCTGGTAGGCTTATATCCCTAGAGCATGCAAGCAAGCTCTTATTACTGAATTTCAAGGGAACTGCATGTACATTCTGGAGAAATGAATCTTCATCTTTCACAGCCAATATTCATTACCTTAATATAGTTCAATCAAGTCCTGTACAAATAAATAATAGCCCTTGTTCCTCCCTTATTTCCCCTGAGTTTGCCTGAGGTTTTCTTGAAAGATGTGTTCTTGTGTTCCCTGGGAGATTTTCGTTCCTCCCCTCGCTCCACAGAGGCTGACATAGCTGAAAAGCACCATCTGTCTGCAAGTGCAAGCAGTGTAATATTGGTGGGTACAGCAGGAATCTTCTTCTCTGCCACTTCAATGTAAAGAAAGGCAAAACTGCATGTTGAAACTTGGCAAGTCATCAGACTTTTGTCAGGAAAGACATGGAAGACAGGAGGTTAGTGGCTGATACAAGTGGGTGCTTTGCACAAATAGAGGAAACCTTTGCTTGCAGGGTCACCTCTCATCTCTTCTGTAGCATGTCTCTTACTCCCCCAGTAGTAATGTAATTGGAATGGAGAAACTCCCAGGGGAAGACTCTGCGGTTGTGTAGCAGGAGACAACTCTGCCATGTGTCAAGAAATGTGTGAGGTAGGTATTGCAAGTCTGTCAGTCCCCCAAAGCCTAAAGGGTGAGCTAAAGGCATAATTCCCAAGAGACAGAGGCATTGACTGGCGGACCCATCTTCTAAGTGCCTCTTGCGGCCACGGAGCCAAGTCAGCTCCATGCCAGCCTCTCCTGCTGCGTAACGGGGAGCCAAGCAGTGAAGCAGACGGGTGCTTTGCCCTCCCTGTTGAGAGCTGTTGCAGTGATGGTCACAAGGGAGCTGCTTGCTGCAGCTGCTGCACGCGGCCAGGGGCATTTTGGTTTGCAGAGGAGCTGCCCCAGGCTTTGAGGGTGAGGTGAACGGGCAGCAGCAGAACCAGCATCTGGTCTGACTTCCCTGGGGTAAAAGGATGGTTCAGAACTTCCTCTGAGAAACGCAAGATGGTACCTGTATGTGATGCACAGTTAAGAACCTAGGCTCTTCTAAGTGTGCTCCTTGGCAGCGTACTTGTAACTGCAGTGCATTGGAAGCTGAAAGATAGTGTTCTCCTTCCTATGGCTATCGGTCATGGCAGGGGGTGAGGTGGGAGAGCAGAAGGCAGCCTGGTTCCTGTTCTAGACAATAAGTTATGCCTTTCTCACCTAGCAAGTACTTGCAAATTCACTTACATATTTGAGTTCTCATAATTTGGTGAGAAGGAATTGAGCTCTGAGGTCTGTAGCAGCTTCTAGACAAACCTTCAGCCCTTATAAACTGGTCAAAGAAGTCCTTCTCTTGCTCTCGGGCTGGTTATCTGTTTAGGAGCAGAATGTTGCTCCACATTGGGCCCAGTATGGATATCATCAAAAGCAAGTGTTTTGTTTCTACCTGGAAAAATGGGTGTCCTGCACCCTGTGTGGTGAGAAAGTGCATGTTGAAACTGGTGCTAGGGTGTCAGCTACAGTGCAAGTGCTGCTACAGAGGGAGCTGGAGCAGGTCCTCCAATTAGCTGCAAGAGGGTGTATTTGCAGTGGCTAATTTAAGTGCCCCAATTGGCCCCTCTGTAATATTCTACCCTCACCTGTTGATAGTTCAAGGAAGATGGCTTCCTTCCCATTCCCTCATAGATGCATCATCTCCTTTTTCTCCTGTATTTTAGGTATGATTTTTTTTTAGAAGAAATCCTAAAGAGATCCTAGAGGAAAGGATGGGTCTTGCTGGTCCAGGGTAGCAGTGACATAAAAAGGCTGTATGGAGATCACAACATGGATGCTGTTCCTGTTGATTCTGTGCTCTGCCACTGGAGCAAAACTTCATGATAGTGAAGCAGAATGCAAGATAAGCTTTGGGGTTGGTTTCAGGGCACTAGTTTCACATAAGGAAACAACTAAATTATTTTGCAAATGAAGAATGAAACGTGGGTATGTTTTGTTGACAGGAGAGACTGTTAAAGTGCTATTGCATGCTATTGTGTAACAGACCTCAGCTGGGAAGCCCTTTTAAGGCAGGGAAACAAGGGCTAGGGCAAACCTGGGTTTCTCTGTGTGTGTGTGTGTGTGTGTGTGTGTATGTGTTTTTTTTTTTTTTAAGGGTGATTCAGATGCTTCTGGTAGTGTGGTGTGTTTAGGAAAGATCTATATTCATTGAACTTTTGACCCCAATCTCTCTGAAGTAATGCCCAACATGCTCAGTGCACATACAAATGAAGTGGAAATCATTATTGGCTTGCTCACGACCTGCTGAAATATGGTTTCCCTCAGGGGGCTTTGCTTGCATTTCCTCAGTCTCTGAGGACCCAGCAGCTTTCAGAAGTTCCATGAGTAGCAGCAAGCTTTGGGTCTGCACTCGCCTGCCATCAACCTTTAACTCAAAACCTCTCCTTTGCTTAAATTTCCTCATGCAACAGTAACAAGGCCCATGCCCTGTGTTTGTATGTTGGGTCCAGATACAGCCCTTGACTTCATCCAGCTTTTTTTCCTGGTGAGAGCTGATCTCGGTCTGTCCTCTCCTTGTCCCTCCACCATCAAGTCCCAGGGAATGAAAATTCAATTTGTGGATGTTTGGGAAGCTCTGCTGATCTGGCTGACTGATGACCCGAACAGCAAGGCTTCCAAACCTGAATTTCATTTCTTTTTTTCCTCTGAAAGCTGATGCTCAGAACTGAATGCCCAGTTGGTCTAGGCTACCATGTGAATGTTGGCAAAGCTGATTTTCTTTAAATATCTATCACTGGAGCTCCTTGTGCCTCTTATGAACCACCACCACCCAGGAAAAAAAAAAAAAACCTCACCATGCACTTAGACCTCTGCAGATTATTTATTTGAAAAGTGGGAATCAAAATATTACTATAATCTTTCTCTTCATATTTCCCAAGGAAAGTTACTAAGGAGCTTTGTCTTATTCATCTGTCTCTTATTGATAGCTTATATTTTTGCTTGTTCTTTGTAAATACGGAGTAATCCTGGCCTCTGGTTTTTCCTAGCTTTGAGTCTGCTTGTGTGTTTGTATGAAAATGATCACAACAAAAAGGAAGTCAGAGCGTTTTGTATTTTCCAGTCTTAACCTGCACTAGAACTGAAGTATCTCAAGTGTTGATGCTTCTGTTGTAAGTTCAGACTCGTACTTATTTTTTCTGTAAGCTTTTGAGTAAGTACTTTTATTTTTTGTCCTAGACAAAAGGTATCTAGGTGGGATAGTATTAAAAATATAAGACGAGACTGTAAGGCTTTCTCTTTGTGTCAGTGCATGGATATGCACATACAGGTGTGGGCTTTTTTTTAACTTCAAGCATCTGAAAGAGCTTTTGAGCTTTTTTATCTATATTCCTTCCGTGATATTTGTGTAAAGCCCCAGTGCTATGAATCATTTAGAGGTACATTCTCTTCTGGTGAGATGTGGGAGCTCTCTGGCCGAACGATCGATGTGAGCGCCTCCCTGAAGTTGTGCTAAAGCTCTGCTTGAAAGAGAAGGGGCATTGCTGTCCTGGGGCTTGGTGGAAACTCACAGAGGGTCCAGCCAAACTACTGCTTCCTCTTGGGTTGCCTTTTTCATTCGACATAGGATAGAAGCAGAGAATATCCCAGGAAATTTAGTCCACTGAAAATAGTCTTGAGTGTTTGAGGTGCCCCTCTGCAGCTGTTAAGACTGTACAGCATGTGCTGCCCTCCCTAAACCATGCCCAGTGGAAGTTGGGGTGGGTTTGCTACAGACTGTCCTGTCCGTTGCCTTTAATTGTATTCCAAAGGAAAGGAAAGACCAGAATTTGCACAGGTTCATTAAATATAAATACATGAGTTTTTTCCTTTTTTTTTTTAAAGTGTTGTCTGTAATGTATTTAATGGGTATTAAATGGTACCTATATGTTATTTGAATTGGCAAATACACTGTGCTTGGGGTCACTGGGGCCACACACTTCTGTCTGTACTTGGCATCAGCATTTCCAGCCGGTCCGTTTTGACGATGCCATCCCATGAAGTAACATTGCCTGGTTTCGTTGTGACTCTTAGTGCTTTGGGGTTACTGGGGCTCAGTGTTCCACAGACGTGGTAGGCTCGGTGGGTGCAGCGAGCGGCTGCAGCAGCAGCAGCTGTGGGGCTGCTCTGCCTCCGTGTGCAGCCTTGAGCCAAGGACTTTTTTTCTGGGTGACTTGCAGAGCCTGGCAAATAGCCCCCTCAATACAAACTTCGAGAGACTCCTCGATGCAGATGTGGCTGCTTGGAAAGCAGAGCTAGGTGTTGGCATGTGGGACCCGTTGGAGTGCTGTGACTGTCTGTTAGACACTGCAGAGGCCAGTCTTGCAGCAGAACCAGACAGGGAAGAAATAGAGCTTTGCTGTTTGCCATTTAGCAAGAGTTTTTAACTCTGTTAATTGCTTTAATCACAAGGTTATCCAGCTGAGACAATGTGCAGGCATGTGAAGTGCCCAGGGCTGCCCCGTGCTCTGGCACGGCAGGCAGTGCAGCAGGGGACACAGGGAGCAGCTTTGTGGCTCTTTAATGCCACCTTCTGGTTAGAACTAGAATGGAGCTGCTCTTTCACAATACCTTTGTTGCCATCCTTTCTTCATAGACTGCAGTAATGGACTAACTTCTTCTATAACTTGCTTGAATACTTTTCACATGAGGAACATGAACACTTCCCTGCTGCTATCTAAGTGAATAAATAATACCGATAAGGATATATATATAAAAAAAAAAGCCTGCACCCTACAATCATTGGTAGATTATCATCTACCAATAATGTAGAAAAAAATCATTATATATCTGCTGCTGATCCTATAGAAGGTCCAGGCTACAACAGAGGGTTTGGCTTCATAGTAAAGGTTTAATTTCAGTAACTGGCAAATGTGTGTTCTCTAGTTGTTTTATTTAATGATACATTGCTACTAACTGTTTGTATTTATTTATTTGTGTTCAAGTATCCTGTCAATTCAGCAAAAGAGGGATCCCTCCTTAAGAGAAGCGAAGAAAAGAGTGACCTTACAGGAATATAATAATAAAATAGAGAATTTAAATGCGCTTTACTTATAAGGATGTTATCATAAAATAGGGAATTTAAATGCACTTCTCATTCAGTATTTGTTAATCACGTGAATAGTGAAACATTAACAGCATTTAAACTCAGTAGAGAGCTTGGCTAAAAGAGAACTAACATCATGAATACCATGGTATTAAAAAATAAGCTGAAAGTCCCTTGTCAGTAGTTAAATGTATGTGACAGCCCCCTTTTAGGGCCAGGCTCCTCCGGCTGTTTGTGACTCATTCACCAGTAGATGGTGCAAAGGCACCGTGTATTTTTTGGGGAAGAGAGGAGAATAAAAAAGCAAGGTCCCCTCCCGTGCCTGCGCAGAGGATCTGGTTATCCTCTGCCTGCCACCTACGGGGGCCTTTGGCAGTAAAGGAAAATTAATGTGTAGAAGATGTAAAGCGTAAGCAGATGGAGAAACATTATTTGATAGAATGTAATTCTGTTTCACACGTGTCGGTTGCTATAGAAGACGCAGGCTGGCCTGGAATGGGATCCCTTTTGTTTACTGTAACCTACTGCTATTTACTTGTTAGTATCTTATTGTTACTGACAGAAAAACATTTCTGCATATCTTCTTGGTGTGAAAACTTATATTATCTTTGCATTAGGCTATGGAACAGCTGCTGGTTTCTCATTCCATAACGCACAGATTTAATGCCACCTTTTGCATGTGAGATTTCCTTTACTGAGGTGAGAAGGAATTTAATGTGGCATAGGAAGAAATCATTTCTGCCTATATATTGATGGAGCTCACATGCTTAATTCTTATATATTGGAAGCTTGATTATATAAACCTGTATTTTGTAGTTCTCCATTATTTATCAGTGCAAGCAGAAATTTGTTGCTTTAAGTATTGTTGACCAGTGCTGATATACAGAACTCCATGCAGAAATATCAGAATTGAGCTTTCATGCCTCAGACTGGTGGCAGGTGTGTGTATGTGTGCTTGTTTCAATATTTTGTTTACAAATGTTCAGTTAAATACTTTCATTGAATCTTATCTAGCATAATGATATGTATTTAGTGGTAAAATTGTTTAAAAATGTTAAAAGCAATTTGTCAACATACTTTTTTAAAAAGAATTTTAGTATCCTTGAGTTCTACTTAATTTGTCAGTTTAACACCTTTTTCTCACATAGGGCTTCCTTTGAAGTTAGATTCTACTGCCTGCAAAGGGGAATTGGTGCAAGAGTCTTAGCTGTGCATTCTCCAGACATGCTCCAAGTTCCTGGCTAAAGCTTTCTCCCCTCTGGAATGGGGGTGCAATGTTTAAGATCTGTAGAGCTGTTTGGTTGTGACACTGTAATCTATGGCCATTATCAGAAATTTGGTAACATGAGGTCAGTGACGATGTGCTACATAATAGACAGACTTAGAAATGATGAATTTGGTGAAGAGCACTTATTTGAACCTTAAAAATGTAGATTTTTTTCTGGCAAGGTTTGTTGCCATTAAGGGCAATCCACTCAGATGCGGCAACACCATCATCAGTTATCTTTGGATTTCACTGTGAAATCCTCACTGTCTGTGTGAGAGCACAAAATGCCCAACTGCTCTACCTGGCAGGCTCAGGATAGAGGAAGGGGCAGTGAAGTGTCCTGCTCCGGCACCGTCCGGGGATATCAGCCTGCAGAGCCGGGGCTTTGAGTTTGGCCGTGGAACTCTGCGTTGTGTAACTCCAGAACAGCTAGAAGCCGAGTCCTGACCTGCCTCCCTTAGGTAGCTGAATGGAAGGCGCTGCCAGCACTTGAGAGACTTGAGCTGCTCTCTGACTGGGGCCTGAGATGAATCTCTACCTCATCCTTCTTTCAAAAAGTACTTTCTATGTCTGGACATCCTTCGGGTGCCGTCTAAACCTAAACACCTGTCTGACTCTGTTTTTACTTATCAAATCAAATCTTTTTAATAAAACCATGAAGTGAGTGTTGGGAGAGAACAAGAGGACACACTGATTTCTCCAGACAACCTAATTCACTTATTCTGTGATTTAAAATCCAGGAGAACACTGCCTGTGCCCCTGCAAAGCTTCAGCATGGACTGAAGGAGATGCTGCTGCTCCCTCAAGAGCTCCCAGAGCCGTTTCTGAAAATGAAGTAGCAGTTACCACAGACAGACCTGCAGTTTTCGCTTTGCTTTGCGAGGCTGTGGGCTGGTGCTCTGCATTCAGCTGCTTCCTCTGCATGATGATGTGTCTTTGAAAGAGTGTGTGGCACAGAGTGCCCTTTCCTTTTCCCAGGGGCATGCACAGCTGGCCAGCAGTGCCCCTTCGGTGCCGTGTATTCTGCTGTGACCTTGGGGCGTAGCTGTGCGCTGCACTTGGGGAGGAATAATCCTGGACACCAGTACAGATTAGGGGTGGACCTACTGGAGAGCAGCCCCGCAGAGAGGGACCTGGGTGTCATGGTGGAC
>VZSG01000039.1:1767015-1795539 GCA_013398315.1 Nothoprocta pentlandii | reverse complement strand
TCGATGACCTCTGAGGTCCCTTCCAACCTCAAGCATTCTATGATTCTATGGCCTGAGCGGAGGAGGGGGCTGCTGTCTGCGACGGGCACGGGTCTGTGCCAGATCTGGGTCTAAGTGCACATGAAAGGCACAACTCTGCTTAGGTGTCAGTGCTTTCTACTGGTGATAAAGTGTGACAGGGCAGGTATTTCAGCAAGATTATCACACTTCTCAGGTGACTGAAGTCCAGCGGCAATCTGAGGTATGCAGTAATCACGTGGCAATCTGCTGCGCCTTGGGTCTAATTGCTTAAGTAGATCATGCTGTTTTCTTTGGCAGCTTCTCAAGTTGCGTATGGTCAGATGCTCCCATAACCACAGGCATCAGCGCGTGGAGGAGGTGGGATGCCTGGAAAGCAGAGGTGCCCTCCCCTGCGTGGGGCGGGCGGCCTCAGCCCCCGGGGAGCTCAGGAGGCAGCTGGCTCAGTCAGAGCGGAGCTGTTCCCTCCTGCCTCCCTGCTGCAGGCCCAGCTAACACCATCATTCAGAGGATGAGATTACAGGGAGGTGATTTCCCCTGCCTGCCCACGTGAGGGGACATAGGGAGTGACTCTTCACCTTTGGAGGCACACCCTGGAACAGGGATGTCACCTGGAAAAGTGAGGACAGTGTTTATCAGCTAGGAAATGCAACTGTGTTAACATGTTCCTCCTTATTTTGATTATATTTTGGATCACAAATTCTCAGCTCTGAGTAGTGGCTTTTAAATTAGGTTTGCTTGGCTTAATACTCATTTTAAAAATGAACTTTATGTAAATTTATTGGTATTCAAAATGCAGCAGCAGCAGCATCAAGGAAATGCAGTTTCATGTGGTACCTGGATGAGAACCTGTGTTCTCTTTGGTTTACAGCATGATGAGGAAGCAAGCTTGCCAGGGCACGAGCTGAAAAAATCATCAGAAAGTTGTGTGTTAGGCATTAGAAGCAGTAAATCTAGTGATTCCTATTACAAACACTGGTGTTAATTATTTTGTCCACACTGAAACCGTAGGGTTGCCTGATGCCTTGGGGGGGATAATACTGCACTGTTTTGACTCTTGGAGCAACCTGCCCTGTTGCCATGGGGCATAGGAGAATAGCAGGGTGGAAATAATTTAATGTCTCTTAGTGCCTTGTAAGAGATGAGCATTGTTTTCTCCTGTGCCTATGAGGAAATGGCACAGACTTCAACTGTAAATGTGCAGGAATTATGTTCTTTCTCATTTAACTCGGATCATGTCTGAGCAGAGCTGGTCTTTTCATATTGCAGTGGGCCTTTAAAAAGGCCTGTGAATGTCCCTGCTTCTCTAGTTTCTTTTGATGGTAACCAGCCATAACCCAAACCTTAGAAACACAACAGGGAATGAAGCAAGGACTGGGCCTCTCGTGGTGGTTGGGCATGTCCTCTCCTCCCCGAAGGAAGGCGTTGGGGAGGGGAATTCACAGGGCTGTTGGTATTTTATGGTTTAATGAATAAAACTAATTTTGTGAAGTGCAGCCTGTTCTGAGCTTGCCTGAGATCTGTTTGCAGAGCATGTGGATGTGTCTCTGCTCAGATGGCCTTCAGAAATGCTCAGGTTTTTGGGAAAGTAGTCAAGCAGTAATGAATGAGCAACAAATCCATCTGTGTAACTGCAGTGCTATGGCTACATGATACCATTTTCAGTGCCTGTTGGTGAAGGTTTTGCCCCAATTTCTTCTTTGTTTCCCTTTCAAACAGTCATTTCACAGATGATTAGATGGAAAAGCTAGATTAAAAAGTCACATAAGCTGCTTTAGCAGCCATTAACTTAAATACACTCAGTAGAGGAAACATTGACATCCCAAATCAATTCAGTAAATGGAGTTGGGTCACTGTGTCGGCTAACCGCACTTAGGAGCGCTCAGGGCAACGGATCCTTCCTGTCAGCAAACAGGGGGCTGCCCTCTCAACAGCACTTTCCCCTTACCAGAAGAAAAATCTGACAATACGGGAGCCCTCGAAACAAGGAAGTGACTTACTTTCCTATTGCACGGAAGTAGATGCATGGAAGTTAGGGAAAAGTTAGCCTTTGGCAGGAGTAATTTCCACAGGGCTGAGTGGAGGAGGATGAAACTTCAGCCAGGAGGGGAGGGAGTCTCCTGTAGCGAGGATGGGCAGGACAGCCAGTGCTCCTGAGGTGCCCCTGCATGGGGCTGTGCCTTGTTGGACAAGGTTTAAATTCCTGCATGGATGTGTTTCTTGGAGTGAGCAGTCTGTAAAACTAGCAGTGAGAGAAGTGGCAGATACCTCTCTACTCAAGAAGGATCCTGGTAGGAGAGAAGGTCGTTCTGCCTTGCTGTACTTGGTCAGTGCTGCTCAGCTGGCTGTGCTAGGTCATGGTAGTCACAAAAGCAGTGTGGGCAGTTGCACGTCCTGGAATCCTTGGGTAATAATGTCTTTCTGCTGTGTTTTGTGAATACTGGTCTTAAATCCTTCTGCTACCTACAGCAAGCCTTTCCTCATAGGATGTGGAAGAGGGCTTTCCAGGCCTTTGCAGGTTGCATATGAATGTGCACTCCTAGTGAGTATCTGCTGAATGAAAGGCAATTGAGCGCTGTGCATCTCCTTAGGGCAGTGAGAGGGATGCAATAACAGAGCCGAAATGTCGACTTCTCAGAAGAAACAACGCCATGAGATGGGAGATAATTGAAAATGAGGTGAAAGGAAAGGTTTTTCACCTGAGTGCAAATTCTGTTAAGTGTTGATTATGTCCATTGCCCAGCAAATGCTTGAGCAAATAGTGTATGAATAGGGCTGTGATAGTAACAAGTTCTTAAGGACTTCAAGTCTGCAATCTAAAGTGCACAGGGTGGAGCCAAGATGAAGCAGTATGTGTTATTCCTCCTTCACAGTTTAGGCTTCCCTTGAATACAAATGGATGTAGTTTATGGAATAGGCTTCTCTTGCATAGCAATAGATATAGTTTATGGGATGTTGCCAGTGTGTCTCGGTCATCCCAGTCAGCTTCTCCCCACAGGGCAGCCACAGCGAGTGATTCTTGCAGCTGTCACATGGTATTTTTGTAAAATTCAAAAGAAGACACCTGACAAGTGATGCCCTTAGTATTGAAGGGGTTTGCCATTTACATTAGAACGTAGATTTCATATTTTCAAATGTGGATTTTTTTTCTTTCCTTTTCTGTAAGTGGAATTACTGCTAGATGTCCCTGAAGCAAACTATAGAAACCATAAGTATGAAAAAATCTGGTTTCCAAAAAACCTTTGGAAAGTCTTTCATGTAGTATGAGGTGGTGTTTCAAGTTATACTAATCCAGGTTTCATGAGGAAATGAAGATACAATGTTTAACTTACTAAACTCTTAAAAGGCACTAGTGAGATTTTAAAAAAATCACTTAAATTCTCCAGAATGAAAGTGAATAGAAAAAAATAAGACCTAGGTGGAGTGTATGAGATCTAGATGACTTTCTTTTCTGAAGTGTGTAACGTGTCTGTGACACTTGCGTAGCACCAGCTGCAGGCGACTGGATCTGAGCCCACTGCTCAGATACTGCTTTAGTCAAGAGGTAAATATATTTGTAAATGCAGATACAGAGAAAACAGAAGAGACTTCTAAACGTGTGGTTCTATCCTTGTCCCTGTCCTTTATCTTTGTGTGTATCTCATTCCCTATGGTGTTTGACGATGTCGCATCCCAGTGCAACTAAGTACCATTTGGGCAAGTGACTTTCTGGTTGCATTAGGAAGTGCTTGGTTTAGCTTCAGAACACTTAAATAACCCAAGCTTTTCTTTCCTCCTGATCTTTCCTGACTTGCTCCTTGTTTTTATATCCGAAAGTAGTTGGAAATGTTTTGCTTATCCTGTTAGAGAACTTGCTCAGGAGCCTGGAAGCCATTGATACTTCTATGTGGAGGGGAGGGGAAAAAAATCTGGAAGCAGCATGAGGGGGTTGTGCTTGTGAAGAGACGAGCTCTTTGTTCACAGCCAGTTTGATTCTGCTTCAAAATAGAACTGTAATATCTTTTTTCCATGTGTTTATTTTGCTCAAATTTCATAGTTTTTTAAAATGGAAGTACTTAAAGCATTTTAAGTGGTGGTCATGGCAGTTCACAAGAACACTTTCTGATTTAATATTTTGCTTTTGACCAGCCCTATCTATTCTCCCTTCTCAATCTGTATTTAACAGATGAGTATATCTGAGTAATGAACGTTGGAGAATATCACAATCTGTGTGTGTGGCAGCCTTCCAAGTGGGGAGAGAAACTGTGGGAAGAGCTCCGGAGTACTCATTTTACTGCTCAGCTTTAGGCATCTGTTTAATTGCTCACAAAAAGCTTAAGCAAAATTGAGAGGCAGACTCAATCAGATATATTTTCTTTTGCATTTCTGTGCTATTTCCTATGCCAGGATAGGGTTTGGCTGTCTTTCCCTGCAGGATGAGAATATGACAAGCTTGCTCAGGGTAGACTCTTTGTCACTACATGGTGATGGAGAAGAGTGTAATAAAGCACAGGGAGCTTGGCAGGTTCGCTAAGTCCTGTACTGTGCCTTTGAAGTGAACTCACTGCTCTAAGGGTGTTGCTGCTCATGTTTGCTTGCTAATGATGTCCTGGTTATTGGGGCTCATTTGTTGCTGTGCTCTTCAACAGCACTTTGTGAAACTGCTCCTGTGATACTGGGACTGTCTTTCTTCCTGAAGCAGCTACCGAGTACAGCTCAGGGCTTCCTTGCACTTGCTTTGCTGAAGTCTTTCCTGCTCTAGGTGTTCAACCTGTTTTATTCCTTTCACAGGTGACTTTGGATCTAGCGGTGGTTCAGCGCTAGCCAAGGGATATATTATTTTCCCTCATGAAGGTCTCGGGAGCCCTCCTGGAGAAACTAATGGAGAAAAGACTCTGGTGTCCCATTTTAACCATTTGCTAAAATAGCTGCCTGAGCTGTCCCAGTTTGTAGCACTTTTAGAAGGCTGTTTTTGGTAGTGAATACTGTAAGGAATCTGCCCATGTGTTGTAGGCTATCAGCTCAAATTCTGCTATGCCAAAAAAAGACAGAGAATTTGTCATTGTTTTTGTTTGTTTTATCAAGCAGTATAATCATTTTAAGTGCTAGCTTTGTTTTCTTTCTAAACGACTGTTCCTGCGTAGTTAACTGGAGTCAATCTGAGGTTAAAGCTAATTTAAACTGGGTGCTATATTTAGCATTTATGGTGCTAAAAGGCTTATAGGAAAATAGATACTACCTAAGTGGCCATAATCTTCTCACTGTTTGTGATACTTGAGTGGCAGAGAATGGGGTGCCAATCTGAGATTAGAAATCTAATTCTAGGGAGCTAACAAGAGAGGCGCATTGGAGCAAAAAGGTAAAGATGGATTAGATCTACACGCAGTAGACTTTTTTTTTAATTGGGCTTCAGAGCTGCTTCAAAACCTTGTAATCGGAGCTTTGACCAAAGCCTGAGGGTAAATGTGGCACAACTTTCACATGCTAGTTTAATAAAACCAAAGTAGAATAAGCAGAATTCACTTTGAGAGATCTTCCCCGCCCCGAGCTTGAAGGTTGACAAGCCCCCTGGGTGCTGTTATCTTCAGACTGCACCTGCAGCTGAACAGGGCTGGGCCTCTCGTGTGTGGCCTTGTGATGTCCTTGGCGTCACTGGGTGCCTGAGGTACCCTGTGTTCACCCACAGTAATGGGGCATTGCCCCACCTTCTTGCAGCCATATTCTGCAGCTGCCTGCAGATGCATTTTGCATCCTCAGTGTGACCAAATTAAAAGCAAAATGGGCGTATCTGAACTGGACTTCCTTTTATTTCTGCTTGTCTTTGATTTTAAAATAACAATTAAACCCTCTTAATGGGATTTTTATAGCATATGCCGCCTTCCCCACAGGATGACTCTTCTGTGTTCCTGTTCTGCCACTTGCCTATATCTCCACAGTTTTCAGCCAGAAAAGCCGTGTCCATCATTTAAAGGCACCCTATGCAGTATCTAAAGATGCCCAAACACCGATTACTGTCTCTTTGGATATTATATTAGTTGTGCAGCTTGTCTGGGGCATAATACTCTTCCCGTGGAAAGTCAATGAATAGACCTTTTTTGACAAGTGCAGAGCTCCTTAGACATTATGAGAAAAAGAAGTTAGTACTTGCTTAAAGCAGGATCTAAGCATACATTAATAGGTAATAAGGATCTTTGATATCTTTCTAGTCCTGTGTTCATTTGTTTTGTTTGTTATACTCCCATCCTTGCTGGTAATGAGCTCTTAGAACTACAACGAGGCACTATAACTAGTTTTGTTATTATTTGGTCAGTAAAGCGTACAACAGTTTATAGTGTTGCGTGTTCCACTGGTGCTTGTCTTGCTCCCTTGTTTGGTAGCTTTGCTCTCATGCGCAGCCAGCTCTAGTTATGGAGCCGTGTGCTCATAAATGGAGCCTTCACTTATGGGCAGTGCTACTGAACTGATGCTGCTGATGCCAGCCCTTGGCGGGACTTTTATTGGAGGAAAAAAACCTGTTTTGGGGTGTTCCCCCCCGCCCTGTGCTTCTGTTCTAAACTCATTGCTCCTTCATGTATTACATTTATATATAGCCACTATATACATCTAATTGCAAAAGGTTGCATTTAGGTGATAGGCTTGACCGTAGCAGGGAAGGCAGCTGAGCGGGCCCGGCGGCCGCTGGTCTGTATCGCCATGGTGCCACCGCGTGTGCGGTGAGGCCTCGGCCTGCAGCGCCGCCTCGGGGCACGCTGGCACAGGCCGCCACACTAGCTGGAAAGAGGGCTGGCGGTCCCGCTCTTGGAGGCACGTTGGTGATCAGCCTGAGATGCTGAGCTGTGACTGGCTTCAACGGTCCTGTAAAGGGAACCATCCCTGAAGGAATGCACATGGATAGTAGTGACTCTGTGCCTCTCTCTGTAGGTTTGAAAGTAATAATAGAACATTTTGGGGTAATTCTGGGCCTGTCTGTGAACAGAAAGCTTCCTTAGCTTCAGAAGCATTGAGTGGTAGCTACTGAGGTACTAGAAAAAAGCTTAGTACTTCATGATATGTGAGGGGGTGTGAGTGCGTCTGTATGCTGTGATGGGTGTGTGGAAGAGTGTGGGTTGTGTTGTTGTTTTTGTCCCAGATGTCATATTGTGAAGTCTCTTTTGCTCATCTGCCCAGATATGTTAATAGCCACCCTGCTGCTAGTCCCTGCCTTTACAATGGATCATATTCTCTTAAACAGCTGCTATAAAAATCCTAGGTGACTTTTCAGGGTCAACTGTCAGCAATAGGCTGTGTGAGGATGGGAAAAAGCTGGTATTCAGAGACGAGCAGTTTCGCTCAACTGAGAGGGCTTAATCTATCACGATGTAGACTGGAAGTCACTGCATTTGTCGAGATGGATGGACTGCCAGGTGACAGCAGGTTAAAACTCATTCCTAGTGGGCAAATTTTTTTTCTTCCTTTATAAACTTCTGCTCCGGTGGCTTGTGAAAAGAAAGAGAAAACATGTTTGGGATAATAAAAGAGAAACAACTTTGGGGATTGTAAGATCATTTAGACTGATCTCCTGTGTGTGGCAGTTTATTAAACATATGACTCGAGCTCAAGTGAAGCATTTAGTCCTTCAGGGGACTGGAGAGCTGAGAGCCCCAGGAAGACACTAACTTATTACTGTTGCTGTCAGTCTCTGTGGTGGGTTTAATTAGTGAGAAATGTCCACAAGTGCAACAAGCTCCACAGATCTTGCACTGTAAAGGAAAGCATGTGTCTCATACAATGGTGTTGGGTAGGAGGAGGACAGGAAGGGAGGCGATGGGAGGGAATGGACATATGGTGGGTGAATAACTGAGGTCACAGAAGATCAAGCAGGCAACTTGTGTTGATCTCCATTGAGCTAGGGCTCTCAAACTCCAGAGTAATGCATTTAATTCTGAGATGTCTTTCACTGCCCATAGCTACTCTTATGCCTGCAGCATAGACCTGCCTGTCAAAAAGAGTAAGAAAATTGTAGAGAAACAGATGTTTACCCTTTCAGAAGGAATATGGTCCCAACCATCTGGCACCTGTCTGTGGTTGTCACATCTTTAGGAAAGGGTAATGAACTCTTTGCCTTCATCACCCCTTCTCTCTGAACATGAGACAAATGTGACCTCAAAACAGTGATTTGCTCCCTTGCTGCATGTATCTGAGAAACATTATCAAGATGCTATTTTACTATGCCCATGGAAACACTGCAAGTGTGCTGAGTACAGAGGAGGCAATCTTCTGCCTGGGGCTGAGGAAATGAAGGTATGTGTGAAAGAGCTCAGATTGCTGTATTCCACAGCAAGAAAGGACAGCCTTAATCATTTTTCCTGAAGCTGTGCTTAAGGGCATGTCTGAAGCTGTGCTTAAGGGCATATCTTCAGCTGCGCGTGGCTAAAATGCTGCAAGTGGTGGTGGTTTCGCTAGATTCCCTGATAAGCTGTTCCTGTCTTATTGCTTTACTGCTAGGAAATTTTTCCTCATTTTGAGGTGGAATTTATCTAGCTTTGGCTTTTACTCATTTGATCTTTGCCAACCTGCTTGGAAAGCTCTTTGCCTGTATCTTCCTCCAAGTGCTTGTATCTATGTAGTGTGATGAAGGTGTCTGCTTTCTCCTCAGTGACCTGAATATGGAATATGCTGAGCTCCTTACCCCTCGCGTCAGAAGGCTTGGTGTGGTTGTGTGTTTTTTTGTTAAAGGCAGGGAATTCATCTTTGACGCTCACTTGAGCTCCATCCAGTGTTTGCAAATCCTCTTTAAAATGCAGACACTGGGGCATGATTCAGTAACCTAGCAGAGGTCTTGGCAGTGTTGCTCCAAGATGCTGAATCCTTTATTTCTGCTTTCTCTCCCTTCCCCCCATATGTAAGAATCTCATTAGTCCTTTTTGCCACAGCATTGCACAGAGAGCTTACATTGAGGCGATTATCTATAATGACTCCTAAATCCTCATCTGAGGCCCTGTTTTTTAAAGCAAAGTCTTCCATTGTGCAAATATAACTGGCTGCCTTGTTTGCATCTCAAACAGGCTTGCCAATATATGTATTGTCAGATTAGAAGCTTTTGTCCAAGTGGTTCTAGTCATCCTATAATTATGATCTGTCTCTTACTACACCACATACTCGTATCAGCTGAATACCTAACTACCAAATATAGAGAATCCCATAATGATGGATCAAGAACAGGTTGGTCTGACTCAAAAATTCCCCTGTTCACGCAGGAGACATCCTGGTGTCCCAGGCTTCCCACCAGCCATGTTCTGAGATCTGTTACTGGTTACATAAATCTGTAGTGTATGTTCTTTGATAATTTCATGGTTTGGAGTAGAAGTTTGTTGCATCTTACTAATCCTCACAAGTACGTTGGAGAAAGCCCAAGTGTTCTTTAGCAATACACGTGCCCTTGCCATATTGTCCTGGAAGCAGAGATTGTGAGCCAGACTACTTCCCTTCTAGTCAAAAATCAAACCCGAAGGGCTTGCTCTGACTTTCTGCCTCTCTAGTTTGCTAAATGTTGTTTCCTTTTCTGTAAGGAGTGTATTTTCACTGGGGAGATGCAAGCCTTGCACCAGTGCTAGGGCCCCTCTGGGGAGAAAGATAACATATGTTTGAGTTCTGTCAGGCTGAAAACAAATGAATTTGAATCCCTGCACTACTGTTCAAGTACTATCACATCGGAGTTTCTCTTATGGCCTAATAGTGATTTTTCTGTTCATTTTTCCTGAAAGACTTCAGGTGCCTAATTCCACATTCTGAATCTTTCTTGAAAACGGGCTAAACAGGAAAGTGAGTAAACGCGATGCCAAAGGCCCAGCAGACAGGCTATGAGACAAAACTCTATTTTCATTGTCAGTTTTAGGTGGCTGCCTCCATATGTAATGCCTGATCCCACTTTCCGGTGTGCTGACTAAGGCCGACAGGCCCTACTCCAGGAGCTGGACGTACTGAGTTTCCGTGACAAGTGTTTTCTCTGTATGTGCAGGGATGACTCAGTAACTCTACTAGCTGTCTTGTCTCCACTCAGATTTTTCTTCAAAACAATGAACCTTTGGTTAAGGCTGAACCAAACCATTTGCTAGCACTTTGGCCCATGTTTAGGAACGTTGACCATCCTCTGCTTCCCTGGTGGCAAAACCAGCTCACTTTTCTGTGGTAATACAATTCAAAACCGTCTGCTGACAGGCAGGGAGGAGTACAGATTCTTTTGCTGGTACAACTTCCAAGTCACTCTCTAGTGTCCTGGTCAGAAGTATGGGAGTTGTTAGGAAGAATGCAACAAAAAAGGAATGGAGCACATGAAGGACATGTGGCATGGCAGAGAAACTCCAGTCTCTTTTGTCCAGCTCTAGGATGATGGTACGTATAGGTAGCACAGGAAAACTTAGCCAGAGCTTGGTTTCAGTGTTATTGAGGACATGCCAGCTTCATCTGGAGTTGTGGATGCTTAATAGCCTTGAAAATAGGGCTCCAAGAAAGGTTATCTAAAGTGTGAGGCCTTTCTTGCTGCTGAAACAAAACCTGTGAATCATGCCCTTTTACATCTAGGATAAGAAGGGGAAATCGCTTTCTCTTTCTTTAGAAGCCCATTTTTCATCAGAACATCAAAAATGACTTCTCTGACTTGAACATAATGAGTGTCTGCGTTAGGGATACAAGCATGATCCGATAATATTGGATATAATACTGCAGATCAGTATGTTAAGTGTAGTTGGGTACAGAATCAGGTCACTGAAGCCAAAGTAGAGGTACCCCTTCTTTTATTTTGATTGTGACCAAGTGTCCAACCCATCCCCAGCAAAGGGCTGCAACAGCTAGCCTGAAGTAGCCTGAAATTGTCACTAAATTTTCTGCATGGTTTGAAGTCAATCTTCTCTTTAATGACAGTTGACCTTAATCACGAAGGTTCAAGTTGATTGTTCTAGCTTCAGCTGGGTTGCTGAATGCATCCAAGGTTTACATGTTTCTATCTGTGTTATTTACTTATTTATTTGCAAATAAATAAGTGAGCTGTAGTGACTAACACAAAACATGGATGGGGGTTTTAATACAATGCAGCTTTTACTCGGACAGTTTTCTGAAAGAACCGTAATGCACTTGTTGATCTGCTTGTTACCAGTTGACTGCTGGCTCCATTTAATGCAGATAACTGAAAAGCGAGAACATCTTATAGCTGCAAGAGTGTTTTACCTTAGTGCCAAGATCCTGGAAGCTTTTATGTTTCTTTCAGCCTTTCTTTTTCCTCCTCTCCAATTTGAGAGATTCAGATTATCTGTGACCTCATAAACAGACATTTCTAGGAGCTGCAAGCAACTTCATTTATTCTGTCCTCTACTAGGAATTCAGCAGCTAAGAAATTATGAGCTAAGGACAATTCCAAGTCAAGTAGGCTTGTTCTAATGCTTGCTTTGTCTCACCTCAGTCAAAAATCCTTCTGTAATTTATTGTGTTAAGCAGGTCTTCAGCTGCAAGCATAAAGAAGATTTTTCACAATGTACTTGAAAGTGCCCAGGTTTGTTTATTTTCACTGCGTGTTCCATCATCCTTGGGCTGTGGAAGCAGTAAGCAGTCACTGCCTATTCCCATCCTCTGAGGCACTCTGGGTTTGGTAGAGCAGTCTCCTCATCAACTACCTCCCCTGAGCCAGATTCATCATTCACTTAATCCTGTGCATGTTGAAACTTGTTCCTCTTTGATCATCCCTGTGGCTCTTCTCTAGCCTTTTCTAAATGCTTGGTGAGTTGTAATCGCCCAGGCTATGCGAGGTGTTCAGCAGGTCTGAGAAGTGACTTTAAGCAGTGATCTGAGGCTATTTTCTCTTTTCCTATTCATTTCCTAGTAGTTGTCAGTGTTCTGTCTGAATGCCCAATATGGGCCTGTTGGCAAGGGAAGTGGTAGTTTCCAGATCTATCCAGGTCACTTTCCTTGGAGAGAGAACCACAGATTTAGAGGTTGTCACTAGATAATTCCTTGGAGATAATTTTATGCCCATACACATTACTTAAACTGGTTGCACTGACAACTCTAGTCATCTGCTCAGTTAATATTATGAGAAACTATGATGTAAGTCTCTGCTGTCGACCTCAGGTGTGACTTTTCTGAATAATTGTGCTTCTTCATTATTCACTACTTTGTCAGAGAGCTTATAACTATGATGAACACCATAAGTCCTAAAACCCTTGTGTATGGGATCCTGCTGGTACCCCGCAGCCAAGTGACATTTGTTTCATATCTGTAAGCCCCCAGAGGATGGATGTCTCTTCTTTCACCTGACAGTTCAGCTTCTGGGATCACTATGATGCTTTTCAGCCTATTAGAAGGAAAAACACTTCTATAACCTACAAAAAGGTAGACATAGTGACAGATCAACTTTAGCTACTTTCCAAAGCTCTTTCACTGTCAATGTTTGGAAATAGACTGTATGACCTCTGGAAGCATCAGTTAGGTTTGGCTGTCTGGACACGTGTTTTCAGTTAGTGTTATCCACATATTTTTTTTTTTTTTTTGCAAATAGGTTATTCTGTGACACTTGCAGTAACAGACAAGGCCAACTGACAGATTTGTATTCTGTAGGCTATGGGAGCAACGTGATCAAATATGAAAGCTTAAAACAGACATTTCTTAGAGTTTAAATATGTATTTAATTCCCACCACAGTAAAGTAAGTTCTTTTTATTGTTCAGACCCTTCTTTATTTGCAGCTGTATCAGTGATTGCTTTTACCTGTATAGAGTGTGAGGGAATTTAATGGCAAGTGTGAAGATGATTTTTATTTTTACACCACTTCCTGAACAGAATTTGATGTGTACATCCCTTTAGTTTTTGCCTAGTGTTTAGTTAAGAGTGAGTGCTTTAATGATGCACTGTGAGCTTTTGGATTGTCCTGGTGAGTAGCAGCTGCAGAATCTGATAGAGCTTATGTGTGACTAAGCTGAATATTGCCTAGTAATTCACTTGAATAGGAGCCAAGCTAACATTCCATATTTATGTCCACTGAAATGTTTTGATAGAATTGGGAAGGCAGATTCATCCTGAAAATGTGAGACCTCCCTTTTTGGGTGCATTGACAATGCATTGCTCAGATGATTAAGCTATTTATTACAGACATGTGGTATAATTCTGGATGCTCCTTTAATCTTTTAGCAATCCAGACATTACCATATGGACAAACCACACAAGGATTAATTTGGGTAGGCCTCTCTGGTTAAACAAACACTCCACTTCAGTTAAATTGCTGAGCTTTTATGTTAGTCTAAAGAAAAAAGCACACCCGCACACCAATGAAGAACAACACAGGCTTTGTAGCATGTGGTTTATTTGCAGCAACATATAAAATGAGACTGACAGCAACCAGCACAGGCTTAAGGCAGCTTGTTTGACAAGCAGCTCATGACGGCTTGAGCAGTTACCTGTGGGCTTCCTTTCGCTGCTTGTAGGCAGTGTCCAGCCTTTCCCACGTGGAACCGCTGTTGTATGTGCATCCCGGAATGCACGTGTTGCCTCGATTGCTTTGCTTTCACTGATGGGCCTGTACTCGTTTGGCTTAACGCTGTAACGGGTTACTTGGTTTTGTTATCAATCTCTGCTTTCTCAATCTTCTGTCCTGTGAGGAACTGCCATATTCCTCCTCGGTAGTTCTCATTCCCCAGGGCGTACACGAAGGCATCCACGGTTGGCACAGTCTTGGCTATAATGGCAGGAATCTGTTGCGTGAGATGATATTTGTTAGCAGGAAACTATCCTGAGGAGTCAGGGGTCTGGGACATAGCTCAGCCTGGGTTCAACTTCCCTTTACCTGGCAAAATGCTTCTCTTCTGGCAGTAACTTGCTACCCGCAAAGAGGTGAGACCTAGGAGTGATTTGGTCAGTGAATGGCCTTAACCCAGGAAAGGGAAGTCTGCAGGAGAGAAGTCAATTGACCTGAGCTCAAACTGAGATGTTTAAATGGGCAGGTGCCTGTTTAGGAGATGTGCCCTCCTTTGCTACCCAAAAGGATGATACCCTTTAGGTGGATAAGGGGCTAATATTTATGTGAGTATTTATGCATGTAGTGACCCAGTCTCACAATCAAGGCTCACAAAAAAAGAGGCTTGGGAGGGAAGAGCATAATCTTTAGAGAAACTTTATCAATTACAACTTCCATAGAAATAAGTATTAGGAAAATGGATGAAATAAACTGTTTGAGGTTGGAAATTTTAAGTTGGCACTTGAATTCAAGGAACTTTTTGTATCCTTCCCAAGTGCTTCTGTGAAG
The DNA here is from genome assembly GCA_013398315.1 of Nothoprocta pentlandii. Taxonomy (NCBI): domain Eukaryota; kingdom Metazoa; phylum Chordata; class Aves; order Tinamiformes; family Tinamidae; genus Nothoprocta; species Nothoprocta pentlandii. Next base: position 1,781,277 of record VZSG01000039.1, on the reverse strand, counting down.
CAGATGAGGCTGTGGATCTGTAATGCAGTGTTAAGAACAACATCACCACAAAAAACAAAAACGCACAAACTCTCTAATCTTCTGTTTGCTATAAGCACTTACTAATGTCTATGATATTACTGTGCTTAGCTACCTTGCTTTAAAAGGGGTAGATATATGCTTTGAGGAACTGATTTGTTTATTCTCTGTGCCTATCCTATCAAACTCCTGGTGGGTAGCATTTATTGAGATGAAGTAGGGACATTGTCTCTCTTTGGATTCCTCTGGGTGACCTTGACCTACCATTCGATATTTTGGTGAAATGAACATCACGTTTTCAACTGCTGCATAGAAACATAGAAGGCAGTAAGGACCCCAGCAAATGACCAGCGTCTTCAATGGTAAACCAGTATTAAACTGAAAAACAAGAGCAACAAATTTTTCTATTTCACAACCGCACGTTGCAATAAGCAGATAGGACAGATACTGTGAGATTGTATTCCTTCTTTAGTAGGAAAGAGCTGGCCAGAAGAATATGCTGCTGTGCTGTGCCTGCTTTGATATAATAGAGCTGTAGGAATGTGTTTCCCAATGGTTTATGCCCTTTCCCCTTCTCCAAAGGCTTCCTATGCAGGAAGCCAGGAAACTTCCCACTGAGCTGGCATTGGGAACAAGGTGACAAAGCAGCTATGCCATAGTGTGTCTGCTAAACAGAGCAGCTGTGGTCATTAATAGCCATTGAGGTGGGAGGACAATAGGTTAAAAACAGATTGGGAAGGAATAATATATTGCTGACTTCTTAGAGGGTCTACAAATACTAATTAATAGGGAAACAATATTTTGTGCTTATGTATTTTCTGCATTACAGCTTGTCTGTAACTACAGAATATCCTAAAATAGGCAAAGCAAGCTATTGTACAAGCTCTCTGGAGGAAGTAGATTTCTAATGTGTTGAAGAGGTATGTGGAGGGCCTACGTATATATTTGGGACAGCTACAGATTAGCCTGCCTGATCCTCCCTTTGTCGCTATAACATTCTCCTCAAGAATTAACCGCATTTTCCAAAGCTAAGGGGTCAGGCTGTGCCAGCCAGCCCAGTGCAGCAGCCACAGACTCTCTGTAGAATTGAGGAAGGCAGTTTCATTCTTACGTGGCACATGAGGAAACAAGTTATATGATCACCAAATTAGGTTCTTACATGTCTGCCATGCCAGAACAATTCCTTTGTTTCTGCCTCCTGGACTTTCTGAATTTCCTCAGCAGAGTGCAAGTGTGCTGCCCTTTAAAGAGCCTAGCAGAAGGAATGGAGATTTCTGTGGACTTTCAGGTGCAAACCTGTTTTTGGCAAGGCAGTTGCAGGGGCTGGGGAAGTTTTCTTACCTTGTACTGCCCAGTTTTCTTGAACTTCTGATGTATGGATTGATAGGCTGTCAGAATGATGAAGCCTGGGATCATGAAATTGAAAATGGACAAAGCGAAAAGGAATGTGACGTAGTTTCTGGAAAGGGTGAGCAAAAAGAACAGACTGTTAATTCCTGTGTAGTGCACCCACGCAGATTTAATGTAAAGGCTAACTTATATTTCAGCATGGCTGCAGCCACTCTTGTCCATAGGCGTTAGATGCAGCATGCTCCGAAGGTGGGCCAAGCTGTGCTGACTGCGTGGGCGCTAAGCGGTGCCCGGGGTGGGCGCAGGGGCTGGCTCTGCAGCGCATGCTCCCTCGCAGCTGCGGGTGGCTGCTGCTCGGGCCGCAGCTCCGCATGTGCCCTGGGAAAGGCTGCAGGACCCTCCCCGTGTGCCTCACCTGTCTCCTTTGCTGTAGTCCAGCGTGCAGCAGGTGCGCAGGGGCTCGTAGTCGTATTCCCCCCAGCCCAGCAAGGGCATCACAGACCAAAACGCAGCGAAGAGCCACGCAAAGAGCATCATGGAGATCGCTGTGCTCCACTGCAGCTTGCTTCCTGCGAAAGGAGAAAGTCGGAACATCCAAAAACACTATGTGCAGCTTGGTATGAGGATGAAGTTGTCCTGCCTAGTGCTGCCAAAGCCTAGGTGCAAATGCAGCCTCGGGGCCTAGGTGTGAACTGAACAGTTTCTGTGCTTTTACGAGCGCGGTGGCTCTGCCGTGGGGCTGTCTTCTAATCACATCTCCTGCTAGACAGGAATGGTGATGTAGCTTTGTCTGAGGCTGCGAAGCAGTCGCTGCCTCTGCCCTTGACAGGAACATCAGAATGGGAGACCTGAAATGTTAGACGCAATTCTGACTTCCTTGCAAGTTGAGGGATTGGAGCTGGCTCAGTGCGAGACTGATCGGTCTGAAAACTGATGATTTGTGCATGCGTGCAAAAATTAGTTTTAAGAAAAAATACATTGCAATCCAAACACTAAGGGAAAAGTAAGCAAAATGCATTTTGTTAAATATTGTATGTTTTATTATAGTAGTTTCTAAATATCTGATGGTGTTTGCAGTAAATTAATTCACAGCTGCTATTTATGAACAATTAATCATAGTATGTCTTTTTGTATGATCCTTGTATAGAAGATGTACTTAGGTTGCCAAGGCTCAAAGTATGGCTTGTAATCCTGATGTAATACGGCTGTGGAATGACCTCTCTGACAATAACTCATTTAAGGGTGAAAACTTGGTATCAAACTTAGAAACTTGTGATTATCCTTCAGCTCCCAGTCCAAAGAAGATATATAGTAAGAAACCCAGCGTATTTATGTCTCCTTTTAGACTGAATCCTATATAACTTTGTGGCCAAGTAAGAGCATTAGTGTTGGTATTTATCCCAAGTTTCCGTTTTCATCTGTGTTCTAAATAATGGTTCTTGTAGCTTGGCTTTACACAACTGTAACTGAAAATCAGCTGAGACAAAGCATGTTACACAAGCTGTCAGGATTTTGGATGTTACATATTCTAACAACTTCTTAAAGATACTATCAAAAGCAACTACAATGAAACCAGAATTGGAATTGTTTCTTTTAAACCATCCTCGTGACAAAGGCAGCTTTGTTGCTTTGGGGATAGGATTTTAAGTGGTCTAAGCCCTTCCTGATAATCTGAAAAAAAATGAGCTAAATCCTTTTCTTATTTTGCTTTTGAGTTAGAGAGCCTGTTGGGTTGCATAAAATAGATAACAAGTATCTACTGTGGTATCTTGTGGCAAAAGCTTTGCTTTCCTTCCATCCTTCTTTGTCATGGAATTTTGCAATATGAAGGTCTCAAAGCACAATTTCATGAGGCACTGTGCTGTGCTCAGCACTGCGAAAGCTTTGAGATACTCTAGTACTAAATTAATGCTAGTAATTGGTTGGGGGGCTGCTTAATGCAGTATAAGGCACTGCAGAGTGTCTGTGGGAGGTGAGCTGCTGCTGGGACACAAACCCTCTCGCCGCGCTCGCACCAAGCGCCTCTGCAGCGGTGCCGCCCGCGCCGCCCTGCGCCCGACCCTCCTCTTTCTGGGGCTGGTGAAACCTGCTGCCTTCTGGCCTCCCGGAGAGCATTTCTTGGCAACTCAGACACAGTGCAGAAACAGAGAGCTAAAAAAGTGCATGGATGTTAAATGAAGCAAGCTCAGTATCATTTCAGTTTTCTGGAGAATGTTTTGCTGAGAACACACATAAAATATTTTAGGTACAGGAATGATGAAAGACTCATGTTAAGTTAGAGGCAAAAACATATCCTGCTCCAAGAGGGCAAGGCAGTACTAGGACAAGTAGGGAATGGTTTTTTTGCATGTTAAGTAGGTCACTGCTTTCATTTAAATGTCTTTTCTGGCCTGGTAAAATTTAACACAGGGGTCATGCAGGTCCTAATTTTAGTTAATGTGAATGTATAAAGTTCTGCATAGGCTTAAGGATATAGTTCTTAATTAGGGCCTTCTGCTAGCAATCTGGCCCTGTTAAGTCTAATCACTCTTGGACACTGGCTTTCTCTCCTTGAAAATCTAAAGCAAAGCTTCTCTTTTCTTACACAGCCGAATATTAATACCGGGGTTTTTAAACACCTTCCATACGAGTGTTTGGTAATGGAAAGAGGTCACTCTTATAAACAAAAACCTTAATCCTGTTGATTATGCTAGACTATTTTTAGTGACATAATCATATACTATTTCTCCATTTGTAGTCTTTGAACACTTTTGTGAATTTTTTTTTTTAAGATTTACAGATTGCCCCACCATTCAACTGGCTTTCACAGGAAGAGCAAAAAATACCTCTCTGACTCAGTGACTACCTTTTGACTAGGTTTCAGACTGATGCTGACAAAAGATCAACAGGATTTTCTAAGATGGAAAAGAAATCCATTTTCTTCTTTCTTTTGAGTAGTTCTTTATAGCCAAAACTTTCCAGAAGGTTCTAGCTTGTACCAGTTATGATGCATTGCAAATATCACTTCAAATTGGCTAGTTCTGGCAAAGACAGAAATACATGAAATAGTCTTATAAGGGGAAATACTAATCATAAGGAAGAGAGGTGTTAGTACCTGCCTCGCCTGCAGTGCCAAAAACAGTGGTCACGGGTTCTCACAAGTGTTCATATAGGACCAAGAGAGCTGTGTAAGGGCTTCTGCGTGCAGACTGTTTAAAAGCAGCTCTTTAAAATACCCACAAAAAGGGATTTTTTTCCTTCCGTTAATTTTTTGCTGTGGTTCTCAGCAATCATAATGCTGTCTTGGCAATCATCTCCTGCTTCAGTGGAAGTGCAGGAAGACCTGAATAAACACTGGCATTTGTGCAGGGAGCCACCAATACAGGCGCAAGGTGGACAGGGCTGCTGCACGCAGGGTGATGGCATGTGCAGAATTAGAGTTTCCTAATTTGACAGCTGACAGCTACAACTGGGGCAAATGCTGGTTTTCTGTCAGCAAATATTGATAAAACAACCCAGATTTCTCTGAATGGTAAGGCTTATCTAAAACCTGCTGCAGTTCTATTTCTTGAAATTGACTGCTCGTACAAAATCCCTGCTGATTTTGTTCATCTCTCTTGTCCTAATACAGAGGAAAGTACTGACACAAATCACTTTAGATTTGCCATTCCCTCCTAATCCTTAAATGCAGATATAAAATCTCCTAAATTTTTCTTTCTCTTTGCAACCATGTGCCTTAGTTATGAAAGGAAACAGCTGACCTGGCTCTTTCCCCCGGCCAGTGTACACCCTCCAGCCTGTCCCTTGGCCAGAACCAGCTGTTTGATAGATCCAAGGGACTTCAGCAAGGGCAGCTCCTTGCTCTGGAGAGCACACAGCTCTGCTTGCTGCCGGGCAGCATGCTCTGGGCTGCCCCTCAGATTTCCCCGCCTTCTTTCCTTCTCTTACATACTTCCAGGAAATTGCTGCATGTTTTTGTAGTAGTCTTCTCCTTGCTCTAAAAGCAGGGTCATGTGGCCTTTTGGGAAAAATAATGTTCTGAGCAGTAAAACAGTCCTGTGTTTGGGCTGTCTTGTACAGGGCAGATGCTGCTGTGCTCAGCGTGAGCATATTTCAGTGTCAGGGGACCACTGTGAAACCTCTCATTTTTAGCCATTCTTTCTTTACTTGTGGCATTTTGAAGTAAAGTTTCTTAGCATGTTATTTCTACCTATGTAATGTTTTAACATCATATGTGTTTTACACCAAAGACACATTGAGGGAAGGGAAAGAGTCCTGCAGTCTTGACTGGAAGAAAGGTAGAGGGAAGAAAATAAAATGTTTTAACTGTAGTTTCTATCATGTGTGATAGACATTGTTTTTTCAATGTCAGTCAATAGCAGCCTGTTTTCTGGTGAGTGACTTGCTACCAATATACTTAAGGCTAGTGCTTCTTCCCTAAGGCTGGTGTTGAAGTTTTTTGACTTCCAAATTCAAGAATTTGGCCAATTTCAGATGTTTCTTCATGTATTACTTGTTATTAGCATCTGTAATGGTTGAAAAGGTCATTCCTTCCCCCTGCCCTTTTCTCATTAATCATTGTAGCAATTCCTTTCATTCTTGTCAACTTTTTCTTCAAAAATATGATAGTCAAATGCTAATTAAGGAATGTCACACAAAGCTTTCTCAGAAACCACTGGAACATAATGAAAATATTATACAAGAGGGTGCAGTGGAGTCTGGGAAGAGTACAGGTTCTTGGGATGAAGATAGCTTGGCTTGGAGGGAAGGGAATTTCATACGTTCTGTATAGACACACAGCTTGCACTTGTGGCAACATGAGTTAGATGTGTGGATTTGGAACACACTGCAGCCTGCAGGCTTGGTATATCAGCTCTGTGAAATATCACTTATTCTTCCTTGCTATCAGCATGTGGAGGATGAAATGAGGAACTCCTTTGTCTTACTGCAATAACCACAGAGCCTGAGCTTTTAAAACCTTCTGTTCTTTTTTTACTTTTTGTTGGAAATGCTTGATAATAGCAGGACTATTTAGTTGTCACTAAGTCAAAATTTCCTCAAAATAAAGAAGTTTGTGCCCTTGGGGCCTATCTGTCCATGACCTTAATGTAATAATTCTTGACTGGAGGAGTGCATGACACAAACATTAAAGTCAATGTTGCAGAGAGCAAAATGTCTTGCCAAAGACAGGCTTATTTTCAAGCTTGTAAAATATGCATGTTCCTCTTCTATCTGTAAACATACTTTAGTGCCCAAGAGGGGCTGATGTGGCTGCTGATTTATTTGCGGTCCTTGTCTGGGCATGAAAAAAGCATTTTCTTGCTTGAGCTGAATTCTTGATAAAATTTTCAGGACAATATGTTGGCAGCCTTCTGCGCTTGATGGGATCATCAGACTGAGCGTGTTCTCTGTGCTCGGGGTCTGGTTTACCGCTTGCTGCTTTAATAATCACATGAAGCCAAGTCTAGGAGGCTGTGTGTGTGAATGCTAAGGGGAGGATGGGATTGAAAGCCGCAGCTAAATGGGTCCTTCCTCAGCTGAATTTTATATTTTTTCTTAGAAAATATTCTGCGAAGTGGTTTGAGCATTTTGTATTTGAGCACCAGAAAGGGAAGGCTACTTTCATCTGTCAACAGCCATCAAAGAGAAAAGATGTTTGGGGGCTTCAAGGTCCCTGGAAAGGGCCTGACTTTAGCAGGAAACATGCAAGGTGCAGATCCTCACGGGAACCTGGACTTCGCCAGCTTCCTGGTGGGAGAACTCCAGCACGACTGCCAGAAGTGGCCATGTGGTTCAGATCATGGTGTGTCCACTTACTGCCTGATATTTCCTGCTAGGAGGCGAGGTGAAATACACTTGTGTTGCTTGTTTTGTCTCTTCCCCTCTTTCTAGTGAGGACCACAAGTGGCCCAGATAATGTGGTTGCCGCTTGCTGCTTTCCTAATAACTTTTGAAAATATTGGCCATTTTGAACTAAACTTGAAAGGGGAGTGGGGCTTATGGAACAGCTGTGTTTACTGTGAGGGGGAGGGAAAAGGTGTTTGGGGAGAGGTGCGACATGAATGAATGCGCTCTTGGGTGCATTCAGGCAGCATGGACCTTCCTAATTAGATACCAGAAGGCTTCATCCCTGGGCACCAAATTCAGGAAGGCAGGTTTTGCCAGTCCTGGTGCTCACAGGGCTACTAGTTTGTCTAGTTAGCACCTCTTTGCACCTCCTGATTTTCCCCATAATGGAATACAGTGAGTTTTATTTTTTCCCTCCCTGTCCCACTCTTGCAGCTACTGCACTGGTGGGTGTGCAGCTTGGGTCTGCAAACAGAGGCTTCAGGATAGCTGTGTCCTGGCAAACACCAAATCCGAGTCAGAGACTCTTCTGGTAGAAGTTTCTACTTGCATCAAGTGCATGTACAAATCCAGTGCTGCCAAAGTCTGGGACACAGTGACAAAAGACAATAGTTATCTATTTCTACCACTCCATATACCTTCACATTCTGATAAATCTTTATTTTTCACCCAATTCAAAAATCTGTTTTCACAAACCCATAAAAAAGGGAAATTTATTTTCCCTAGTTTATCTCCATCCTTTCAAACATTAAATTTTCATTAAGTTCAGTTAGGGTGTCAGAGCTACTTAAAAGAAATCAATTGCAAGGAAAGCAAGAAACTGCCTTCTCTAAGAGAAGGAAGACACCATCTTCCTCCTCTGTTGGGTCTTGAAGAGAGCTCCACCCCTCTTGCTGACACTTGCACGTAACCTGTGCCTTGCTTTGGAACAACTCAGCTAACTTCTAGTCTCCAGAGGGAACCTAGGGTGTAACTCGGCTCCAAAAGGGCTCAGCTCCCACCCAGCCCCATTGTCCGTAGAGGCACATGCTGCCCCATGAAGGATTTATCTGGAATCAATAAACTGCATGGTCAGGAAGATCTGCTTGATATGAAGCAGGTTGTTGGATGGAAGCCCGAGGAACATAGGTTTTTCTTTAATGTGAGGTGTTGAATGTTGTTTGAGGCACTGGTTGTCTATATGGAGAGCAGAAGCGTGTTTAGAGGATTGGGATGTGTAGGGGGATTAGGAAACTGGTTCTGAGGGGGGACTGCTTGTGCTCCCTGCTCAGGAAGATGTTCCCTGAAGAGCAAGTATGTTTATCTCTCAAACTAGAGACACAACAGATGCAGGCAGGTGGAGGAGATATGATGCAGGTAAGAAGTATGGGTTTGCAGGGATTCTTAGAAATCTGAGTATCTGCCTGTTAGCAGGATTTGGACAAGGTTCTGGGTAAGCAATGGCACTTACTTGTACAGTAGTGGTGATACCGGTCCCAGGCAACTGCGGCGCTGGAGCCGATGCTGGCCAGGGCTGTCAGGAAGCCCTGAAACCCGTGGATTTGGCAGCCGTCGGAGCCATAAGGCCAGTACCTGTCAATGACCGAGCAGTGCGACAGCAAGGTGTTAGAAAGGGGTGAGATCAATTTAGAGATTCTGTTAATGGAGGGGCAGAAAAACGATAGCCTGTGCATGTGCTCTGCTAGTCTGAGAAACCCTTCCCTCTGACAGACGTTCCTGTGGTCAGATATTTGGCAGTATTTAGCTTGCTAGTGTGTCTGGTATGGTACAACAGCTGTGTTTTTGCTGAGAGAAGGAAACAGCCTTATATTTTTCTGCTTTGGGAGACTGTCTTTTTACAATGAAATCTGTATTTGCTCCAGGTACCTGTACTTTCAAAATTTTCACCTGCTGGGAGTAGCCAATTAAACTTGTGAAAGTAACAAATATGTAATAAACTTTTGCACAATTGGGGAGCAGAAGTCTTTGTGCACCATGGGAAAGAGTACAGAAACTCCCAACAAATCAAAATTTCTTCACAGAGCAAGACTGATGCCTCCAAACGTATTTGCAGACTAAGAACGAAAAGAAACATGAGATGTCATACAGGAATGTACTTGCTTACAAGTACATTCAATATTGTGGTCACCCACAATAAAGTGCCTTGGTCTTTTCTTTCTCTCTGCCTTTGTCTAATGTGGCTGTCCACTTGTAAACTGTTGCTGACTGTCTTTGAATTGGAAATCTTCAGTAATCTCCTTTTCTATGTATTTGTACCGGTGTCAGACATCATGATACTGTCTCTGGAAGTCCCTTTGAGCAGGAGGTAGCTGGTTCCTGGGAGGCTGTGCAACTTAGGCAGGGACTTCTCATCTTGGAGCCCACCAAATCGTTGAATCAGTCCCGTGAATGACCAACAATATTGCAGATAACCAACAATTTGCAGCTATTTATGTTAGCAGCAGGAAGGAGAGCTGTGAGCTTTTGGGAAGGAGACATGAAGATTTTTTCATGGTCTCACAGACCTGTATTGCTACTGTCCCTGAGGCCCCTGCTCGTGAACTAGGTCTTATTGCAGCATATTAAGGTACAAAATAGAAAACGGTAGGTCAAGGTTCTTAATTATTACTGCACTTGCAGTTATGGTGCTGATGTACTTTGAAGATAAACTGGTTTTTGAAAGATTTGAATCAAGGTCATTTTTGATGTATTGACCTTAACTTCTTAGCACCATTTCAGAAAAGACATCTTTATTGACTTCAGCGAGACATGAGTCTCCTGAATATACCAGTGGTAAAGCAGTTCTTGAATAGGCCTCATTGCAGCTCACTATTGACTTGTTAATTTGTTAGAATGTTTTTATATCCGTTAGGAGGGAAGCAAATTGTCACTTCTCAAGTTGAAATGTTTCTCTTTTCTGGTAAGGATATTTTCAAGGTTTAAATATATGCTACTTAAGTGGGATTATTCATCAACTGTCTTAAAGAGTATATCTTTTTGGAATATTGGTTTCCTTTTGAATTGTGTGGCAGTTACTTAAATGCTTCATATTGTTTCTCTCCTCTCATAAATGACTGACATTCCCATGAGCTGGGAAAAAGTGGAGAATCAAATATGCCATCACTGTTGTGAACCTCCTGAAAACTGTAGGTCTGCGTTTCATTTTCTACAGATTTCTGAAATAAATGCTCTAATGGAAAAGTTCACGAAGAACAGGAAGGCTTGCAATTAACTTTGGGGTCAGTCTGGAGATTTAGCTGAATGAAAATATATGCTTATTATTCAGCTAGCTTTACTGTATTCACAGGTGACACTGTGGTTGAATATTTTCTATAATTAATCTTCTAGGCAGTGGTAGTGAAATCTACTTTTTAAAAAATTTCCCTGATAGAAATGTTTTTTTTTTTAGGGTTTTATTTTGCACTCCAATTTTGAAAGGCTGATTAGAGTCAGTGCTAGAGAGTCATTTAATTAATTTTGACCTTTTAAGGCTTTAGTGGTTCATTTTATGTGGTTCTTTTGAGCATCCTTAAGGAAAAAAAATGTACCTTAAGAAGCTGGAAAAAGCAGCAACGAAGGCATTGATGCAGATCCCACAGTCGGCCAGTGCGATGCTGAAAACCAGCAGATTACTGGGTGTTCGGAGTTCTTTGATTTTTCGGAAAGAAATAATTGTCAAGCCATTCAGACAGAACCCAAGCAGGGCTGAAAAACAGAATTGTTTGGCATGAATCAACTGGAGATGGGAAATATCTACAAGGGCTCGGCTGTTTTCTTTAATGAATTAGCAATAATTATAATGGAAACTTTTAGTTACTGTCTAGTGGTTACCGTGAGCACCCAAGTGACTAAAAGGCTTTCAGGGGAAAAGTCTTGGGTGGCAGCTGAAGTCAAAGCTTGGAGGTGCACCAGAGCTTAGGGATGTAGCTGCTCATGCAGAGCAGAAATGGCTTAATTTTATTTTTAATTTTATGTTTTATTCAACAGAAACCTGTTTTTCAGGTTCTATTAAAGGACTCATTAAATGACTTTGGAGCAAAGATGCAAAGAAGGCAGTGTCAGAGGGGCCAGCAACCAGCACGCACTGCTGCCATACACCTCTTGGGCCGTGCCTTTGGTAGGGAAACAGGTCGCGTTTGCTGTGGGTTGTCACGGGCTGCTGGTGTTGGAGCAGAGACTCCCCGGCTGCGGTTCAGCCAGCCTGCTTCCCCTCGGGCTTCTGCCTAAGGCTGACCTAGACAGCACTTGAATCACAGCAGCTCAATCTTATTACTGCCCTTCGTCAATAGACTATACATGGAAAGGAATAATCTAATTATAAAAAGCAGGCACTGATAGATTTTATAAAGGAAGTTTAATGTTTGTTCAGAGAGGAGCATTCAAATAACCCTTGCATGGAGCTGTGCTACCCCTATCCGTCATAGGTTTAAACTTGAGCTTTGTCCTTTCATGTCCTTTTCTAGATGACCTGAATTATTTTAGCTCTGATGAGGCTCTGACTCAACATCACCTCTCCAATCTAATGTAGATGAGAGGCAGTGCATTTCTTTCTTTGTGTTCTTCTTGGAAATAGAAATTGTGGCAGAGAGGAAAATCCATATTCCCTAATTCTGTAAAATAGCATAGTTACTTATGGTCATTGTCTTAATTCTGCAGTTACATAAGATGGATGATTTTGTATAGTAAGAAATCCTGCTCCTGCCTTAATTGCATTAATGGCTGATGGCATAACCATAGTAACAGCTGATGTGCTCCTCTCATTACCCAACAAATAACAAAATGTTTCCAGAAGTATTTGGAGCCATTTGAGATGTGCTGTTCTTGTTTCTTCTGTGCCAGCTTAACTCCCATCTGCTGCTGCCAGCTCTCCCAAATCCAGTCGAGCCTTCTGGGAGAGTGACCATATATAGAGCAGAGCTGAAGCGCTATTACTGCATCAGCTCTTTTTTTTTTTTTTCTTTTTCTGGCTTTTCACTGCTTTTTGAAGGCTGTGGCTTCCCTGCACAATTCTGCCTTAAAGGCCAGCATGAGTGTGTACATGGATAAATTATTAAATTAAAAAGACAAAGCTTCACACTTCCATTTCTAACAGAGCAATTGTGTTAAAAGTGCCCCTTATTGAAGCGAATGCCAAAAAGTTTTCTTCCTCCCCAGTGCTTTCTTGAAAGCTGCACTTACAAACTGCAGCAAAAACTAGGTGGTCATTGCCTTTGTCTTAGAGTCTTTGAGAAGGTGAATTAATTTTGAATTATTTAGTTTGATCTCTCTAGTCAGATAACAGAGATAATGTATTACTGCCAAAGACCAAGCATGTTCTGGGTGAAACCCTACAGAAAATACTGTGCAATCTTACTGTTAGCTTTGTTTGATAGAACATAAATAGATTAGACATAGTTGTAGGTGAAGGTTTGTTATCAACAGGTAACATGCCTGGATATCAATAACTGAATCCTTCTGTCTTCTCACAGCTTGCAGCACAACATACTGTGTCTATATGTGAGCCTGGGCTTCCTCATCAACTTCTGCAGCTGTACCCTGCAGGCTGCTCTCTGGGAATTTGTCCTAACAGTTGTAGCCAAGAACTTTGCTACTGCTTCAGTATCTACTATGGTAAGGCCAAGAGTGACAAGCCTGCATCTAAGTCATCAAAAAAGTAGAGATTGGACTACGGGATTAAGGTATCTCAAAACATTCACTAGACACATGTCTACCTGGCAAATTCAGCAATAATGTAGGGATGTTGGGTATCTATGTAGTAAATATAGAAGAAACAAGTTGAAATAATATTAGCCAACTCAAGTTTCTTTAAAGCTAATGGCTAAAACAGCTTTGAGACTCGGAAAGTTCAGCCAAAAAGTCTGAAGTGTATTTTATGCTTCCTTGTCATCTACAAGAAGGTATTAAGCTAGACTAGGCTGAAAAAACAAACATCAAAAAGACTGAAGTGAGTAGTATGTGTGTTTTGCTTAGTAGTTAGAAGGCAGATAAATGGTGTGACTGGCCAGTGAAGTGTGAGTGAAGAGTAGGGAGGGTTATTTCCCAGCTGGAGCAAAAGCTGTGCCTGTGTTTCCAGGGGCACCTGGCACTCGGTGCTGGGCCAAGCAGGGGCACCTGCAAGGGGAGGTCTCCTTTCTCCCATGCTCAGCACTGTCCTGGTTTGCTAACGGGCATCGTTTCCGTGCAGACAGCCCTGCTGGCTTCCCCTCTTCTGCTCTCGAGCCCTGCGATAGCAGCGTCCCCGCCTGAGTGCTGGTGTGTGGGGATGGGGTCCCGGAGCAGGAAAGGGACCAGGAGGGAGCCTGGAGCCTGACCCTGATGGATTTGTGGCTACAGGCATATCCTTTGATACTAATCAAATTTGTAGATACAAATGGACAATTGCGATGCAGTGTTTCGATCAAGTGGCACGTGCATTGAACAGCCCATAGTGGTTAAATTAATTTTGTCTCCTAATTTCGCTTCTTAGCACTCTGAAAGCTTTCAAATCTTGTCCAAACACATTTCTGTTCCCGACTGTTGCCAAGCAGCCATTAATTGCAACTCTACTGAAACAATCTGGGTGTATGCTAACTGTTAACAGGCTATTTTGAACCTATCATCTTTGATTATGCAGTGGCTATCACTACAAACAAAATAAGCAGCCATATATTAAGGGATCATCAGACAGTGCAGCATCCTTCCTCTGAAGAAAATAAAACTGCATTTTGAAGTTGATAACAGCATCTTATATCTCAAACTCTTGCTAAGAAACCTAAGTAGCAAGCATTGCCCCTTCACAGCGCAGCTCCGTGTGCAGAGCAGGTCTTCATTGTGAGCAACTTGCAGCCCACCCTCTTTTATTCACTAGAAGCACTGCTGTTGTGGCCATAGTGGCCACACCAGGTCTGAGTCTCAGTATCCTAGGCACTGTTTTCTCCCATTTCCCGTCTCTGCTCCCCAACACCTCCCCATAAATAATAAGGGGAAAAGAATCTGATTTCTCCTGAATTCCCACATGGAACTTACCTTCTACCAGCAAGGCTGTGCCAATGGCAAACACCTCTAATTCAGTGAAGCCTTCAGGGAGAGGATATGAAGTGACCATACTTA
>VZSG01000039.1:1729363-1766964 GCA_013398315.1 Nothoprocta pentlandii | reverse complement strand
AAAAAAAAAAAACCTCTGCACCTTGTTATAGCCTTGGGGCTGCCTTTTGCCTGGATCCCCTTCTTCCACTAGTCCAAGGCAGCTTCCTTCTTAAAGGAGTAGCTCACGTGCAAACACATGCTCGCTATTATATAAAAGCTTTGGGGTTTTTACTTCTACCACTCCAATCCCTGTGAGAATGTCATTAATGATAGGACTAGCATCAACCCACCCCCCCCCGCTTCTGCAAATCGCATTTCAGACACCAGCAAAATGAAAGCATTCATTGCAATTACAACAAGTTCTTTGTAGAGATAAGATTAAGAACTCTGTCCAGTTAATTCTGCAACACTGAAAACGAATTAAAGCTTTTGGAATGAAGGAAACACATGTAATATGTAATTGGGGAGTGACCTGAAAAACAAAGGGGCACTCACTGATTTGGTAATTAGGGGGAAAGTATGAACCAAGGATTTCTGCAGCATATAGGTTCTCTCCTTGCGTGTTTCTTAGAAACTAGGCAATGTCTTTTTGTGGCAATAACTGTATGATGTATATATTCTGTATAATAAATAGCATCAGTCTTTAATAAGTTAGGTTTAAGATGCAAATTAGCACAGCCTGACCAAAGGCAAGCCCGTGCTAATTACTGGTGTTGGACTCCAAACAGGACGTGTACGAGGTGCCTGTTGGCGAGGGCTCAAAGGACTGACTGCCTTGCTGTCCTCTGGGGGCCCAGGCTCTGGGTGCAGGATGACTGCAGAGTGGCACGGGCCACCCTGTTTCCCCTCGAGCAAACCTTCAGGGCCTAGCCAGTGTGTGGAGTGTGTCACCACACACCTTTGTCCTGCCCTGGGTGAAGGCAGGGATGTTCCTTGGATAGGAGCAAAAAGGGAGTTGAAGCACAAGGTGCACTGACTTTCTGCAGCCATAGCAGTCCCACCCCAGATGTGCTTGGTCATGCTGCTGTGCCCTGGGCTGGTTCTGCTCGCTGTCTTGATGTTGGTGAGCGTGACAGCTTGTACTCAACCTGCAGCCATCTTCAGTGTGAGTAGCTGCTGTCATGGATAAATGCTGTGATATGCTCTTGGACTTCGAAGAAAGGTTCAGGAGCTTGGTTTAAGCAAAACTAGACTACATTGCACTGTGTAAATCTGTCCTTGTCTTGCCTTTCACTCACTCGCCTATCTTGCTCAAGAGGAAGGTGCTAGTGCTGACACTTAGCAGGCTGAATGGCTCATCTAGGCCTGTGTTTTTAATAGGGATCCATTGTGCGTTCTTGCAAAAATTCAGTGCTAAATCTTGTGAATGTATTATAAATCTTTAGTGCTTTGGAGAATATACATCTCATTGTAATGCTTATCAATGTAAAGTTAGACAGTTCTTGTAGATTGGAGAGAGAGAACACAGGTATGTGTGAACTGCCCTCCTGAGGGCTGCCAAGCACCTTTGGGTTCCCACCACTCTGACTCGCCATCTCCCCCAAGCAAACACCCTAGTGCATTCCATGGCTGCTACCTTCACTAGTTCATGTTAAAGCTCACTCATACTTTGCTCATTCCTTAATGATTTTTTTCAAAGTGGTCTACAAATGCAATCTCTCTGGATTTAACAGGCCTGATTTAGAAAGAATATTATAGAAGTTTTGGCTGTTTCTCCTTTAAGAGTCTTAAATAATTACCATGTCTAAACGCTGAGTAAAATAGTGCAAGTCAGTTACAAGCAACCTTTCATTTGCTTATTCAGCACCTGATTCAAGTGCAATTAAATATCATTAGAATAGTTAAGCATCAGGCTCCTAATAGGCCAGTCTAGTTAAGGTGACTGTGTTAAGAGTTCATGGTGGTGATGTGTGTTTTGATACAGCTGCTGTATCCAGTTAGCTATAAAGAATTTTCTGCAGCAAAAAAGACAGGTAAATGTGGAATAAATTAATGAGTTTGATAGAATCTAATAATCATATTTGTTTATTTTTCCACTTGGTAAAAGAAAATTGTATTACATTGCTCGTTTTCCCTGCAAAAAAACAATGTCACGTTATGTACTCACATGAAGTTAGAGAAACCATGCAAAGGATAACAGATTTACCAGAGGCATTTATTAACTCTTTAATTCATGAAGTCTTCTTTTTTTTGTTTTGTTTTGTTTTCCCTCTCATGCAGTCTTTTTAGTAGCTATTTGTGGCTTCAGAATTCAGGGGGAAATGTTCTTTGCTTGATCTGATGTTACCTTACAACCTGCTATTTTGTGCTACCTGTGATCTCCTCACTGTATCAATAAACATCTATTTCAATTTATGCTCTCACTTAAGGATGTTTCCCTGGTTGCTAATCTGTTTGGAAAGAACATGTAGGAAACAGATCTGATATGTTGTTGCCACATTCCCCCATGGATATCGTAGGGCAGAATGGATTTTGTGAGAACAGATTAATCTTTATGAAATATGCGTTGGTACAAGCACAGCAGAAAGGTGCAATACAGAGATAACAGAATACTTATACACTTCTGAATTTTATCCAAGCAATCAATGCAGATTGCTGAGGTACTTTTTTTATATTCACAGCAGGAGCTATGCTAAATTGATGTATTATTATTCCTGTGTCTTCATAATCCTTTCTTCTAATGCAAGTTTACCCAAATTGTTTTTGACTTTCTATGTATGAAAATGCTTCTAAATGACAAATAGCAGTATTTCAGCAGCAGCCTGGGAATACAGACACAAAGGGCTTGAGTTCAATATCACATAGATGAGAGGTAGCCTTGGGTCTCACTGGAAACGCTTCTCATGAGCGGAAGGAAGCAGGAGACCTGCTGGTTTAAGTTCCTTAAATCTGTTTTGATTTGGTAGCAGAGATTGGGTGTTTCGAACAGTGAATAGGTTTGCATTCAAAGGAGGCTTTGCTCGTGTTAGGGGAGGGTTCCCAGCAGCTGGAACCTGAACAAGACCTCACTTAGCTCTCTGTTTCTGTCTGAATTCCTTACCAAAGCCCTCATCAAAACTTTGTTTCCTGATGCATTTCACGCAGGCTGCAGAACTAGAACTACTTCCAAGTACTGTCCCCGGAGCATCAACTTTACTGATGGTTTTCCTATCTTGAGTAGGACTGCAGGAACCACTTTGCTCTAGCAAAGACCCTGCAGAGTAAATGGAGTTTCTCTGAGGATGGTTCTGCACTGGTCTCCCTGCCTTCGCCAGGCTGCAGCCAGTGCAGGACAAGGAAAGTTAGTACTGAGAGGAAGGTCCAAACCACCATATGCTTTTGCATCATCAGTTCAAGTTTCTTTCAATTATCTTGTTAAAGGTCATCAAAATTAGGCCAGTTATCTATCTTAGAGAGCTTAACAAATGAGCAATAAGGGTGGAAAAATGATCCATAAAAAGATGTTGCTTTTTACACCAAAGTTTTTAGAGCCCAAGTTGGAAATTGTACCTCACTGTGGGAATCTCACTCAGTTCTGTAGGACAAGTTCTAGTGTTGGAGGGACTACCTGAGACATGCCCTCAACTCTGGTATGAGCCCTTCAAGACTCCTCTCTCTTTTATTTCATAACTGTCCTAAGCAATCAAATGATAATATTTGAAAAAAAAACCATATAAAAAAATCAAGGACTAGTAAAAAAGTAATCACAGTAGCGTAATTAAACAGGCACCATTATGTCCCTACCACATGAATAGAAATATATATACACACACATACCTTGCATCACTGAAGTTAATAGACTGAGAAGAACATATTGCTCTGAGAAAAATAACATTTAAATAAATATATACCAGAGCAAAAACATTCCTCTTCCCTTTCCTCCTACCTTTTCCCCTTCTTCTGTTTTCTTTGTTTTCCATTTTTCTTGGTCCCTGTGTGTAAGACTTGGTTGCAGGTTCCAAGAGATTTATTAGAACTGCCCCAAGCCTGTGTATTTATGAGATCTGAAGGCTGTAGGCAGGTAAGGCAGAAAAGGAAAGCAGGAGATTATCAGAGTGGGAAGAGGGCAGAGGGTTGCTGGGTAAAATATATTGTGCTCCATCTGCATCCAAAAGCCAGATAAACTGTGCAGGAAGTTTAATTCTTTTTGCATGCCTGAGGAAACAAAATAAAACAAGCACTGTTCCCTAAGCAGAGGTGACTCTGCAGGGCTTAGGGTAATACTATTAAAGTCCAAATCAGAAAAGGTTGTTGCAGTCAGCAATATTATTGCACGGCCCGCTCTAGCGAGCAGCAGAGGATGCGAAGCCCAAATTTAGCTGCGTTTGTTAAATTTCAGGGCTCCTTTCATCCTTTCTCCCTTGCTCTCTGCTATAATGGTAAAGCAGAAGGGTAATGGGTGGTTGTCGCATGTCTGGGAGATGCTTGTTTAGAGTTTTATAGATCTTTCCATGTGGTTAGCAAAAATAACTATCATAACAAAAATAAACATCATGATCTTTCAAAAAATTCTACCTTGTGCATCTCAGTTGTGTTTTTTCTTCACGTTTTTGTGATTTCTTTTTTCTCTTTTACTGTGATGGATAGTATTGCAAGGGTTAAGGCATTTATTGATAAGGGATTATACACATTTTATGAGTATTTATAGACTGTGGGTAGAAACATCTTTGAACTTCCACCTGGTGGAGAATGTGTTCACTTTATATAAGTGCTGAGGCTGCAGACACCCTCCAAGAAAGAAATGTTTGGTTCATCTGGTGCTTTTCCCATGCAGGGGAGTTAACGGAGTTTGTCCTGGAGAATTTTGCTCTGTCATCTTGTACTTCTGACCTCGGGTGGCTGTTTAGCTGCCACTGCAGAGGGACTTGGAAGAGGAATAGTAGTACTGTCATGGCCATGGTGGCTACCATCTCCTCCCTTGGATTTCCAAGGCAGGAGGACAGGAATTTGTCACCTCCTCAGTCCTGGGGCCAAAGATCACCTCACTGGTGTCCCAGCGGCTTAAGGAGAACAGATCCGTGCTTTGGGAGCCTGGTGCTCCTGGAGCTGGTGGTGCCAGGACACCAGTGCTTCCATCCCTTAATGAGGAGGAGGAGGAGGCCGATGCAGGCAGCCGGGTCCTCCTCTGTGTCCCCCGGGAGCCGGGGCTGCGGCGCCGGCTCGTGGAGCTGCTGCGGGTCCAGCAGGACCGGGTGAGGCACCGCTTCCGTCCGGGCGCTGCGGCTCGTCCCCTCGGGACAGCGGGCTGCACTGCCTTCAGCTCCCAGGGCTGGCCAGGATAACTGCAGCAAACATATACGAAAGAAGCACTGCTGTTAGACTTCTAACCTCCCGTGGCCAAAACCATTAAAGTTTCCTTTATTTCTTCAGCACTCCTGAAGATTTGCTTAATGAGTTAAGTCCTATATGTCTAGAGGAGCTTTCTTCATTGGTATTAAGTGCAAGATCTAATTTAGAGAGACGTAATGCATTAACATGCTCTCAACTTGCATCAGTGGGAAGGATTTTCCACTTTATGAGATGTGCCCTGCCAGAAGCTTCTTGAAGATGCATTTACCTAATGAAATTGATTTAGTGTCTGGCTTGCGTCGCCTGCTAATAAAACCTTTCAGACAAAATCGTGATAATAAGGCATTTTATGACTTTCATTTATGATAAAATATGGTGCTTTATTTGCTCTATGCCATCTTTATCTAAGTATGTGGGGATTAGAAGTAAAAATAAATCCTGTCCAATGGCCATATTAAAAAAATGACTCAGTAGAACATGCTATGAATTTATTGCTTGCATCTTGCTTTAGAATCCGTGAGTGAGCAGAGTCTACTAATAAAAGAACATTTCTGGGTTCAAAAAGTCTATCTGGAAAAAAAGAGTGGGAATTGTAGTGTCAAATAATTAACTTAATCGTATTAACTTTTCTCTAAATTATATCCTGCCTAAAACTGTTAAGCTGTAGGAAAGATTGCCACGTGCTGAATGCTGTTGACTTTGTCACTGACAGTAGAATATGTCCCCATTTGCTTTGCGTGCTATTCTCAGAATGCAAAACAAATTCTTATCCTTCTACTTAGGGACACTCCTGCTTATTATTGCTTCTTCATTCATATTCTTAGTTTAATACAGAGAAGAAACACTTTGTAAGTGGCACCAAGAGCACAGCTTTTGTGATTTGGAGCCCAAGGCTGTGCCTGTGGAAATTAAGGTCCTCAGTCCCACCGGGTTTATTTTGAAGCAGAATTTGGTGTTCTGGACGTACATGCTTTTATTCTGCAGGGCTACCTTTGGTGCTTGGAAAATTTCACATTTGTTAAAATTGAATATAGATTTAAACAAATCAAGGTCACCTTGATTTTCAAAAGTCTCATAAATATCACCTGCAACCTGAAGGGAATTAGCCAGTGAGCGTTCATTTTAAATTGCATAGCATAATGTGTGAATAACTGTAAAATATTGTGAAAAAGTAATACATTTCCCCATTGGAAACACCATGGTGGCCTGCAAGAGACGCCGTACGCCCAAGCAGAGCTGCGGGGCAGGAACGGCTGCAGGGCAGCAGGGCGCCTCAAAACAGCAGCCAGCCCTTCAGCTCCGTCTCGCCGCATTAGGGCAGAGTGTGGATGTACCCGGGGGAGAAGCTCTGCTCTTCGGGCAGTTTCTTCAGGCGCTCCCCTTCTCTTGCCCATGTAGCACACTCTGTAGTGATCTTTGGCCTGACCTGCTTAAGCATATAATCCAAAGGGAAAAATATGTGCAGGTTACCACTCGCATTTATCCTGCTTTATTAAGTTGTCAGCCTGCCATCGGGTCTTTTTCTCTCGTGTTCAGGGCGAATCTGTCATGCAAAATAACAGCATCTTTAATGACAAAGTGCATATGATTAACAGCTGCTGAGGAATGCTTTTTTTGCTGGCTCGTTTCTCCTGCTGCTTCTGGCATTTAGCTGTAACCTGGATGTTTCATTTATGAGGCAAAACTGAGATTCATGAAAGTGAATTCTACTATATAGTAACTGCCTGCTTCCTGCAAGTCTCTTATTCCAGAGCTCTAGCTGAGGGAAACTGCTTTGTCAGATGCATTAAAGAAAGCAGAGAAAGGTTAATTGTATTGAATGGCTTTTTTTTTGAGTAGAATTTAATGTCAATGGGGAGTGAGGTGTTTCAGTCAGTGCTGCAAAGACTGAGCTGAGGAGGAACACCTGGGCAGCCAGGCACCTTGAGCAATGAGTGCACCAAGCAAAACATTGATCTTGGTCTTGGCTTGGAGATCATTAAGGCAACTGAGAAATCATTGAAACTAGAAATGGGATCTAGTGGAAGTCAAAGAAAAAACGATTGTGGACATTTAATGAGCAGCATTACATCATGTTCTCATCTCTTTAGAAATAAAGAATGAGATACTGGAATTTCTCTTTGAACAACAATAAATGTAGGATGTGAAAATAGCATGGGGCAAAATAGTCCTTCGGGCCATTCACTCAGTAAGTGATTTCTACAAGCCTTAATTAATTACCAGAACTACTAGTGAAACAAGCTTATGCAAAACTATGTCATCATGAAGTATCTGTTTAATAGTTAGCCCCAAGCCCCATCTAAATTACCTTGAAATTCTAAGAGTTACTAAGAAATATAGAAAAATTGCCAGTCAAATTTTGTTCTGCTGGGTGGATTCTGTATAAAAACAGTTTTATTGTTTTCTCCATTTACTGGAGAAATGCTGGTAAGCATTCTTTAATAGAAACAATGCCTGTACTGTTCCTGTAACATACTAATTAATCTTCAAGTAATTAGTATGTAAGACTCCCATACTATTCATACACTTCTCATTTGAAACTTCTGATTTTTTGTTTGAAAACAAAAAGCAACAATCCCACAACAGGAAGCATTATAGGAAAGAAGATGTGGCAGGTGTACTTCAACATTGAAGCTACTTCAGCTGGCACTTTAGCCTGCCAGGAATCCTCCTTGCACGTGCTGATCCTCAGCCTTGGCAGGAGAGCAGGTGAGAGTGGGAAAACATGGAAGTGAGAGGCTGTTCACACCCCTTTACCTTCTGCATCCAACCTCTTTGTGAAACTGGGCTCCCTAAAATTTAGGGCTCCCTAAATTCTATTGTCAATGGGAAAAAAGACAAATATTAGCAACAGGAAACTCAGACTGGCCATGTTATGCTTGCCCTAGGAGATGTACTGTCTCTCTGCAACTACCTAGGAAGCCTACAGACATTAGTCCTTTGTTAGGGACCTGAGTTGGCTGGCTATGGTTGGATGGCATGCATGCCCTGCTTTGTAGGATCTGCAAAGATCTGAGGACTAGAAGTAACCTTAGAGCTAAACAGAGATCCAGGCAACCACGTGGCTGGCACTGGACTTTCATGCTTTCTGCCTGTGTAGGGAAGCATGGAGAAGATATGAGTTTTGAGGAGTAATATCTACAGCAGCTCTTCAAAACACATCTGTCTCATACCTTTCTGAGGTGCAAGCTTTGAATGTTGAAGTGTCTATAATTATTTTTATTTCTAAACTGAAGTTGGTTTTTTGATTTAGATTGTTCCTGTTTCTTCTTTGAGTATATACCTAGGCCTCCAAAAAAGACCCCCAGGAAAATCTGAATTTGGATGGCTGGCCGCAAGAGGTGGGAAGAACAGCCATGGCTGTTTTGAAGCATTGTCAGAAAAACTGGGAGGACACTTTTCCTCACTAATGTGGCTATAAATTAAGATCATAGAAAACCTCTTTTTAGAGGAAATCCTTGTGCTTGTACCGTGTGGTTGCTATTGTACTTGGTATTTTTCCCCCTTCTTCTCTCATCTTGGTCGAAGAAAAGGAAGATGGAATGTGAGGTGGACATGGCTGGTGGTGAAAGGCAAATGGGAGCTCAGCACAGGAGTGCCAAGTGGTTTCTGCTACTTCTTATCCTGCACCCCCATTTCTCTGGATGAAATTGATGGCAAAGTTCCTACTGAGTTAAGGGCATCCAGGAGTTCACTAGAATTACTCCTGTTTTAAAATGCAGTAGGGTATCTTGGGCTCACCCCTATAACTGTGCCAGACATTGAGGCTTTGCAGTGTTACAGAACCAGAAGAGAAACATTTTCATAAAGTATCTCTGAAGGAGTAATTTCTGGTTAGTGTTTTATTGCTAGGTTGCTCTTGTTCAGGTCCATTCCATCATTCCTCATTTCCATTACCGTTTACGTTTTCTGCTTTATGTCCAATATTGGGGTCATTTTTTTTCCTGCCAAAGCTATAATGCAATATAGCTGTGAAGTGTGGGAGAAGCAGTCTGATAAGGTTGAAAGTAATAGACTATTAGCTTCTCCAAAGACTTCGACTTTTAGAGGAGTGTTGCACAACTGCTGTGACAGTGGTTTATGTACATTCTCACTCAATAGAAATAATAGCTTTTATAAGCATCAGATAGCCTTATTAGTATGAATTTGATTCTACTCCCGTCTAACACAGCAGTCTCTCAAGTGTTGTATTGTGCATATTTAGGCTCTACTTTTCTGACATGTATTGTGTTCTCTGGAGTTAGCTGCAGACTGTTGAAAATATATGTCTTCTGAGTCAGGTTTTTTGTTATGGCTGTCTTTGCTAATAATTAGGAAATCATTATCTCAAAGAAGTGTGGATAAAAATAGTTTGATACCCAGGAAAGAACTGTCATAAAGACAAAATGAAGTTTTGCCCAGTATTCCTGAAGCTCTCCTGTGCTATAAATAGGCTGGGGATCCTGGAAAGTGGTCCCTTGTCTGGGATCTGCTGTATCGGCAAATGTGACCACAGTGACCACAGTGGTCACTGGTCAGGCATGTGCTAGACCTCATGTAAACTGGAGTATATGTGTATTTCCTATATTTTTCATTTATTACTATACAGATGTTACTAGCAGTTAAATAATTCCTTGACTAAACTAGGAGCTTAGGGGAAAAAAATCTTTGGGTAATATTGTTATATATTTTCAATATATATATTATATAGGAAGCTTAAGTTCCTGTAATGTGGAAACTCTTTTTAAGTATTCCCAAAGTCACTATAAGAAAGCAATTTGTTACTAATTCCTGGCTAGATTATGTTCATCTTGCCTCTGATGCAGGTTCCCAAAGAGCGTGTTTGTTTTTGTCTCATGCAAGAGCCACAGATTTCCCGAGGAGCCCGGTTTGATGTGGCTCCCTAAGGGAAGAAACACTGTCAGTATGATTCCAGGAAGCAATAAGCACCTTCATGAAAATAACTCAAGTCCCCATCCTTAATCCCTGCCTATCCTTTTTTATCTGATGGACTCAGCGCGGGCTGGAAGATCACTGCGCGGCTGAAAACGAAAGGCAGTTAACAAGATGTGACCAGTCAATGGATAAAACAAAAGGCAAAACCGTTTGCTTTGTCTAGCATCTAGGTGTCCTTCTCATGCCCAGGTGACAAGGATGTGGATCCCGGTGGGTTTGCTCTGCTGCTTAGTCTTTGGAGGGCTGCCTCGGGCTGGCGCTTCTTGTCCGTCTCAGTGTAGCTGCACCTTCCATAGCCTCAGCGAAGGGACAAAAAGCAGGTAGGCTGATATTCTCTGGGGATGGTGGGGGGTTCGTTTATTGCTGGGTTTTTATTTGTTCTGCTCTGGGAGGATGCTTGGAGGAGACAATATTGTGGCCGGACTTCATGTCTGTTATTTTTCCAGTCGCTTTGCGCTCTAGCTTTATTTGCCGAGGATTAGCTTCTGAAAACACAGTAAGCTGATTTCAGGGAAAGCATTTGGGCATCTCCTCTGCAAGAACAGAACCACCATAATGGCTAGTGGTGCAAAGACAAAAAGGAATACAATTTAAACAAAATTTCTTTTTTTTTTTAAATGTCCATTCTGAAAATGCTGGTTAAAATTTTATTCCGCTCTGCTGGTTTGTTTCTAAATGTAGCCGTGTTTGACTTATATTGTGGTATGAAAAACTGCTATCCATTCTGTTTGCATAAAAAAATCTTCAGTGGGAGTTTTTACAATACTAGAAATAGACCCTAGATGCGACTGAAACAAAAATACAGATAATGATAAGAAGGTAAGGTAATTCACAGAGTGGAAACTTGGAAGCAAGACCAGAGGGCATCGGTTTCGGAGTGCAGCGCCATTAGACAGAGAGGGCTGCATAGGACTTCAATGAAAAAATCTTTTTGAAGTGTAATTGGAAAGTAATGATGTGATTTAATGAAATTTAGGTGTTTTTTTTACCATGTACAATTCATAGTAGAACAGGTTTTCTGACAGAGAGTGTTTGCAAACTCCTTTGGAAGAAATACTTTTTCCAGAGAAGACTACAGTATAGGAATGAAAGGCTGTCTGCTCCGCTTTGGATCCTCATGAAATGATCTCTGTCTTGTTTTTTTCCTGCAATACTATGGATTTAATAACACGTGCAGAAGCGTGATAGAGACACAGGCAGTCTGTAACTGTCAAAAAGGGAGGGCAATTGTGAGACAACCTATTATTCCTCCATAAATGTTCCTGGTGAAATTTCCTTTCAGTGACTGGAAAAAAAGCTGCAGTGCATTTTATAAAATACATAAAAATGCTCATGCCCATAGGTCTCCAAAGGAACATAATGTCACTATTTTTTCTGCATTATGATTCATATTTCTCACTAGAAGGAGGAGATTATCTCATAGATTAATTGTTCAGTGCTCACTGACGCAGTATAGGGACATGATGAGAAGCATTAGAGCATCCTGCCTTGCTGCAATAGTGTCTCTATTGAAATTTGGTGTTATGTCTATATACACACACACACAAAGTTATTTTGAAAGAAGATCTCTGGGATTTTCATATTTTATACCTTTTATTCTTTCTCAATATTTCAGCTTTCAGTTGAGGGTGGACAGGACTTAAAGCCACAATAGAAGTGCTGGATGAAAGCCGTGTACTGTGTTTTTAGTATAAATTACCAATTTTAACTGAAGGCTCAAAAAGGATTTAAATCCTGCAAACTTGCATGAGCAGCTGAGTGGTGATGTTTATTTTTGCTGATAGTAGAGGAACGATTGCTTTCAGCCAAAACCAATCTGGTTTTGGCAGCTTTGCAATATTGTGTTTATCAGCAAAGCAGTATGATAAGAAAATGGTGCTTGACTGATTGCACTACATCTTTTGTGGTACCTTGTTTAGCATGTGGAGTGGAACATGCCTATCTGACCCTGGTACCTTCTGCAAGGTAGTATTTTGTAACTTTGTGTTTTGTTAAGAATTTGCCTTTCTGTCTTTGCTGATAGGCAAATTAAAATACAGTGTGAGAGCCCTGTTTTGTTTCCCTTCACTCCCCTTGGTTATCTGCAATTCCACATCCTGACAAAGTCAAAGCCATATTTTTGTGTATGAAGGCTGCAAAAAAATACATCATGAGATTTTTCAGAATTTGAAATGAGAAGGAACAATTTAGTCACACAAATATACCCTGCTTTCACATAGCATTTTCCAGAGGTAAGTTTTCTGTGCTTTCATTCTCTTAATTATATGTGACTGCAGTGAAATGAACTGCCCTATCTTTGAAAAATGTAGACTGTTTCATAGTGAAGCAGCAGTTGATGTAGTGTATTTACAGTGAGTTGTTAGTTATTTTCTTATCCTTGTTTCATGAGCCAGAGATCTTGTGCTGTATTTAATCTGCGTTGCTTCCTCCCATCCCACGCTTCCACGAGGCTTCTTTTAATATGCGACTTGTTGCAGAGTTTGTGGGGCATTTTATTTTAACATGAACTACATCCTGTGTTCTGTATGAATGTTATCATTGCCTGTCATAAATGCCCTAAACATTTTTGAAAGGAAAAGGAAGGCTGTAGAGGCTGGACTCGGCCTCATGCCGCTCCAACAGAGGCAGAGCCCTGCAGTCATTTCCCAGAGGTCCGTGTATGTGCAAATTACTGCAAGTTAATGAAATTACATTAGGGATATATAGATTATATTTAGGTGGTAAGTAAGATATAGAGAAAATAAGGCTCATGCAAAAAAGAAAAGCAGATCTAAATCTTGTATTTAAATAAAAATGTTTCAAAATATAAGTAACTCATACAAGGTCTGTATTTGCATTTCCCCACCAGGACTGTGCTGTGTAATGATCCCGAGATGACTCTCACGCCTGTGAATATTCCTGTAGACACCTCCAAGCTTCGCATAGAAAAGACAGCCATCAGGAGGGTGCCAGGGGAGGCCTTGCATTCACTCCATAACCTCGAGTACCTCTGGATGCCCTATAACTCCTTGGCCAGCCTCAGCGTGATCACCTTCAAGGGCCTCCGTCGCATACAGGAGCTGAGGCTGGATGGAAATGACTTAATATCGTTCCCGTGGGAAGCCCTCGCTGACATGCCCCAGCTCAGGCTTCTGGATCTGCACAACAACGAACTCACCTCAGTCCCCCCAGATGCTGCTCGTTATATCAAGAATATCACGTACCTGGACCTGTCCAGCAATAAACTGATGACTCTTCCTCAAGCCCTCATTTCCACCTGGGCCAACCTGCAGGCAGTTCCTTACTTTCCCAATGATAACTCCAAGATCATCCTAGGTAAGAGAAATGATTGATTTTTGCCTGGGCCAGAAAGGATGAGATCCAAATCTTATTGTAGCATTTTTATTGACAGTGGCTACTGTACCACATTCTGGACTAATTTAATATCCCATGCAAAATGTGCATTAGCAATTTCTCAGAATGATGCATATTTTTAGTGGGAATCCATTTATGTTTTAACACGCTCACCTCAGGCACCCCGCACAGTTCATTACACCAAAAATTTGGTCACTTGCTTAAATCTTTGTGACATAAAACTAGTGATGCTTCCTCAAACCCATATTTATTTACTGACACTGACATTTTTAAGAGAAACACAAATCATTGATGTGTTGTTTTCTAACAATAAGTACTGTAGAGCTGGTCACTTTTTTAGCATTATTAAATAAAAAGACAGACACTTATTACATCCAAATTCAGGTATAAAGATGTGGGAATCCTCTTTGTGTTGGCAGTTCTGGGCTCTTCAGAGTATGACTGTGGAGAAATATCATTTTTTTGTGTGTCAGAGTATGGCACAGATGGCTGTCTTGAATCCTCTGAGTTGCAGTATCCCCAAATGAAGTTTTGAGCACGTTTAGTAGTTTGGGGGATTACAACTGAGCCTTTTAGCCACGGTGCACTGGATCAAATTCATGTCAGATTGCTGATGGTCCAGAGTAGTTGCCATCTGCTGTCCTCGTTTGATATAGACTGACCTAGCTTTGTCAACGCTGTTTTACCCGGGGGGTGCGTGTCTGTGTTTGCATCGTCAGCCGCCGCAGGCTGATTGGGAATTCAGGCACTTGCTGATTATCTCAGCACAAGGCTGCCTTACTCTGGGAAGGCCATTCATAGCTCAGAGAAATGCTGCTGCTGCTCTGGTTTTCTGCATAAACTTAGGGGAGGCAAAGGTTTTAAAATCACAATGTGGTAGAGAGAGATCCAGTACTTTGAAAAGAAACTGCTGCCTCCAAAGCTTCTCGTGTCCTTAGCAGATGTTTTTAAGGCTTGCTTAGCATTAGAAGAGGAGCAGGTGCCAAGTGAAGCATCAGACTCTATAAGCCAAAGCTTAAAGATTGCCCATTTTATTTGTGGCATGACAAGACAGTACCATAGGTCATACATGCCAGGTTACATGTAAAACTTACTGCATTCAATATGGATTATGAGGGTATTTTGTCAGGAGGGACAGATCATGTGTTGGTGCTCTGGCCAACCTGAGTGTTTGCATAGCCAGCTGCACATGAGTAGCTTGCACCAGGATCTTAAAAAAGAAAAAAAAAAAAAAAGTCATATAGACAAATAAGTGTAATGCTGAGGTTCCTGTTGTAAGGTAGAGAGAGTCCTGTGCTAAGTCCTGTGCTAAGTCCTGTCCTGCTGCCATGCCAGGTGCCCAGGGGCATGAAATGCACATCCCTTGGAGGAGCAGAACTGGAGAGCAGCTACGTGTTTCTGTTTCTTTTGGCTCATGACTGTTGCTCATGGTCATTTAAATGGATTATTAACAGTAAAGAGTCAGCCGAGTCCCTTTCTTTCTGTAAGGTGCATCAGGATGATGCAGCCCCCCAGCCACCAGCTAGCGGGAATGGGTGTCGGGGGAGAGCCCAGCACAGCCGGCCCCTCTGCACCCCGGCACTTCCAGCCCTGCCTGCCTAACAGCTCCTTTATTCTCCCACAAAGAGGCAGCCAGGGAGGACAGAGCTTACCAGAATGGGGAATGACAGGACAAGGGGTGCAGGAAAAGCAGAAACTAGCCTATTTTTCAGACAGTGGTAGCAAAAGAGGATGTGTCAGCACACTGCTAGGAAGTCAAAGGGTTTCCTCCCACCTGTCTGAGATTCTCATTCAAACTGCAAAGAAAAAAGCAAATCTCAGAGGGAATATTGTAAAGTGTCACAAGGAATAGCTCTGCTGGTTATTTAATCCATGATGATTTCAGCACAGTAGCTAAAGCATCAGCAAAGAAGAAGTGATTATTTCACCAGCATATCTGGAATAAATTACAGTGTTATCTAGCTTGTGAAGTCAGAAATATGCAGTGAACAAAAATGCCATAAAACAACAAAGCCACGTTCTGAAGTTTCAGTCTTTAGTTAGTTTCCCTACATTAACATAATCATTTATGAAGGGCCCTGCTACTAAGCCCGCCACTTTTTCAACACTCTTGCGGTACCAGGTAGATGGAAGGATATAAACTTTATTTTAGCAGACTCTGGACAAGTTTACTAGAGACATCAGTGGCTTTTGATCTCCTCTACATCTCTAGCAGCCCCTGATATCAGAGAGTCTTGTGGTGTTTCCCTATAGCTGTGACAAAACTCATTTCTTGTGTAAAAACCTACTGCTTGCGTAGCTGCTGCGGCAGCACTTCGGGTAGGAACCAGAGTGGAAATGTGGGAGTGGGCGGGCAGCCTTTCCCTTCCTCATGGTGGTTAGGGGAATACGTGTTCAGACTGCTTCACTTCAGGCAGGCTGGTCCCGGGGTGTTCCTGCCTGAGAGGAGGATGGAGCGGAGCGTCCCGTGAAGGAGCACGGCTCGCGCCGAGCGGGCCGGGCACCGAGGGCAGCGGTGCTGTGTGCTTGGCCTCCGAGCACGTGGCTGGGGCTGGGTGATGCAAACCTCCCCCACACCGATGCTGCCAAATCGCTGGAAACCTTCAGCTGGCCGTATCACATGGGAATGCAAGGGTTTTTAAGTGCTATAGCATATACGTTTTACCAGACTGCAGTAACGCTGTTCATGGATGTGCAACGAACTAATTCTGGTTTTGCTTTTTCTCCACCATCTCCACAGCACCGTTTTTAGTAATCTCTCTCTCTTTTTTGTGCAATGTGAGTTCTGTCAGCACTGAGACAGTAGGGAAAATGGGAAACATTGTGGAACTCTCAAGTGTGTTCTTCAATATACTCCATTTTAATCCTAAAATAGTGGGGTTTTTTTTTAAAATTTATTTCCTAAAACGTTTTTTTAATCTTATACAATGTAAACTAACATTGCAGGAAAAACACCTGAATCCTAAAATAATGAAAGAAACAGATTAACAGGACTGCAAGAGACTTGAAGTGGGATCACCTACAGCCATCACAGGCCTGACAATTGCCTGACTATCTGGCTAATATTTCAAAAATCACCAGTGACAGGAATTTCCTCGCCTGTCTAAGGAAGAGATTCCACTTCTTTGCTATGCTGGATGGTATAGCAAAAAAAAAAAGAAAAAAAGAAACAACCCAATCCTTTCCCACGGCTAGTTGAATTTGCCGTCCTGCACTGCTGGAGTGACTTAATGCTCTGTTTTCATTTGACAGGTTTGCAAGACAATCCTTGGGTGTGTGACTGCAGTCTATATGAGATGGTGCATTTCTTGAATTTCCAGTCGCCTAACATAGCGTTCATAGAGCCCCGGCTGAAGTGCTCCACGCCCCGGAGTCTGGCGGGAGTCGCCTTCAGCCAGGTGGAGCTGCGCAAGTGTCAGAGCCCCGTCGTGCACACGTCGGTGGCCAAGGTGAAGACCATCCTGGGCAGCACCGTCTTGCTGCGGTGCGGGACGACAGGCGTGCCCGTTCCCGAGCTCAGCTGGAGAAGGGCTGACGGTGCTCAGCTGAACGGCACAGGTAGGTTTGGCCTCATGTCTGTTTTCATGCCAACTCGGTGAGGCTTGTACCTGTGCTTCCTATTCACCGTACAGCACGTGGGAGCTTCCAGAAAGAAAAAAGGACAATAGGTCCTTCTCGCTAAAAAGAGACCAAAAACATGGTGCAAAAAGAAGATTGTAATTCACTCTAGTATTGTGATTTTTTTCCCCAGACTCTAAAATTACTCATATATTGACCTGAATGTCATCAGATTAATATAGTTGAACTGTCGCATGGAAGAGTTGTTTTAGTTTTGTCTCGCAGTAATTACATGGTGGTAAGATAACTCAGATGGTTTTCACCAAATCTGTTTGAACTGGAAAAAGGCAATGTGTCCAGCTGTAGTATGAAGCAACCCAAAGTTAGTCATTCCATGAGGAGACTCCCTCTTAACCATTTAATGGATTTGTGAGAGCTTCTATTAATCAGTTAGTGCTTATCTCTGTCAGAGAGTTCAACTGGGATTCAGATAAACAGTAGCAGAAAAGGAAGTGTTGCAGAAATGCACCACTAAGGCACAGGCATATTAAAAGAGAAGAAGGATACCCACTGAATTGCTATGAGACCATGGAATGAATCATTTTTGACGGATTCACAAGCTCTTTTGTGAAATATTCTGGAGGAAAAAAGTGCTGACCAGCTCCTCGTTTTGTGCTTTCCCCTCTTGTGGTGGAAGCCTTCAAATACTACTGTCTTTGTGACTGGCTGTGTCTTCATTTCCACTCACAAGATTGATAAAGAACAAAATTGCAAGGTGAGTTCTTCAGTACATGAGTTGCTTAGGGAAGAAATCTTTGCTGTATTCAAGTCAGTCACCACTGACTTTTCCCCCTAGGGAACTTAGCTCAGGATATGACGTCTCACCTCACAGATGTTACAGTCTCATGAGTCCAACCATAACTTTCACAGCAAATGTAAACCCAGCTGATCGATCACCTAGTATTGGGTCCTAAAAGGGCTATGGGTTCCTTGGTGCAGCAAAAACCGAGAGGAAGAGAGGGTTTTTCTTTCACAGCAGTGGACCCATTTGTAATAAACATTTTAGGGGCTCCATTGTGTGTGGAGCAGCTCCTTCTAATGATAAAGTCTCCCATTTTCTTCAAAGGTATATTCTAGACTTGAAAGTGAGACACAGAAAGTAAATCATAGAAAGCTTTCCTCAAAGCATTTGTTGAGTTTACTTTGGGCTACAATCAAGATTGATGTATTTTGTGCCTCGTGGAATCTGAGTTTAGTATTTTTCAATAAAAAGTTGCTTGCAAATAGACACAGTTTCTCAGCAACAGCAGCTTCTGTACAAGTGCTGTAATGCAGCTCTTTAAAATGGTGGTTCTGAATAGAAAGAGGTGAGAAATAGTGCACAGTCTGCAGGTGAAGGGGAAGTACCACAGGAAGACTGAGAGCCTTTTTTTTTTTTAATATTCCTGTTCAGATAATAATTGTACTCAAAAGACAAAGATAACATCTTCTGCTCTTGTATTTCACTTCCATTAAAATGAGCCCTGATTCATATCTTGAACTTGACCTCACTCACCCAGGTTCTGGGCATGTTTGCATCCTATTTTATCTTTGCCTTTCAGGCTTCTCCCTGGTTTACCTTTCAATAGGAAAGGGCAGAGGTGGTAAGTGCACATCCAAAGGAGTCTGGTTAAATAAAGAAGATATTCCCTTCTCCATAATCCCATCTCTTCACAACTTGCCCCCTGTGTGCGTGCGCACACACACACACAAATAGAAAATAGAAAAAGGTAAAAATAAAGCTTGCTTTAGCCTCCTGGCAAACCAGGAGAGAAAATCAACATTCAGCTGTGTACATACAGCTCAATAGAGCTGTCTAACTTTTTAAGAGATCACACTTCGATGTGGTTGGCTTGATATAAACACCAACCGTAATTTCAGAGTAAAAAGGAAACTGTTTTTCAACCACTTTTCTCCTTATATTCCGCATACGATTGTTAGGGGCTTTTCCACGTATGATTCACATTCTCCACTTTTTTTTTTTCCTGTGATAAAGTGCATTTATTGTTCTGCTAGACTGTGTTACATCCCATTCTCCACTGTTTTATGTATTGTAGGTACATAAGAGCTTTTCAACTTCTTTTTTTTTTTCTTGAAAATGGAAGAACCTCTTCTGTTTATTTTCATTTTGTATGTCTGTTTGGAGGAGAAAAAAAAGTATGTGATACCTCACAACCATTGGCTTTGAAGCAGTGTAAATTGCAGCATATCTTGATTTCAGGGTTTATGTTCTTTCCTTTGGTTTACTTTGGTTTTGTAACCTACTTGCTGACAAAAAGAAATAGCAATTGTGCTGTATTGAGCTGATATTTGGCTGATTGAAACTTATTTTTTAAAAAAAAATATTAATTTTGTTGTTGATTGACTTTTTATTTTGCCCTTTTCCTTACTCTCAGTTCACCAAGAAATTTCTAGTGATGGGATGAGCTGGTCTATTCTGGGCTTGCCTGTGGTCTCCTATCTTGATTCTGGCGAGTACATCTGTAAAGCAAAGAATTTCCTGGGGGCAACAGAGGCGTTCATATCCCTCATCATCACGGATGCGGAGAGCACGGATGATCCCAGCTCTAATGCCAAAGGTGTATGGAGTGCAAAGGCAAGTGGGATGGAGGCAGCTGCCTACAACGACAAGCTGGTGGCCAGGTACGTTATCACCACCTCCACTATACCTACCCTGGGAGCCAGAGCAGGCTCTGAAGAGAACCTCGTCCTCCAAAACGGGGCGCAGAACAGCAACTCACAAAACCTCCTGGTGAGTCCACCTACCAGTCAGCAGGAGCCGGAGCGAATCGTGAGGTCAGTGAGAGTGTTAGGGGACACCGACCAAAGTGTCACCCTGGCCTGGAAGGCGCCTCTGGCAAAGAACACGACGGTGTTCAGTGTCCTCTATGCCATTTTTGGAGAGAGAGACATGCGGCGGATCAACGTGGAGCCAGGGAAGACCAAGGTCACCATTTACGGGCTGCTGCCGAAGACCAAATACATCATGTGCGTCTGCGTGAAGGGGCTGATCCCCAGGAAGGAGCAATGCATCATATTTTCCACAGACGAAGTTGCCAGTGCGGGGGGAACGCAGAAGCTCATCAACGTGGTGGTGATCAGCGTGGCCTGCGTCATTGCCCTTCCCCTCACGCTGGTGGTCTGCTGCGGAGCACTGAAAAGGCGCTTCAAAAAGTGCCTCGTGCGGAAACCCAAGGAAATTCAGGACTCCTATGTCACCTTTGAAAGCCTGTCACCCGGGGCCAAGGCAAAAGGGGTCGAAGGAGAATACTTGACTAGACATACCCCAGATGAGTCTAACAGGCTGCTCTCTGCCCGCTCTAGTGTGGACTCAGAAGCAATACCAAAGATAGAGGGGCAACCTAATGAATATTTTTGTTGATTGCAACAAGGTTAGTTGTCAACTTGTTAGCTGTGAAACACACATGGCTCTATATGTGACTCTGTTCTACAGACCTAACGTTGCAGGTGTTGTGTCAGTGCTAGTGTCTCCTGACACACTCTGGAGGAGGGTGCAAGGCACTGATGGCACCCAAGCTTACAGGAACATATTGGGATTTGCTGTTTTGTACCCGATCAAAACCTTCTGTCATACCATCCGTGTTCTCCTGGGTGACTCTTTATTTTGCAAAATGAGGTGTGCACACTGAGTGTGAGAACAATAAGCAACCTTTTTGAGTGCATGATGTCCAGTGTTGTTTAATATCTGCTCTGCAGTATGCTAAGTATTTTATTCTCAGACTTTTTGAAGTTCTTCAGGTTGACGGCCTGGAGAGCATTTAATGATTTGAATATAAGTGTATCTATAAACGTGAAGATTGATGGTCTTATCTGGTACACCCACCCTCTGAGTTCAGAGAAATGTGCAGAGATGCAAATCAAGAGACAAAAATACCTATCCCCTCCTAAGACTACATAATAGGGAGTGTTTTGTGAGAACATTTTGATCCTAACCATGCTTTCCTTTTGTTGTGGCTTGAACAACAGTATCCCACAGGTCTTCCACTTCCAGGCGTAGCTGTCACTTGCTGCAGTGTTGTAATTAGTAGAGGATGTTTTGTTTTGGCTGTGCTAGCTAAAACCACATGGTAGGCTGTTCTGAAAATGGTGTGTGGGTGTTGTAATGGCTTGTAACCGTGTTGGATGAAGCTGCATTAGGCTGCTCACAAGCAAATTCCCAGAGCAGCCCCATGGTGGCTGCCAGCTCTCCTGGTGAAACTAGCAGTGAAGACAGAAGAGCCCTTTGGCTTCCTGGCTGCTGGTGCTTTGGGCACCAAAAGCCTCTGCTCCGTGCAGAGCTGGTGCCGGTGACGCAGCGCTAAGGCCTTTACCTGCTTACACTTCAGCCTACATCAGCCATTGGTGGCGTGGTCTTGGTGCTCACGGATGGGTTTCCAGCATTCTGCGTGTTCAAGGGCCCTAAAAATATGTCCTAGAGTCAACTAAAAGTACTTTCACAACCAGCACAAACTGATCAGTGCAAAGTCCTGCAGATCTACTGGAATTTGGACGTGAGCGCTTTATCATGAAGATTTCCCAGTTGTTAATGTTCCACTCCAACCCCTGTGTACAGATGTTGAATTTAATCATTTTCTATTTGTAATAAATACGTTCATGAAGAAAATATACATATTCTGCCAAATGTTGAACAGGAGGAATCCAGCCAGACTGTAATGTTAACTGATGAAGTCCTTTGAACTGTTTTGAAATGTGTATTTGTAAATATATCTACATGCCTATTCTGGATGTGTATCTACAATGTGGGTTAGAAAATCCGCTGTCTGGAATGGATCCCAGTACAGATCTTCCAAGTCCTCGTTGTCCAGAAAGATTTCAGTTATGTCAGGTTCCTTGGTCTGATGGAAAAAAAAAAAAAGAATTGTTCCATCTCAGCCTAGCTACCAGCTCCCTGGGATACATAATAATAGTTTCTGTCTGCATTCCCTATGTTCCTTACATTAATGATAAGGGAATTCTCCTGTGCTGGAATAATTTGTCAATTCCTGTATATAATACTTAAATCCCACTTCCCTCAGTGGACTGTATAGATTGCTAGGTATACAAACAACATTTTGCAGTATGCTGTATTTTAACCCAGTAGATTACCCAATGAAGTATATAGCAAATGATAATTCTATTATTTATTTATACAACTGCATTTCCTGAGGTGATATTTAGAGGTTGTCTTGGAGGTAGAACGGCACAGTCCCCCAGGAGTGGCCGGGCCGACGGCAACGCTGCCCTGCGCGTGCGAGGAGGGGAGAGGAACGCGCCTCCCTGCGATGCTCATGAACGTGTGAGGTTTTACAAACTTTATTGAACACCTTTTGCACTTTGAATAAATAGTGTTCCCAAAGAAAACAAATGCAATTATTTCTTTTTTTTTAATCTTCCCATGGTGATACTCACGCACAGAAGAAGCAAAAGGTTTTAACATCTGAACAGCTGCTGCTTAAGAGCAACCTCTCTGCTGGAAATGTGAAATGTGAGGCTCTGGGCCAGATTTCTAGTGGAATGAGCAATGTAAAAAGAGAGATAAAAAAAAGGAAAAAAGTGTAAAAGAGAAAAGTATTTATCTTCCTTATCTCTCCTTTCTTTTCTTCTCTCATTTTTCCATCTTTATTTTTGCTTTTTTCTTTTGTCCTTTCTCTTTTTCCTTTTCATTTTCCCTCTTTTTTCTTTCCTTTTTTCTTTTTCTTCTTTCTTTACTTTTTCCTCTTTTCTCCCTTTTTCAATCCCTTTTCTTTTTCACCTTTTCATTCTTTTGGGGGGTATTTTTTCTTTTTTTTTTCATTTTTATTCTTTCTTTGTTTCTCCTTTCCCCTATATTTGACTCCTTAATCTACTTTCCCCTCTCTTTCTCCCTCTTCCCCCGCTCTTCTTTTTTTTTTTTTTTTTCCCTGAATTCTCTGAACTTTTAGAGTTCAGGCAGGAAAACATATTTTCTTACTCATTTAAAGTCAGTTCACCGCACCAATGTGCTTTAAGAACCAAAACCTCTCCTAAGTACATTTTTTACATTTTGAGCATCTTTTGTAATTACTACATTTTTAGCCCTGTTTTTGTTTTTTCTCTCTCTTTTGATACTTGGTTACCTTGTTTTTTCTTTCTGCTTGTATAATATTTAATCTGTTAATAAGCCCTTTATGTAAGATTTTGATCAATTTGTTGTCTTTTCAGGTTTATTTCAAATGTGTTGCAGTACTTAAAATGTATATATATATTTGAAGTTGTTCCTTCTTCCACCATTCCTTACTTTCTCACTTGAGAAATCTTGACAAATGGTTTTTAAAGTGAGGTTTGAACCCATCTAATGGTATGTTGGGATATAGGTGCTGTCAGCACCTGCAAAGAGGAAGGGCCGGGGAAAATGCCTCCCTCCACAGGGGCTTTTCATGCAGGGAAAGCTGGATTAGTATAAAATGGAAAAATCAGGGCCAAGCTGTTAAAGGAGGTAGTAGTGTTTTAAAAATGCATCCAAATAGTCTTCTGAACTGTGCTGATTTTGTTTTGAAGTTATATGTTTAAAACAAATACCATAGATGCAAACTATTGTCCAGGTTGATAAACACTTTATGACCAAAATATGATTTAAATGTGTTGGATGGGCTGTAATGTTGTTAAATGAGGTCACTTTAATATTTATTTCTTTCTACAGAGAGAATCATCTAAAAGATCTTTGAATTACTGGAAAATGCAGGACAGCAAGTGTTCACGTATGTATACATAGAAACCTGTGGAAAAAATCAGAGAGGAACTGAAAAATGTCGAGAAATGAGATTAAAACATTCTTCAATATATTTTCAAAAATGAATTGACATTAAAGAATGTTTCTAGAAGTATTTAAATAGTAAAACAAAACCTAGAGGTTAAAAAGCCCCTGAAAACTTGACATCCAAGTGCCTCAGTCTCAACAGTGCTCTGGGAATAGCTAGGAAGCTTCAGGATGTCATTAAACATCATTCAGTGCTAAAATAAATTTCCTCAGTGGGAGCTGCACCGACTTCCAAGTCGTTGAGAAGAAAATGCAGATTGTTGCCCAGAAGAGAGCAAAAGAATTGCCCCCAAATTATTTTCTTTCGAGTTAAAATTCTTTTAAAAATCAAATTTAAATATTTTTTTACAGGCCTTGCCGGCCTTGCTCTGACCTGGGCGGGAGGCCGGGAGCACCAGAGCTGGCGCTTGGCACCGGCGCGCGCGCAGCTGCAGGGCTGCGGATGGAGCCGGGCTCCCGGCGCTCGCTGTCACGCGGCAGCGGCGCCGAGCTGGGCGCTGGGCCGAGCGCCACCACGCAGGCCAACAGTGCCCGCAGGGCAGGACTGGGCCCACGGCGAGCTGAGCTGAGCGCTGCTGAGGACGTTCGTGCGTGCGGCTTTGCAGTCCAAGGTCGGGCTGCCTTCCCCTCAGGCTTTTCCAGGTGTCGGCTTTGTGAGCAACTTTTAAGCACGTTGTCATGCTTTAAGTCTTGGTAGTGACAGCATTTTGCATCACCCACTGTCATTCCAAACAGTGTTTCCTGGATAAGTCATGGCCCCTGCAGCTATTTTTTCTTTTCACTTCAGCCTGTTCTTCGTCAATGCTGCTTTTCCAGTCCTGCACTGGTTGGCGTTACATGCATCATGTCTCAAATATCAGGCCCTGCTCCAGCCTTCACCTCATTTAGCCTCCAGAGCAGGGATTTCAGATGGTGATAGCCCTGGTGTGTGGGCTGTAAATCTCAATTACCAGCCTGAATCTGATTTCCTGCAGCCCTGCGTGCTTGTCGCTTGCGTCGCTCGCCATTCCCGCTCCCTCTTGGTGTTTGCTTTGGCAGTAAGCGAGGCCTTTTAAATTCCCCTTCCAGTAAGTTAGTGGACAATATCTCTATGGAAATTTATTTTGACAGCTTGGGTTTTAGACAGCTTGTTCTGCATTTTGGCTTCCCCCAGCATGCCACATGACGTTAAAAAGCAGCTGAACTGAGTGGACATCTGCTGTCACAAAAGTGACCATTAAATTTACAAGCAGACATAAACTGGACTGAATTAAAGAGACAACTCACCCCAGTCCTATAGGTGTGGAGCGTAACCAGCAAGGCTGTAGCTGGTGCTCTTTGCAGGGCTAAGTTTCTTTTCAGGCTCTCTACCCACAAATTTGTCTGATTTAGATATGTAATTCACCATTAATTTTTCAAATTAACACTGAATATAATAATAAAGTGCACTTACACAATACATGCTCTGTCATTTGAAACAACAGCAATCACAAGCTTTGCAACCTTTGCAAATGTGTGTTAATAACGTAACATTTTGATCTAGGTTGGGTGAGTTACCTGTGCTAGTTTTTCATTTAAATAATTTCTAAATCCTGAAATAAAAATTGGAAAAATTAACAGCTATCTCAGAAGGCCAAATGGCCATCTGATATTCACCTTAATGGATTTTTTTTTTGTTTTTTGAAGATTACCTAAAATTTTCTCTTGGAAGTTTCACTAGAATGCATCAGATGGATAGATAAGAAAGTTAGCAGTACTTCACCTGTACCTTTGAATGTACGTTCAGGTGCTTTTACCCAATCTGTCATTTGAAATCCATTGTGAGGACAGGGTGAATAGGCCTGAGGGTAAACAGAGGTTAAAAAGGCAGATTAGAAGTAATAAAATTATCAGAATCTCATTATTGAGATTATTGAAAGTCGGAGAAATGTCACGGAGAAATGTCCTTAATTTACTCTACATTTCCCCAAACCTTTTTCAATATTTTTGTGGAATATCATTGAAAGGAGGTGGAATTATTGTGAGTTATGTCATTGAGAAGAAAACATGGTCCTTTTTTAAAGACATTTCCTGCAGTATTTGAGAGCCGTTGCTCTTCCTACTTTGTAGCAAGGTCATTTCTGTCACCACCATCCACATGTCTGTCCTCAGGGTCTGTCTAAACATGATTTTCCCTGTGAGCAGGGCCCTACCCTGGTGCCTTCACCTCCCTCTTGACTCCCTCTTGTTCTCCTCCTACTTTTCAACGTATTTTTCTCGATCCAACTCTCTCCTTCTATCAGTTTATGGAATTCCCTTAGTTTATCTCAGAAAAGAAGCAAAGTGTGTAGGCGCCCTCCGAAGTACTGCTGTTTGATTTTTTTTTTCTTGTTTTAATTGTGTTTGAATTGTTTTAGGTATTTGTAGCATTTGTCTTAAGCAAATACTTAAGCAGTATTTTGATATGTAGGAGGCACACAAAGTCAAACTGTAAGTGACCTTTCCATGTATTCCTGTGAGTATCGACTAAGCAGGAGGAGGGTAAAGAGTGATTTGGAGCTCTTCCAAACCCGCCTGGATGTGACCCTGTGCCCGTGCTCTGGGTGTCCCTGCTGGAGCAGGGAGTTTGGACTAGATGATCTCCAGAGGTCCCTTCCAACCTCAACCATTCTGTGAATCTTCTGAGTACTCATGGGATTTCAGAATATTTTAAAAAATGACCTGTCAAATCTGATAAAATGGACAAATCACCTCAAAGAAAGCCCTCCACTAGTTTTTATTCCATCTATAAATCCATTAGTACACAGTGATGCTCTGCTCTTTGTCAAGAAAGACTTTCTGAACATTTTTGAATGCTTTTCAGAGTCTCACTCTGGGTTTGTAGGAGGGATGTAAATGGCAGGAGACCTATCCTGCAAATCCTGGCCTACTGCTTGTGC
Organism: Nothoprocta pentlandii; assembly: GCA_013398315.1. Lineage (NCBI taxonomy): Eukaryota > Metazoa > Chordata > Aves > Tinamiformes > Tinamidae > Nothoprocta > Nothoprocta pentlandii. Next base: position 1,740,217 of record VZSG01000039.1, on the reverse strand, counting down.
ACTGGAGGCCATCAAGAAGCATCCGCAGTGGTGGCTCCACCAGTTCACGTTGCTGATGACCCTGTTGCTGCTAAAATAGAAGCACCCCCTGATTTAGAAGCCCTAGGCGCCCTCCTACGTCTTCGGTAATTACACTGGCCACGTTACTGCCCCGTGCCTGGAAGCCATGTATAGAGCTAAGCTGACACCAGGTCACTATAAATATTTTTCTATCCTTGCTCCTGTAGGTTAGAGGTTAAGTAGGTTCGAGCTAATCTTGATTTGTGACCCAGCTTCACACTTATTGGCAGTGAGGTTAAGCCCATTTTCTGACGGTGTGATGCCTTCAGCAAACTGTAATAAAGCCCGTGCACACTAGATGGCCCCAGGAGAACACCCTGTCACTAGAAATTGTAAATGAAAACTGGTATTTCTGAGGAGGAGAAAAGCAAAAAGGTTACTTCAAATCTCTTCTCATGAAATTACAGATTTAAACTGAGTTTTTCAAGTGGCTAAAAGGCAGTAGGCACACGTTTTACAGAGGAATCCGGAGAACTGAAAAGAATGACACAACACCCATATTCGATATTTAAACCATAGTTATGAACTTAAAAACATATTTCTCTTCCTAGAGAAGGCCAAACACAGAGCTGGTTACAACTGTGCTGGGCTTATTTTGTACCATTGTCTGAGAGTGGAGATAGCTAGCAAGGATTTATTTTAGGAAAAGCCTTCTCAACTGCGTTGACTGAGAGTTAGAAGATTTCTTGTTCACCATGCACCACTGCAAATGGCTGTGGTCATGTTTTGGGGACTGATAATGAAACATGGCACTGTGAAATGCCAAAATACAGCTATGAAGGCTGGCCTTTACTGTGTTTTTCTGCTTTTAGGAATGCCATGAAAACATCGAAGCTTTAAAAAAAAAACAAAACGTCACTGTGCTAACTACTTGTGTGTGCTTGAGAACAGAAGCACTTTTGGCTTCAGATACCTGTTGAGATGTCCTTTCAATATTACCATCCAAATGACACTGTCGTCAGAACCTCCATGGCTAGAGAACAAATGCAGAGAGTGGTCCCAGAGGTGATTTTTAGCACTTTGGCACAAGCTACGAACCATATTACATGTCTTCTTAGGGTCTGGTCCCTGGCAGGATTTATTTCTGCGTCAAGGAAGATTACAGCTAATAGGATTTGCGCCTTGGAGGTTGTGGGCATGTTTGGTGCAAACCCTGCACAGTGCTTTCTTAAAGGAGAATATGGACCCTTTTTTTCACATTCTTGTTCTTCTGTCCTTTCTCAAGATAAACCCATCGCTATCGTCTTGCGTCACAGGATGCTCTTGTTCTGCAGACAGTTTTGGAAGGTAAGAAAGCTAGATACCTAATCCTAGCTCCCTAATCAATGAAGCCCCTCGGAAATTCCCCATGTAGCTTCTCTGCTGTTGTGAGAAGTGAAACCAAACAGATGGCTGCATAGTATGCTTCCTCTAATACTTGTGTATTATAAGCTTGAGCAGATACTAAGATTTCTCAGATATGGAGTTGCATATTAACTAATTCTTATGTAATAATTGCATTCTTTGTAAGAAAATGGGTGTAAAATCAAGCCAAAGGTTGTATTGGTTATGAATGACCTATACGTATCTTATTGAACTGTACAGAGTACTGGTTTGTTAGTCATGAATAACAGTGTGTGACTTGGTGAAATTTCTTGTTTCCTCTTCAGGAGTTTACTCTGCATGTCTGCGCTGCTGACCAAGATCCCTGAAAACATCCCTCAAGACATCAGAAAAATTAGGATAGAAAACTCCCACCTAACAGAACTGCCTCGTGGTTCATTTTCAAATGTGAGTGCCTTGGAGTACCTTTGGCTCAATTTTAACAACATCACGGTTATGCACCTGAAGAGCCTCGAAGACCTGCAGGCCTTGAAGGAGCTGCGGTTGCAGGGGAACAAGTTGAGCTCAGTGCCATGGACAGCGTTTCAAGACACCCCGGCACTGAAAATACTGGATCTGAAGCACAATCGGCTGGATGTCCTTCCTGAGCACGCGCTCCGGTTTCTACCCAACCTGACCTATTTAGATCTATCTTCAAATCAGCTTACTGTCATTTCCAGGGATGTCTTCTCCAGCTGGCCCGTCTACCAGAGGAGCCAGCGGGCAGAAGGGAGCATGGCCCATACTGCCAATGCTGTCCTGGCCCTTCATGGCAACCCGTGGATTTGTGACTGTCGCCTGAGGGGCTTTGTCCAGTTTATCAAATCCATTGGCCCACCTATTATTCTGATGAATTCTTACTTAACTTGTTCAAGCCCAAAGTTCAGGGAGGGGAAGTTTTTCCATGAAGTGGAGCTCAACAGCTGCATGAAGCCCCTCACCTCAGCCCTTGAGACCAACCTGACAGTCCCCGTGGGGCTGAATGTCACCTTGACCTGCTACGTGCAAGCCAGCCCTTCCCCAACCGTCTGGTGGACCTATGCGCACAAGCTTCTAAGAGCATTTAATGGTAAGCACGGACATTTATTTCATTTAGGTTTTGCTATTCAGAATAGGCGGCCTTCAAGGCAGCTGGGTGTGGTGAATGGAAGGTTTGAGTGTGACAACATCCCACGCCAGGGTTACCTCACTGCCCTCCGGCCAGCTCAGTGGCTGGAGCAACTTGAGGAGCTCAGACCAAGGGAAAAAAGACCAGGGCTTCGTTTTCATACAGCTATGATGAGATTTTTGTTTTATTCATAGATTCATGGATGATACTTGATGGAAGAACTATCAGATCACCTCAGTCATATGTATGTGTGTATATGTGTGTGTGTATGTGTGTGTGCACTGTAATAAATAATTATGTATTTCTGTCTGTGTGTACATGGCTGTGTGTAAATTATGTGTGTATATGGCTGTAGTTATGTCTTGCATAAATACAAATTATTATGTGCAAACATGTACATGTGTACATCTATACATGCATATATCAATAGAATATATTCACATATACAAAAAAACACAGAAATACATGCATACAGACCTATATAAACACACATACACATGCACATACACATATACACACCCACCCACAAAAAAATACACACATATATGTACACACAAATACACACACACATATACACATACTCCTATGCACATGTACTACACACACCTAAAAATATACACACCTTCTGTATACACACACATAAGTAATACACACACCTAAAAACATATACACCCACAGCTACACACAAAAACACAAACACAAGCATGCATACATATACACAAAATACACACAAACACACACACAGACATATGCACATATGGGCACATATACACGCATAATACACATATCCACACACACAGATATTATCACACACATAGACACCAACATCTACACCTGAAAACACAGACACAAGCTCACACACACACACATCAATGCGTGCTCATGTCTTGCAAAGACATATACACACACTTCTCTGCACACATACATACATATGATACATACATATGATACATACATAGAGACATACACATATGCACACATATTCATAGACGTACACATGCACATCTTCACATACACATGCACGTATACACTGATATCTACACACAAAAACACACGCACATATATATACACATTGATTTATACACATATAAACACACATGTATTCCCATACACTCACATCTATACAAAAAAAACCACAGACATATGCACATATGTATTTAAATGCACAGATGAAATACACAGGCATACACATGTGCACACAGTGACATAAATACACATATACTCTTACACAAACACACACACATAATACACACCTAAAAACATATACACACACATTAACACTTGCATATATACACATCCACTCAGAAACACACACATACATATACACACATACAGCTATACATACTCCTACCCACACATACACTACATGCATAAAAGCACATACACACACATCTACACATGTGCACATATACATTGACACACACATATGCACAAAATATACAGAAATGAACATCCATACAAAAACATACATACACACACACAAGCACTCCTATGCACACATACATGTAATGCACATAAAATCACAACTGCTCACATATGTTTACATACACAGTGTGTGCATATACATGCACAAAAATATAAACACAAATGCACACTCATACATACATGCTCACACAAGGGCACATACACACACACACACACAATCTCCTACACACACATACACACACACATATGATACACATGCATAGAGATATACATATATGCGCACATATTCACATACATAAGCAGACACATATTCTCATATACACTGACATCTACACACAAAAACACATGCACACACATATGTACATACAAATGTACACATAAATGCACCCCCATACACACTACAAACATGCACACATACACATAGATACACACATATTCATACACATACACACATATACTCATACACACACCTATATATCTCTGTCTATTTAAAAAACCCAGGCACATGCACACATATATACATGCACACACAAAAAATACACATTAATATGCACACATGCACACACAGAGACATATGCACACATACTGCTACACACATACTACACACACCTAAACCCACAGACATTTGCAAACATATACACACGAAAAACACAAACACATGTGCACACATGCAGCGTATACACATAAACAGTCCTGCTCACACATATGCACATATAAGGCACACACATTAAAACACAGACATATACATATACCCACAAAAACAAATGCACACACAGCCACATCCAAATACACGTGCACACACACACATAGAGGCATATATATATATATATGTGTGTGTGTGTGTGTGTGTGTATACACACACACATACATACACACTCCTATGCACATATGCATGCATATAACACACATACATTAATGCACAGACATTCACATATCCATACACAGACAACCCCCATCTACACACAAAAACACAGATGCACGTACACATACAGACATATACACACACGCTTATACACACATCCACATATGCTATACGTATATGGAGGCATACACACAAGCATATTCATACACGTACACAGCTATTCAGACATTTACACACAGAAACACAAACATGCACATATACATCCACACATGTACTCATACATATGCGTATACACCCACATCTATATAAAAAACAGACATGCACACATACATTTAGATACACACCCACAAACATGCACATGAGCACACATTCATGCACACACCTACACACATGCGCACACAGAGACATACATGCACACACATACTGCTACATGCACATTATAACGCACACCCAGACACATATACACACGCAAACACAAGTGCATGCACATACACATATGCACCCACAAACACCTGCTCATACACACTTGCACACACAGGTACACTCCTACTCACATATTTCACTAGACATACATCTGCACACAAACACATATGCACACATATATTTATACATACACATAAATACACACAAACGTGCACTCATACAAACACACATGCACACATGCAGTACACACATAAACATACATGCTCATGTACATGCACACACACCAACAAGCATATACACAAACATATGCACAAATATAAACACAAACGCACCCCCCCCCATACAAATGCTCTCCTATGCACACATACACACAAACGTGATATACATACAGACATACATATATGCACACATATATTCACATACACATGTACATATACACTGACATGTACACACAAAAACACATACATATACACACACACACACCCTCATATGCACTCAAGTATACACACACAACCCTACACATACACATATATTTATACACACGCACACTTTTCTATACAAAACCCACAAACATATGCACACAAACACACATACACACACATACTGACACACTCCATACACACACACACACACTCACATGTATTTACGCAACCACAAACATGCACACATGCACAAATATACACACAAGGACACACTCAAACACGTATGCGCACAAGCTGGCATACACACACACACCTATGCACACATAAATAGACATATATGCACACAAATCCATATACACACACACACAAATCCATATGCACACACATATTTTCATACACACACAGATATACACTGACATCTACACACACACACAAAAAAAATCACAAAAACATGCACACATACGCAGAGTAAGACACAAATTCCTAACTCCCACATACATAAATGCACAGACATAAACACACACATGTCCGCACACAAATACATGCCCCCACACATATACATATACACAAAAGTATACACACACAAATATTACACATACACATGCTCTCCTATGCATACCTACACATTAATACACATATCCACACACAAAAACATGCACACACGCACACACACGAAGTCAAATATACCTCTGCAGTTACACACAAAAACATAGATACAAACACATGTACATACACACTCTCTCCTACACATATGCTGCATATGCATGGAGACATATACATACACACACACATGCTGACATCTACACACAAAACTCACAAATACACGAACCGTTACACAAATTCACATACACACGCTTATATACACCACAAACATGCACTTATGCACATATACCCCCTACACATCCACATCTATATAAAAAGACACATGCACACATACATATACACGCAACCCAAAAATATACACACAAGCATGCATCCTATATTCACACCCCCTAAAAAAAACCCCAAAGTCGTAAACATAGATACACACACATAAATGCACAGACATAATACACACACAAATACTTTCCCACACACTCCAAAAGGTATGCACATACATATACATAAATGTACACAAAAACACACATACCTGCAGACACCTACACTCCTAGGCACACATACACATATATAATACACATATCCACCTGCATCTCCACAACAAAAACATATATATACAAACATCCATACAGATATATACACACACATATGATACATATACATGGAGACATACACATATACACACACCGAGTCATAGGTATACACAGACATACATACATTCATATACACTGACATCTACACACACATACAAATACACGGAAGCGCATGCTCATACACACCACAAATATGTACATATACACACACCCCTGCCTATTAAGACACATGCACACATTTACACACACCCATAAACATGCACACATACCTATGCACAAACACACACAGAAATGCATACTACTCATGCATGCACAGTCACACACACACACACATATATAAAACACAAACACACACAAAATACGCTTACCCACACGCACACATTCATGTATGCATGCACATACATACTGATACCTGTGTACAAACACAGGCACGCGCACGCACACACAGAGGCATTTACACCCACTCACATACATATATACACCACACCACAAATACACAGATATGGTCAGTTATACACACTGCTACGTGCACAGACACACTCACATAATACACACAAGAGAAAGCACATACACGTCTACACACTTACTCACAAGCATGCATGCACATCCCCAAACACAGACATGCTCACATTCACATGCCCACACACAAAATCACAAACATGCGCACAGGAAATCACACTCCTCACGAACACACTCTTGTTCACACACACACACACACACACACACACACACACACACACGAGCTCACAAAAACACAAGCACATATGCTCAGAATACATGCAAACACACACACAGGCATATACACAGCCTCCTACATGTGCGCACACACACCAATTCACATACACACTCACATCATTGCACAGAAATACAAATGCATGCACACACATACGTATAAGCAAAGCCGCATCTGAACACAAATATACATACATATGCACACAAACGTACACCTACACATTTATATATATATATGCACACACATTACCGTATGCATACACATACACTCACTTTATACAAAATCCACAAACATATACACACATACAGGCAAAACAAACACACATACATGCTCATGTATTTACACAACCACATCCACACATACACAAATAAAAACCCAAGCACACACATACACACAAGCTCTCTCACACACACACTCCTATGCCCACATACATAGGTGCACACACATACATATGCACACACACATTTTCATACACACAGATATACACTGACATCTACATACAAAAGACATACAAAGAACATGCACACAAGCATACACCCCTGCCACAGACACAAATATATTTACACAAAATATACACATATACAGACCATAAGATACAAATTCCTAACTCCCACATACACATACCTAAATGCACACACACACACACACACATTCCTATGCACACACATACATATTAATGCACATACAAATATCCATACACACAGTCAGATATACACACAAAAACATAGATACAAGCATACATGCAGACATACAAACACACATATACACATATGCTGTACATGCATGGAGACATACACACTGACATCTACACACACACAAAAAAAACCCACAAATACATGAACCCTTACACACACACACATACACAACACACACTTATGCATACATACACACAGCCACATCTGCACATGCTCTCCTGTGCACATATACAAACAAGATACACAGAGACTGACATGTATGCACACACATTCACATACACACTGACATCATCGCACAAACATACAAACACATGCACACAAATATACATATACACACACATATATATGTATATAAATATACACACACATTGCCATACGCACACACATACACCCACTTCTATACAAAACTCACGAACATATGCACACATACAGACAAAAAAAAACCCCACATATACACACATATATACAGACACACACACACACTCTCTCTCCTATGAACACACATGCACAGACATACAAATATCCATACACACACACACACACACACACACACACACACACACACACACACACACGTATGCTATACATGCCTGGAGACATACACATACACAGTGACATCTTCACACACATACACACAAAATCACAATTACATGAACCCCTACACACACACACATACACTTATATACACCACACACTCTCTCTCGCTCCTATACACACATAAACAGAAACATGATACACAGACATACATATATGCACCCACATATTCACATACACAATGACATCATCACCCAAAAATATAAATACATGCACACACATTCATATACACAACCCCCCCGTCTGCACACAAATATACATATACACACAAACACATATATTTATGCATATAGCTATGCCATACGCACACACACCTGCCCACTTTTATGCAAAACCCACAAACATATGCACACGTACAGGCAAAATAAACACACACATAATGCACACATGCACACACAGAGGCTCACATGTATTTATACAACCACAAACATCCACACATACACAAATATAAACACAAGCTGACATACACACACACACGCCCTCTGTGCATACATACATATACATATATAGAGGCACACATATCCATATCCATATGCGCGCACACACACACACATTTTCATACAGATATACACTGATATCTATATACAAAAAAAATCACAAAAACATGCACACTAGCATACACCTCCCCCAGACAGATACATACACCCAAAATGTATACATACACATAATAGCACACAAATTCCTAACTTCCACATACATAAACACACAAACACACAAGTATATACACGCCCACAAATATCTTTCTCACACACACACACACACACACACACTCTCTCTCTCCCTCTCTCCTATGCACACACATACACATCAATGCACAGACATACAACTGTCCATACACACACACATGCTATACATGCATGGAGGCATTTACATACACACTGACATCTACACACACAAAAATCACAAATACATGAACCCTTACACACACACAGACAAACATACGCTCTCTCTTCTAAGCACACAGAGACATACGTAGATACACAGTGACATCATCACACAAAAATGCAACCACATGCACACACATACATAAACACAACCCTCCCCATATGCACACAGATATACATATGCACACAAACGTACACAGGCAAAACACACACACACACACATCAATACACAGACATACAAATATCCACACACACACACACATACACCTGCAGCTACACACAAAAACATACATACAAGCATACATGGACACACACACACACACACACACACACACACACACACACACACACACACACTCTTTCGCTCTCTCCTATGCACACATAAACAGAAACATCATGCACAGACATACATATTTACACACACATTCACATACACACATCATCACCCCAAAATACAAGCACATACACATACATTCATATACACAACCCCCCCCGCACACAAATATACACACACAAACATGCACATATATTATTACATATAGATATATATGTATGTATATACACACACATATGTATACACACACACACTCACTACCATATTTATATACCTGCTTCAATACAAAACCCAGAAGCATGTGCACACATACAGGCAAAACACACACTTTTTCTCTTATGCACACACATACCCATTACGCACAGACATACAAATATCCATACACACACATTTACATATGCTATACATGCATGGAGACATACACATACACACATCTTCACACACACACACACACACACACACACACACACACACACAAATCACAAATACATGAACCCTTACACACATTTATATACAGCACAAATACACTTATGCACATACACACACACTCTGCTATGCACACATACACAGAAACATGATACACACAGACATACATATATGCACACACATATTCACATAGACACTGACATCATCACACAAAAATACACACATATGCACACACATATACACACAAACATACACACACCTTATACAAAGCCTACAAACATATGCACACATACAGGCAAAATGAACACACACACACACACACCCACACACACCCAA
>VZSG01000039.1:1636940-1722928 GCA_013398315.1 Nothoprocta pentlandii | reverse complement strand
CCCCGACAGCAGCCTCGACAGCCTGCCCGGCGGCAGCGAGGAGGGGCTCTGCCAGCCCGGGCCCGGCCGCCGGCCGCGCCACGCGGAGCCCGAGCGCCCCGGCAAGGCCCGGCCTGGCCCCAGGAACAGCGCCGACCTCTATTAGCGCCCGGCCCGGCACTGGCCCCGGCTCCCGGTCCTGCCCGGCTGTGCTGCCAGCAGGGCTGTGCCCCCAGCAGGGCTGTGCTCCCAGCAGGGCTGTGCCATGACAGGCCGGTGCCGTTGGGCCGTGTTCCAGCAGCTACTTACCATCAGGGCTGTACAATATTTGTCAAGCTTAAGAGGATCATAAAAAAAATATTTTTCAATTTGTAAGAATATTTCAAAGTACAGTTGTGTGGGGTGGATTTGTTTTATCCGCAGTGACTGCTCCATACAGATGTGCATTTATTTTTGTGTACATGTATCTTTTTTTAAACTCACAGTCACGGAGTAGAAGAATCTCTCTTTAGAAGAAAAAAAGAGAAAAAAAAAACAAAAAGGAATTAAAAATGGGGCAGACAAAACCCTGTACCGGCAGCCAGCCCTGCTGCCCAGGTGGCTCTTGCTCTCGGCCTCACGCTTTGCAGCCTGGCCAGAGCAGGTGGCCGAGGGCCCCAGCGTCCAGGCACTGGGTGCTGCTGCAGGCGCCGGTAAGTAGCCCGAGTAGGTGAAGCCTCCGCTATAGGGAGCCACGAAGCCGCACACCTGGTTTGGCTTTGTGGCACTGTGGCTTGTTAGGTGTGCTTTGCTTTGGTGACCCAGGATAGGCGTCCTTATGTATTTTGTGCTGTGTCCCTTGAGGCCAGCGTCTCCTTCCCCACGCACTCTGCGGCCTGCCCGTCTTGCACAGCTCTCACCAAGCCACGTGTTTTGTCAGTGCTGCGGTCTTGTTACTCTTAGTGCTAAAATAATAAACAATTATAAATAAATGATTTTCAGAAGCTGCAGCTGCTCCTTTATTTCTCACCTTCCGTAGTTAAGACTTGCCCAGGATCCTGACCCGAGGAGCGCGGGGCGGCACGGCAGGGCTCAGCACGGGCTCCCCAGCCGTGGCACGGAGCTGCCCCGCAGCATCATTGCCCACGCCATGGAGCCCACGCTGCTCAGCTCCCTGCACTGCCTGTGCTGCGCGGCTAGCCCCATCACGTGGCACTTCCTTGCCTCTGTGGGCACAAATGCAAGCTTAAAAAAAAAAACCCATATATATATCGTGAAGTTTACACATTACAAACTTGTATTTGCTGGATAAATTTTACTAAAGTCATTGAATAAAACCTTAAAGTAAGCCCACCTTAAGCAGGTTAGCCTCTCCAGCTGCAACAGAACAACTTGGAGACAAAATGTACAAATTCACTGGCCCAAGTGCACTGCAGACCCTGATTTCAGCACTGACAGGTTGAGGACACCCAGTCAGGCCTCCTCCCAGGCCGGGCGAGCCCAGGGCCAGAGCGAGCCCCACAGCAGGGACCGACCTTGTCCTGCCTCGGCCGCCGCAACCTCCCCAGCAGCAGGCGGGGAAAGACAGAGCTCGGGGTGAGCACGCGCTGCAGGCAGGAGATGGTAACAGCAGACTCGGAGAGAACTGGCAGTGCAAAAAATATACACCTATCATTGTAATTGGTAAAGACAAATGTAAATTGCCCTCTCAGGAGAAGGTTTTTACTCATTCTCTCCTGCCCTGGGGCTGCCCAGGAGTCCTGTCTGTTTAAAGCAACCAGAAGCTCCTCACTGACAGCAGAAACACACCAGGAGCAGGAGCAACTTTTACAGATTTTTTAAAATCATTATTTATTTAAAAAATAAAGTTGAAACACAGCATAACTGGAAAACGTCTCACAACATAGTAATAAAACATCTTTATTCCCTCTTAAATATATCTCTAAGACTATAAGCCTATAATTCCTCCTAAATCTCACCTAATTGAACAGTCCTTATAGGCTTTCCTCACTTGAGAGTGAACATTAAATACTGTCTTTGATACCACACCAGGACAACAGTAGCAGAGATTAACAAGAGCCTTCTGGTTCCTCAGGGAACTTGGTACCCCGCAAGCAGGGTGCTCGGGGAAGGACGGGCAGCGCCAGCGCAGGGGCCAGCCCAAACGGCGGGACTGGGGGCTTCGCTGCTACCACCCAGTGCTGGCAGGGATGAAAGGGCAGGGGAGGCAGCGGTGCCGCCGCCGGCGCGGGCACGAGGCTGCACGAGCGGCACCCGCCAACGGGCGCACGGCCCCGCTGCCCTGCAGCCCCTCTCAGGGCACCACGCGTCGGTCACACTGCGCGTGAAGATGCTTTTTATGGGTGCCTGTTTCCTCGCCCACAGAGGTCTCCCACACAGTCCTAAACGGAGGGAAGCTTGTGCAGGAGACCCTGTCTTCTTCCCTCCAAATATCATTGCTCCTCAGTGCAAGCAGCTGCCCCCTAAACTAAGTCACAGTGCAAACGAAGGGAAGCCCGGCTTGCTAAACATATATAGCACACACCTTAAGGGGAAAGGATGACGGCAGCTGGAGCGCCCCGGCCTATTGCCAACGCCAGGGAGCCGGGCAGGCAGCCTGGGGATGGCGCGAGGCCTCAGTGCTGCCACCAGCCTCCGGGCCCGCGGGGCAGGAGAGGCCGGGAAGAGGCTGCTGCGAAGGGCAGCTGGGCCACAGGCGGCCTGTGGGGAGCTGCTGGGCTGGCTGAAATGACACCCCTGAATTAACCCAGCTCCCAGAAAAGCCCCCTGGGCGGCCAGCGCACGCTTGCTTCTGCTTTGCAGCCAAGAGTCAAGCTGATGTTCCAGTCCCCCTCCCCTCTGCAGCGTGCCCAGGTGCCCAGGCGGCCCTCCCGGTCCGGGAAGAGGCACCCCAGGAATGAGCGCACGCAGCTCTGCAGGACTGTGGAGCAGACCCAGCAGGAAAGATGCGCTGCCTCCAGCACCTTCTTGCTGCCACATGATAGGGATAAACTGGTCCCTAAGAACCCACCCCCTTCTTACCTCTTGCATCATTCAGCCAAAAATGTTGAGAAGACAAACTAGAATATTTTAAAGGAACCTCATCTTGTGCTCACCAGTCCCAAGGCAGGAGAAGTGATGAAATACCTCCCCCAGCACCTCCTGCCGGAGTGCTCAAAAACAAACAATCCTCCCAGACACTTTCCCAACCAACATACGTGGGCTGCAGCACTTGTCTCTCTTTTTCACTTACCGCTTTTTCTCGCAGCTTTACCTCACCTTCCCTGCTGCTTTAATCAGGCCTCTCTCCCGCTGGCCTCCCCCTCGTTAGGAATCGCAGTGTGGGAAGGAGGCCGCACCGCACGAGCGCCGTTATTCAACTTAGGCGCGTTCATCCTGCCCCAGCTGGGCTTTAAAAGACCGGAGCGGCCCTCCCACTCCCTTATCAGAAGGAAAGTAGTGTCAAAGTGGAGAGCATCCTGTCAACACCTATCACAGACACCCAGCCGAAGCGGCAGGGAACAGACAGGACGCCTCCCGGCGCCGGCTCAGGGTGCCCAGCGTCTAGGACAAGCATCCAGGACAAGCGACACGAGCGGCCCACCAGGAGCTCTTCGTGCACAGGGACACGTACCCAGCCGAGAACCTCCGCGCGGTGCCCATCTCTCACCGCAGCCAGGCCAGCAGGTCGCTCGCTGGGAGTGATCGGTTTTCAGGCACCTCCGACCCGTGGGCTGGGCCAGGTGAAATCTGTCACCAGGAAGCTGCAGGGCACCACTGTCCAAAAGCCAGGACTGGGAAGCACAGGCAGCCTAAACCACCGGGCACTTGGGGCTGCGCTGGGTGACCTCAGTAGTTAGGGCCCCGGTGACAGACGTGGGGAGGACATACAACCTGCAGGAACCGCAGTCACATCGGGGCGCAGGTTGCAGCATTGGCCATGGTGGGACCACGGCACGTGGTACATGCACAAGGTGAAGGGCAGTCATCACACTGAGGAGCCACTCGCTGGGTGCTGGACGGAACGGGGAAGAGCACAGCACACACACACCGCGGCGCGCAGCCACCGCCAGCCACGTCGCCTAGATGTGCGGGTCCCCGAGCGCGGCGTTGCGCTTCTCAAACTTCATCTTGAGCTCGGAGACCAGGGCGCTGTGCGCGCCGCCCGGGCCCTTCTTCTTCAGGGCCCTGTTGCTGAAGGCGGGCGCGAGGGAGCCGGAGACGGTGGGCAGGTGCCACGCGGGGGCAGCCACCGCACAGGCTGGCACGGGCGGTGGCGGCGGGGTGGGCACCGGCGGCACCGCGGCCCCGGCCCGCGCGTTGTTGTTGCTGTTCTCGTTGCCGGCGTCCTCCTTGACCATGAACTTCTCGGCGGCGTTGCTGGATCTCCTCAGCTTCAGCCACTCCATGCGGACCGAGCGGGGCGGGTGCACCTGCCTCTTTTTTATGATCCTCCTCACGGGCATGACTTTGTTGGACCGCTTATTGCGCCAGAACATGGCGGTGGAGATCATGACCGTTATCATCACCATGATGCCCATGACGCCAGCTAGCACCCCTAAGGCTTTCATGGGGTTATCTTTAGTTTGCATCAAAAAGGCGGCCATAGGCCCTTTGTGAAGAGTCTGTAAAAGAGTACAAAGAAAACACGTGACAAGCTATGGGACAGACAGCGACCCAGAAATTTCATTTGTCCAAAATATGTAACAAGCAGGGTTGGCTAATGGAAGTTGCCTATAAAAAAAAAGGGAGAGTCACATCACCAATGTGGGTTTGGATAATTTGGATACAGCAGCAGCCTAGGCAAACGCTACAGCGTTGTCAGGGACTGTCAAACAGGGCAACCTGCAGGCGACTTGCTGCCAGATTGCTGGGTATCACCACAGGATTTGTTTAACTTGCCCGAGCAAGGAAACAATTGGCGCTCGGATCTCCAGCTGCATTGTTATAATACATTTCAGAATTCATTTCTGAAGAACAATAGTGCTGAACCATTGAGTTGAAAGATAATTTTATGAAGAGAAAAGGATCTTTCAAAACCAGCTGCGGGTGATACAGCGATGCAGTGTATAGGACTGCTACTGAATATAGCACGGAAAAGATTTGGAAACAACTTGGCCTGTTAAATCACACTGTACACCTGAGCAGTTGGCAGGTCTGTGCTGCCTTCTGTTTTCAAGTACTCTTTTACAGACGTAACAAACTCGGTGAGGTAGGGGATGTGAGTAGAGCTTTGTTTTTATCATCAAGAAGCACTAGCATAAGCTACGTATGGCATATTAAGGACAAATGAAGGGCCAGTTCACTTTGCAGCTGAGCACATTGTGCGTCTCGGAGGTGCCCGGATTATTTTGCGGAATTTCCCCTGTGGGTGGAGCTTGGATCTTTTCACACTTTTCCAGTAGGTGACGGTGGAGATCACCATTGTGACCGAAATGGCGGACAGGACGCCACTTGTGCAAATCCCAAATATTGTCCACGGACGCTTCTTGAGGCCTAAAATATAGGATTTTACCCTGGACTTGATCTGGAAATGTCAAAAATAAGAGAAATGGTCAACCCAGGCATGATTACATTTGAAAGAGGTCGGTATTTATCATAAATATAACCAGGGAACCAGAGCAGAACATGTAAAGACTAGCCAGTATGTAAAATAAGGGGAGATAAGTGCTTGAATTAGGCACAGGAGATGAGACCTCTGTAATGATGTAGAACTAAATCTAGAAATACTAAAAAGAGAGATGACGACAGGAATACTTACAAACACCTGGCTGATGAGGGACAGAGGGAAAGCAGCAAGACACACAGAGCACCCTAATGCACGGAGACTTGCCCAGACTACGTTTCTGGAGGAGCTTGCAACAAATGCACACGTGTGCAATGTTATCCTGATGACACGAGATTTGGGAAAGGCCACAAGATCCTTTAGGCAGTGAACCCTCCAGGAGGGCATCACCTCCCCAGCTCTGCACATCTAAGTTCATCTACATAAGCGGTGGAGGTGCCCAGCATTTAGTCTGTGAGGAGAAACGGGCACCTCCAGCAGATGAGCTGTCACTTGTCTGACAAAAGAGGTATCAAAGACAGTGACTATTTGTGGACCCTTGAGATGAGCTTGCACTTGAACATGTGGCTTTTAGATGTTTAAAGCGAGATGAGAGAGAGACAAAAGAGAAAAGGGGAAAGAGATGTTACTGAAATTCATGGATGACTTTACCGTACTGATGAAGACCAGTCTTTGCTAGTCTGCTGTGCAAAGAGATTTTCCATTGCTTAATTAGCAATGGAGCTGAGCAGCCCACAACTTTGGGGGAGGCTGCATTCAGATCAGCTTTGCTGTTCTACATTAGATGGATTTTGTGCACCTAGATCCCATCAGATGACAGAAATTCTACCCTTGCTCACTTAACTCTATGTGAAAGCCTGATGAATTAACTGTCAGATAAACCCTGCTAAGTAGTACATGACCTGAGATGCATCCATTTATTATACCTGTTGTCAAAATCTATTCTGCAGCTTGGCAGTGAAGGCTAAATAGTATAGGAACAACACAAGGAGAGAGATGACATATACTTAAGAAGGCAGTATGTATCAGTAGCAATTATTTGACTAGCTGTTGGAAAATCATGAATAAATAGGATTGGATATAGCTATCTATGCTGTCAGGGTGAAACAGTCCCAGGGAGGTTGACAGGCAGATTCAGAGCTCAGCTGCATTAGATGCCCCAGCTCTCACCGGCCTCAGCTCCTGCTTGCAGTTTCTAGCTTCACACAGGTGATTAACATCAAAGCTAAAAGCCATTAATGCTGGTTCAGCCATTGCTCTGGTTACTGGGTTGGCACTATAAAAGAACAGTATTGGCCCATGCTTGGATGCTGCCTCTCTTCTGCTGTCTGTGTGAACCATTAGGCATTTGCAAGCCTACAGGGGCAAACCTGCTGTTAACCAAGGGCATGATATTTACAGGACTCAGGAGGAGCAGCAGCATCTGTTTGCCCAGGGGGAGGCCCATGGTAAGGCCTGTGCCACCAAAAACCTGTGTGCAGCTTTGCTGTGGCCCATCTGATTAACACGGGTTTGAAGGCAGTCCGAGCACCTGCGGCAGCAACAGCTGGGGGCAGCTGCACATGCAGGGTTAAGCACTTTGGTTCTGTACCCCCTGCACAGCTGCAAGTCTGTGTGGTCATCAGTGACAACATATCTGAGCCAGGTCACCAAACAGCAGCCCTCGGTACTTCACTGGGCTGCTGTTATTTTTTGCTAAGAGGCATATTGCATTTTGAAGACTGCTGATTTTTTTTTTCTTGCAAACACTAAAGAAGGGCAGATACAACGGGAAATAAAAGCTGGTATTGGAAGAGCTATCATCTGCCTCAGGGGCAGAAGCTGGAAGAAAAAGTCTGTATTCTAATAGATATCTGAGGAGTTAAATCACCCCAACTCACAAAAGAAGATTTTCTGCTGTGACTTCTAACTACTTCTGGCCTCCAGAAAGGTTGGGGATGACCAGAGGGTTTAAAGAACTGTGGCAAAAGTCTGGATATACTTACACTGCTTGTATGAACGTGAAGAAAGGAAAAGTCCAAGCTACAGTCAAGACTGCAGTCAAAAAAAAAAAAAAAACCTATGGAGTTACCAGCAGTGATCTTGGGGCTGGTTCCAGCGCTGCCGTTTGAGGGCTGCCAGGACACGTTTGGGCTGCACATGCGAGGGAGACCCCTCTGTGACATGCAGGGCGTCCTGTCCTCCCCTGCTGCTGCCCCTCGAGCCCTGTCCGCCCGGCAGGGCTGCCGGGGCCCTGCAGCTCCCCAGAGAGCCGGGGCTCTGCTCCGTGCTCTGCTCTTCCCTCTCCCGCCGTGGCCGCTTGCTGCCTGCAGACACCCGCACTCCTGGAGGCTCTCCGGGGTGCGCGGGTAGATGGGGTGGGGGGCACATCCTGCCCCAGGATCCAGCAGATCTGGGCTGGGCGCCTCCATCCCCAGGCTCTCCAGCTATGTTTAGGCACCCAAGTGAGTGGGCGAGGCAGCAGCAGTGCCAGCCCGGTGCCCGTTACAGACATTGCAGGTGGTGTCACATCCTGCATCATTTTCCAACATGAAAACGAGCAGAGGGCAGGGCCTAAATTGCATAAACCTGCTCTGCCCAGTTCTGTCTAAGGTCCATGTAGCCATGGAAAGAGCAGGCTGCAAACAGCAAAGACACAATCCCCATAGTTGTGGGGGCTGCTAAGGGAGAGGAAGAAATACCCAAATTAACTCACAGAAGATCCTGCTGGCAGCTTGCAGTCACGGGAGCTCCAAGTGAGATTCACTAGCTATATTTAGGAGCTAAAGGAGCGGCCAAATCTATAAAGAACCAAAAATATCACAGATTACACTGTCTAAACATGGATTTAAACCTCAGTGAAGAGCTGTAAACAAACACCCCCACATACTTAGAGAGCTTTAGTGGAGCCATGAAGAGACAGGGATCCCCCTCAATCACACCAAGCTCCAGGGTCTAAAGAGCAGGGACAGATATCACTGAAAAGTCTCAGGTAGCAGGAATAGATTTTTCCTTTTTAATAAGACATAATGGTAAAAATCTTTTCAGCATGTTTCTTATTCTGTCAAGAAAGGATAGGACATTAACAGATGCACCACTCAATACAAGTTTCCGTAAAAACACTCAGTTAAATGGCCCCTGGAACCTTTTATAGTTGTATCATTTAAGAGCAAACGGTGCTTTTGCTGTGCAGTCCTGCTGAACTTAGCTGCAAGGCATCTCTCTCTCAAAGGGTGTGGCCTTGTGCTAATTGCAATGGTGAATGTTAATCAGAAAATACGCCTGTTAATTACTTGATGTGATTAACACTGCAGGAAACATCTAGAGGATGTCTTTAAAAAGAGTATTCCTTATCCAAAATCAGTAGTAGAAAAATGCCCCCCAAACTGCTAACTTAAAGACACTGCAGACAGCCAGAGCACAGTGTTTTTTGGTTGTGATGATTAAAGATGTTATTGGTTGTGATGATGTAAGATTAAAAAAAAAAAAGAGTAAATAGCTAGAAGCAATGAAAGAAGTAATGGAGTAATTAGTACAGAAACTAATTGAGGCCGTAGGATGAGATCAGTACCACAGATCTTGCTGAAGACACCTACTCAGTTGGAGAAGGAAGATGCTGTTGCTAACTCAGAGATTGCACTTGGCAAGGAGAAGAGAAAGGGAAGATGGAAATAGCCGTGTTGAGAGGAGCCCGTGTCCTCAGGGCCTGGCCTGCTTCCCTTCCACCCCCTGTGCCAAATCTGCACCTCTGGGGAGCGGGAAGGGGCGCTCTGCAGGAGGCTGTTTTCTTCTCAGTGTCACAGAGATGCCTCTAATAAGGATGTCAGTGGGATATGAGGAGACAGGGAAAACGGAGAGATGATAATATGTAAAGAAGTATTTGGCTTATTTTGGCCAAGCAAAGGGAAGACCAAGGGAAGGCCTGTGGGAAGAGATTTGTATTTTTGCCCATTGTGTGTGTGATCCAGAGACTGTCAGGCTGGTGATGCTCCTGCTCTTGCTAAAGCCCCTTTCTTCCTGCTGGTACCCACTTAAATGCATACCCAAGCAGTTACAATGAACAGAAATCCTGCACGCGTGCTCTGCTCGCTATGAATTGCTACTTATTCTTTTGTTTTGCCAAAACTGAGTAACAGGAAACTCAACTCATGGGGACAATCTATTAAAGTCACCTTGTGTTGTGTGCTGATCATACTGCAGTTACTAAACTTGCAGCTAAATTTCTATACCCTTTACAGCATTTCTGTAACGTTGACTCTCCTCCCATTTCACCTATGCTGATTGCAAAACTGGTCTGCTGTATTTCATGCTGTCCACAGCGACTTTCCACTTTTTCTAAGGAGGAAAGATTGTTTTCCCCCTCCTTTCCCCTCAACTGAAATAAACATCAGAAATTCAGCAGCCGGGATTTACTCCCAGGAGTCCACAGACCCTACTTTGCATCCAGTTCTAACAGATAGATGCAAAGAAGTCATCTTCAAAGCACATTATGCTCCTATCTTTGCAATTTCTCTCACCACAAAGTCTTTTACATTTGTTGTAAAAGGTTTCATTACAAGGGTCTAGAAATACTGCATGTTACAGAGCTACCAAAAAGGGCAAGTGAGGACTGGCAACTTTGTCTGATTTGAATTCCTGAAGCATTTAAAAATGCTCTCAGAAATGGAGCAAAAATGATTTCTCTTTGATGCCATTCAAGGATCATCCCCCATGAGGCTTTTTCTAAGCTCCTTGCTTACCTCCTCTGTGATATCAATCTTCAGAACTGCAGTGGTACTGAAAGAAGGGGAGCCTCGGTCTTTGGCCTGCACCACCAGCGACCAGATGCAGTCCTTGTTCTTTGTGATGTTGTGGATGATGTCCAGGGAACGGATATAGGATTTCAGCTTGATTTCCCCTGTGCTCTGGTCTATATCAAACACGTTGGCTGGATCTGCTTGCATGATGGAATAATCAACAATGTTGTTGGGTTCTTCTGCATCTTGATCTATGGCCTGGTAGAGGAAGGGTACAGAACAAAGAAGTTATAGTTTGCAGCTAGACCAGAGACAAAATTCAAAAGGTTTGAGCATTCACTTCACATATCTCTGCTTTGAGGTTACTGGGCTGTTATTGTGCGGTCCTGGAAACTATGTTGCCTTTCCCCTATCAGCGGTGCTACATTTTCTAGTGAAAAACAGCAGGACTAGAGCTCTTTTATAAACGTTTTCTATTGGAGACTAAAGCGGTGGAAAAAGTGAATAATGACCTATCTATAGAATGCAAATGGCCCATTACTGAGGAGCTGCCTACACAGAATGGGTACAAATATTAAGTAAATAGAGAACAATGCGATCAGCTCCACTCTCTTCAAAGCATAGCTGTCTAATCTTTATGCTCTGCTAGTTATTTTATCCAGCTTCAGGTGTCGTGCAATTGGGCTTGATTATATGCATTCAAATTTGTAGGGTAGAGGGGTTTGCTCCTTTGCTATGAATTGCATTTTTTTTTAACCTCCTGTTCCACAAATCACTGTACTGATTCACTATAAAGTCTTCTGCAAAAGGAACTTGTGAGGTTGAGCACAAAGGCACTGAAGGAAGGCCAAGTATTTAAAACTCTGTGTTTCAGTTGTCTTTCTTGGGCTTCCTCTGATGAGATTCTATAATCCATTTTCCTCCAGCAGATTGTTCAAATACTGAAAGTGAACATTCTTTGCTTATAGAAGTGTATTTCTCCTCCTTCAGCTTGTCAATACTATGACTGTTTCAATCCATATGTATTTACATAGATAAATAAATGTGTGGAGTAAATAGAGCTCCACAAAAAGCCAGCTCTGAGGCCCTCATTATGATCCTAGAGCAAAAAAAGGCAGAGCTGTGGGTTCTCAAAGCACTCTGCTGTGACATGTGGTGCTGTGTCTCACCTCTATCTTCACTGGTGACCCAATGATCATTGTCTTTTCCTGGATGTTCTCATTGAACTCTGGAGAGTGGTCATTGACATCCAGGACCGTAATGAACACTTCAGCCAAGCTGTACTTCCCATCCGTGTCCTCTGCCTTCACATAGAAATTGTACTTCGAGTTCACCTCAGCATCTAATGTAGCCCAGGGCTGGGTGTAAATTATACCTGTGGACGGGTGGATTAAGAACCTGGAAAAGAAGCATGGCAAGATTTGAGATCTTTTTTTTGTCACTTAACATGTTTATAAGCTGCAGTGTAGGTGGGTTCTAAACCTTGGATTTGCCCCCAAGATTAGTACTCTAAACTTAACTCGGGGCTGGCTGATTCATGCTTAGTGGTGGTCTGTGGCTTTCACTGCACACCAAAATAACCATTTGCTGCCTCTGCAAAAACAGCCTGTGCAAACTCAGAGTCCTCAGGCCTGCGGTAGCCTATGGTCTGTGTCTGGCTTTGCTCAGCTACTGAAGTGGTAGGGAAATGGGGTGCTCAGGAGCAGCTGCACATCCAGCCCAGGAAGGAGGCAGACTACTGCACCTTGGGTCTCTTCTCCACATAGTAAGGAATTGCTGGGGTAAAGGAAAAGTACTGAGAGGTGCCTTCCTCTCCCCACCACCTCAGGCTGCGCTCAGAGCTGAACCGAGCCCAGATGGATTCATGGAGATGTGCTGTACTGAGGACCCGGGCTGGGAAGTAGCTGAGATCTTCGTGCATCACGGTGAAAACACACCTGAAAAGGTGCTATTCACAAAACATTCAGTCTATTTTTGCTTGTTCCTTTAGGCTTGAAAACCACAGAATGATCAGTGCTTTTTATTCATTGCACATTAGCCATTTTAGATGAGTTTTTTGCTAAAGCCTTTGTCCTCATGAAATGTTCAGTGTGAGGGCCTTCTCCCACAGTGACTTCGCTGTGTTAAAACATTAAAGAACTGCCTATTTGTTCAGTTTATAAGGACAATGTATTAGATCATGTCCTAATAAATTAAGATTGACTGATATGCCCTCAGCAGCTGAGGGAAGCGTGCTGCATGTCATATTTAAGCTCTTAGCATCTCAGAATAGGTAAGAAAAATGGCTGCTCTCAAATCCCAGAAAAAGCAGGACAAAGTGGCTCCCCCCAGAATAATCACTTCTCTGCAGAAGTGACGGAGTAGATGCTCAGATGTCTCTGTAGCAAGTTCAATTCTACACATCTAATTAATGAGACACTATCAAGAGTGACAAGCAAAGGTTTGCACTTATAGAGAAGATAATAACAGTGTATAATTTTAAATGGACTGTCAGCACTGGTCCAAACAGTGGGAGTTTTAAACAAATGGAAGGTTTTATGTATTCTTGTAACTAATATAAAAGATAGAAAATACTTTGTGTTCTGAGAGCTCAATGGAAAATGATTTGAAAATGTCCTTAATAATCCAGATTCATCAGTTGTTTGCATTAGCCTGTCAAATGCAGCCACACTCCTGATGACAGCCAAGATGCTGAGGTCCAGGAGGAACCTGAGGGAAGTGCTGTCCAGCTCAGGGTAGGAGACCTGTGCTCAGTGCCTCCTTGCAGCTCAGTCCAGCCTCAGCATGCAGAGAGAACACTCTTCATCCTCATTTTACAGATGAGCAGAGGTACTGAGCTATAAGGAGATTACAGCAGAGTACTCCATTCCTGGTGGCAGCTTGGACACAGGATTGGCAGCTTGGACACAGGATTACTGGTGTAAGGGCTGTATCTTCAAAAGTTAGTGCTGTTCCTCTTATTCCACTGCACCTCTTTGTCACTGCATTCATGTAGCCCCCAGAGACACAAAAATCCTGCTCCTAACTGAGACTCTAAAATCCGCATATGAATTATCTGTTAGCAGATCTGGAGATCCAAGAGCCAGAAAACTGATCAAGCTTTGGAGAGCCATGCCAGCCTGGCACAAGCAAAAGGGAAAAAAAGATATCAGGCTTAAGAATTAAAAAGTGTCCACACAGCTAAATTTACTAATCTAAAAGCATGAGAACAGTGAATCAGAACATCCCTATAACACCAAGCAAAATAAACTTGCACTTGCATTTTTTTTTCCTAAATCCTTTGTCAACAACCTTCACAAGCTTCTTTGCACCAGCTGTTACATTTTAAACCTGAGAGGTCTGACTGTATGACACGACCTTTGCCTGCTTGCCTCTACCCAGTTAGCAGCTAGCTTAAGGACTTAGCGAGAAGCTCAAAATAATCCATCCTGGAAATGCTCCCATATGTACATCCTTCTGGCTACAGAAGAGTTCACCCTTAATATCTTGGATTTTGGCCTTTGATTGTGCCTCCTAAGTAGCATTCACCTCAACAAGAGGAGTTCAAGTATGAACAGATACACAACGAGAAAAACAGGCTCTGGGGTGAGGGCCTGAGCAGCTCGTTCATTTGTCAGTTCTTCCCTGCAGCAATCCCTGTTCCCAGGAGCTGCAGCTTCCAGCAGCAAAATCTTGGTGGCTGGTGAAGCTAGAGAAGCCCCAACCCATCCGGTCAGGAGACTGCTGGTAGGAAAGCAAGGTGGGAGCACTACGTGCATGTTCTCCAACGTGCTGCTCAAAGGCATAAGGGGGGAGGTAAACATCATTATGAAATCAAATAAGTATGAGATTCTCTTCCTCTCTGACCTAGAGCTATTAGGTTTAAATACAAGAAATGCTTTAAGCAGCCCGTGCAGCTGTCCCCAGAGCTGAAGGTTATAGCCTTGAAAGTCTTGTCCTCTTTGATTTATTTTGACAAGAGTTGAAATTGAACTATTTGTACAGCAATATGAAAAGAGAGAGGGAAAGAGTAAAGGATTTTCTTTTTCTCAGAATTGACTTTTCACAATAACCAGACCAAAAACTCCTCTTCCTATTACAAGCATTTTTCAAATGGCAATTTAAACAGTGCTGTGGTACTTCATCTGCCTTATGTCTCTTTTGGGGGGGAGAATATTCTGCCAGTAAAACTCCACGGATTCATGAAGCAGATGTTTAATGTACTAGTTCTTCTGGTGTTGCTTTCACAGAACTCATAAAGGACCTGGCATAAATGTCCTTGGAAATGAGCAGGTCAAGACATCAGCTGTTCTAGTCTGCCTGTTCTTTCTCTCTCTCTCTCTCTCTCTCTCTCCTTTTCTTTTTCTCACTTTTAAAACTCTTTTCTAATATAGTTACTGGGGATTTATTTTTGGTGGTGTGGGCGTGGGTGTTTTTTTGTTTTGGTTTTTTACTTACAAATCTGCTCCTGTTCCATAGATAGAATACTTGACTTCTCCCCAGAGTCCTGAATCTGGATCTGTAGCCTTAAGAAAAGCAATAGGGTCATCATTCACTAAATTGCAAAAAAAAAAGAAATATATTCATGTTCCTGTCAACAGGCTACTTCAAAACCCAAATGCTTTCCCTCTTTTCACCATAATGGAGGAAAATCTTCCATTACCACAAGGAGGAAATCACACAAACATACATGCACAAAGGAAACTGCAAAATCTAACTCAAGCAAATGCCCCTGGGTGTCCCACGAAAGCTGCTGAGATGCCTGTCTCCCTGCCAGGTTGGGGCTCAGTGGCTGAAACAAGAAAAAAGAAGCCACTAGAGGGCTCCATATATTGACATTTAACAGATCTTTCTTTTGCTAGAAACCAAGCCCATCTTGCTGATAGAAACAAACGGCCTGTTCTCTAGTCTCCCTTGTTATCAGTTTAATATTAACACATACTCCCTGGCCAAAATTATTTACTTTAAATAGGAGATTTTTTCCTAAGTCTCTGCTTGTTTAATTGATCTAATTGAAATTAATACATAGCAATTATTTCATTATATACATAATATTTTAGCAGTGCTTATGTTTTAATCTCTCTTGTGCCTGTGGGACTTTTAGGAAGACAGATACTATCTTGGCTGTTATCTTTGTTCTGAATTCTTCTCGACTTCCTCTCTTAGCTGGGGATTAGCAAAACCACTGCTTTGGTGGCAGCTACTTCTGCAAGTCCCTTCTTCCTGGAGGTATTATATATGTCTGAGACAGTGTTATATTATTGCTTTGTACTTGGCCATCAAAATTCAGAGGTCCATTTCTCTTCCCATTTAAATATTTGGCACTTCTTGTAAAAAACAGAGTAGTATGTTTGATTTGTATATCAAGGCTAATGTTACACACCTGCAGCCTTGCTGACACAGGCTTTCCCTTCTTCAACATGAGCTGAGCAGCTTCCCTGAGCTACCTTCCCACAGCAGACCCTGTGGTCTGTTTTTTCTTAAAATGCCTAACTTTGCCTAAAATATCTTGCTCAGCTGGGACTCCTGCCAGAATGGTGATTCTGGAGTGCCCCTCTTTGGGAGTAGAGGTCAAGCAGTGAGTCAGTACCACATGATGGTGACTTCCATATGGACTCTTCACCTTGGCTAAGTTTTGCTGCTTTGGCAACTTTTAAAAATTTCTTTTATTTTTGCTGGCCACCTCTTAGATTTTTTTCTTCCCCTTCCTGCAAAGCTAGTGGTATTAGGGAGTGTCTGTTTTCTACAGCTTTCCTTCTACTTTCCTCTAATATTCCTTTCTCTTGGTATTGTTTTTTGCTTCCCCTCTACATTCGTTCTTCTGTCCTTACAACTTGCCCTTAGTTCTGGTCAGCTCCTTTCCTTTGTGAATTGCAGCTGGCCTCCATCACCAGTAGCTCCGGCCTCGTCGAGGTGACTGGTGTCACCCCCTGACTGCCACCTGGCTTGGAGCTTTCTGGGCTTTGTGACATGAGATCTATGTCCAAGCCCAGCTGCTGTATTAAACAGGCCCAGCTTGGGTGTAGTGACTGGAAATGCTTCTCCAGGCCACATAATGTCCTCATTTTCTTCTTAGGACAAGGACTAGGAGAGACTAGATAATATATAAGCATATTCTCCCCACTGGGAGAAGATCTTTACACAGAGACTTTTAATGTTATATCCTTGCCTTCATTAACTGTCTAATTATGCATTTAGCAGTCTGGTTCCTCCCAGGAGGAGATGGCTTATACTCTACTGAGCAGCCATTTTGTTTTCTTTTTACTCATACTTAAGCAAGCAAATCCACTAAATCCACTTCCACTTAGTCATAGCTGATCCTCCTGCTAGACACTAATTTGACTGGGGCTTTCCTAGTACTCACTGACCATGTGATTTGTCTTAAAAGCAGGTGTCCTTTGATTAAAAAACAGATATAAAATTGTTGTTCTGAAAAATATTCGAATAGGACTTTATCAGAACTGTTTGGTGCTGGTGGTGTTGACTCTGGAAAGCTAGAGCTTAGTCCAGAAGTTGAACAGGGAATAAGATTTGCCAGTTGCCCTGGTTAGGTATTTTTAACGTACTTGCTAGTTTACCTGTTTTGAGTGTCTCAATGAATAGTTGGACAGGACAGATGAATCTCTTAAGAGTTAAATAAAACTTACTGTTACAGCGACTACGTTGGAGCCCCCAGGGGAGTTCTCAGGGATCCTGGCAATGTAGTAGTCAGAGGAGAACTTGGGGACGTTGTCATTGGTGTCCAGCAAGCGTATTGCCACGTCAGCTGTCGAGCTGAATCTCTCAGGTGTGTTCACCTCGATGGCCAGAAGCTAAGAAGAAGACATACAGAATTTATTACCACAAAGTTGCTACCTCTTAAAGCAGCTTCAAAGCATTTTAGCCTGGTTGGATCAGACAAGCCAGAAACAGGGAACACACAAGCTACGTGTGTGAGCAATACATTGGCTTATTTGTGCTCTCTTGCAATGGGCAATCAAGCTGTGTAAAGAAGTTTTCAAACCTGTGCAGACACCTCAGGCTTTACACAACAGCTGTGACCAGTCACAAGTCACTAGGATAGCTCAGAGAGGATATGACAAATCCTGCAAAGAACCACTCCCTGTAGGCAGTTTGCTTGGAAACTGGCCTGAGCATGAATGAAGCCATGTAAACATTTAACTATAAACATTTAAAAGCATTAGAAATAAACTGTGAAAGGACCTTGGGAAAATCCACTTGTAAGGACTGTTTGGAATTTATACATAGAGTATATCTGTTCTACAAGGGGAGTTTGATTTTTATATCTGTTTGGTAACTACTGTGCTTGGGAGCCTATAAGGATGTTCCAGCAAAACAAATTTTTCAAGGTTCAGTCATAAAAAAAACCCAAAACATCATGAGCAATCTCAGCTCCTACAGCAGCACACAGATAAAATCCTGATTGCTTAAACATACGTGGATTTAAAAATAAATTACAGTGCCTAGGGTGAAATAACCTTTGCTGATGGAATCAGCCCCCACCTTAACCATGTTCGGAGGGTCATCCTCACATGGGCCTGGTCAGTAGGAGCCACTGGCGCCTGCAGAAGATGGGGACAGGCCCTGCCATGGCTGGGGAGGGATGACACCAGGAGAAGGGAGGCTGGTCTCCCAAACAGTAGTGACATCTGCACCCGTGGCAGGGCCTGAACACTGCTATTGCTCTAGGAGGCCATCCCCACAGACACCAGCTCTAGCTCCTGGTCAGCTCTGAAGGAGGTAGCCCTGGCTACCAGCTGCATTTAAAGGTGAGCTATAATGGGAGGACAGGTTTTCTCAATCAGCCATCATCTTGACCTGTTCTCAGTGACTTAATTCCTCCCTATCTTGTTATTAGTCCACAGGAAGGCAGAGAGGAAGGGCTGCTGTTTACTGAAACACAGAGCTCTTCAAAGCTGCTGGGGGGTAGGTGTTAGATAGAAACAAGAACAAGCATTTCACCCAAAATGGCAGCTCAAAGGATTACTTTGGAAACTAAAACGGGACAGTAAGTGATGTGGACTTAGTAAGGAAATGGAGAAGGCAACGAGGTCTTTGTAAAGTATTTGCTGCCATATATTACTACCCGTATCACCCAACTGTGCCTTCTTCATTTGGAATCTAGACAAAGGCTCTGCATTTCTAGCAAAGTCTTTAAAGTCTTTCTTCCATAGAAATAATTTCACTTAAAAAAAAGTAACTTCTTAAGTTAGAAAAAATATTCTTTTTTCCCTAGTAATTAATTCTTTTAGTGTTCCTGGCAATGACATTAACCACCTTGATTTCTATTAGTATTCATGAGGAGGCCATGTGTAACTTCTTTAGTGGTCTTTTGATAGTTTAAGCTGAGTAAATGTGCACTTCTTATAATTGGTTTTGGTAGCACTTTATAGCCCTTTCTGAAACCTCCATCTTAATACAATAATACTGCGTCATATTTTGCTGGCATCTATAACCTGTGAGGCTCAAAGTGACTGATGCACATTGCAAGAGGAGACAGCAGGCACCATATCACAGTGCGGTGACCTGCTAAGGACACAAAGCAAACCATGTGGCAAGGGTGACAACACAACTCTGGAAGTCTGGCTTCTGTATTGTACAGAAAAATCCACCTTTTGTACAAAATCAAAACTTGCAGATGTTAGTACTTAGTTACATAGTTTTGACAGTCTTTTCCACGACCACAGCCATTGTCTACACTATTTTTTTTGCAGTCAGAACTGAGTTTTCTATACTCCTATTCAGAGGCAGCTGACACAAACCAGAAACGATGTAATTATGTTACCATGTTGATCAGCCAATGAATCCATCGGGGAAGCTGCTAATACAAGTTCCCAGATTTTGGACAAAAGCTATTTTTTGTATAGCTGGCTTGCAGAATGGGTAAAGGGGCCTCTGATCAGTCTGAAAAGGGTCATATGGACACACCTGACAAATGCAGTGAACAGTTTTGGGAAATGATCTTCCAGTCAGCTAGCGTCTTCAGCCAACTAAAATTCAAACGTGTGATCGTGGACCAAATTACTTAGGGCTAAGCATCTAAATTCCTGGCTCCAGAGAAGTTAGGATTTCATCCCATGAATTTATCATCATAAGAGCAGAAATAACACCCCTAGGGTTCAGTCTAAAATGATTCAGAGCCACCCAGATATGCAATTTCCACAGAGAGATAATATTCAACAGTTTGCGCTGACTGGACTGAGCCTGCCCACAGATGCATCCATTAAACCTTTTGCAAGTTGCTGAAGCAGGGGGAGAGATGAGTTTCACTTACATTGAATATAATGTCACTAACAATACATTAGACAGCTCCAGCTGCACTGCAAAGCCAAATTTGCAAAGGCATCGTTTACATAAGCCATCATATACATATTATGTGTACAGCCTGAGAGGAAATGGAAAGCAGAAGTACCTTGAAGGTTAACACCTTGAATTTTTCATAGTCAATAGCAGCAGAATTTTCCACTATTACTGTAACCTGAGCTTCATTCAGGACAGTTTGGGGAACCACTCGGAAGATGCCACCAGGTCCAACAAGACGGAGGTTGAATTTAGCATTGGCTCCCTGCAAGGAAAAGCAGATACTGTCTTGTTTAAAAGTGACCACTGCATTTCTTACAGCTTACACAGGCTCTGTTTCTTCAGGCTGCATAAAATGTGAGTCTTACTGCTGAAAGCCCTCCATTCTCCACCCCCTGGCTAAGAGAGTGCTAAGAAGCTTAGTTATATAATCTCTCCAGTTCTGGTCACAAGACAGACGTGGCTTTTCTTAAAATAGACTGACAAGCTTGGTTATTCTTTCAGTCATAATGAGGAGGCCTGCAGCAGCTCTGGCTAAGAGACTGACTGCCGTGGCAAGGAGTCCTGGGCTTCCTGCCTCATGCTGCAGGGCTGGTAGCAGCTGAGGAGCAGAGTAGCCACATGCACCTCAGCACACACCTCATTCTGGCCTCTTCCTCATCCCTGCCAAGGAAAGAGGGTGGAAGTGCCAAAGCCACGACGACGGACTGCTTTAAAGCCCAGGCCGGAGCGGCTCGGAGCCTCCACAAGGTGCAGGTTCAAGGCTGAGATGATACTTAATAGTTTGTGCTGACTGGATTAATTAGCCCAGAGTTACAGCCGCTAATATGTATGAAATTCATGAGCCTGGGAGGAGAGCAGAATTTCACCCATGCAAATCATACTGAGACCCACACATCAGAGAGCTCCCGGTGAAGTGAGAAGCTAGATCCCATCATACAGATAAACCTTCCAGTGAGAGAGGAGCAGGAAAGCAGCTGTACCTGGAAAGTCAACCCTGCCTGCGTGTGATCCAGAAACAGCCAGCTACAGCCAAAAGGCCAGGCAATTTTTTTAAACCATAGTGGAGCTGGAAGGGAAATGGCAAAAGGGGATTCTCTTATGGGGGAGGAAGGAACATGTGCTGACCCCTCCTGATGAGCTCTCTTGGTTCACCAGTTCCCAGTGTCACAGTTGCACTGGAACAACCAGCCCCATTCACTGACTGCTTGATGCTCCATCCTCCCCGTAGAGAAATCTTTAGATGAAGAATTTCTAGAATTTCAGAGAGGGTAACTTTCTTTTGCTTTCAGCTACATCCCTGCAGGCCTTTTTACGTGCGGTTCTTGTTCTACCCTAGCCCATGTCAAGAGGAAAAGCATTCAGCTTCAGACCCCAAGGGAACCTGAATGATGGGGGATTCCTCGGGGCAGGGGCTGCCTGGCAACAGAAATCCCACGGCGAAAGAGGGGACAGGGAACCCCTTTGCGAGGCAGTAAAGCCAAGCACACAAGCGAGGGCAGCGCTGCTGGACCGTGGAGGACAGCGCAGATGGGGAGGGCCCTCCAAGCAGAGCCCACCCTGGGCACCGTGCGTCTCTGCCAGGACAGGGCACTGCCGTGGCAGAGCCACCCGGCCATAGGCTGCCAGGGACGAGCTCCAACGCCGAGCGAGCCCGGGCGCGACCGCCCGCGGGCACTCGCAGGACACGCTGAGGATGGAACCACGGCTTTCCATACCCTAAAACAAAGCCAACCCAATTCCCCTACAGTGACTAGAGCTGCTGAATTGGGAAGCTTCTTTAGAAATCTATGCAGAGTATTCAGCTGTGTTTTCTGCTTATTTTACTGCCTAATTTGCAGACTGAATACTTTGTCAGCCTATATATAAAACATACGTTTTGTTTCTAAACGGCAGACAAGCCAGCAGAGATGGGTTTCATTTCTTTCCTTTTGCAGCAACATCCTCTGTGACACCAGTGGGGTAGGCACAGCCCTGCTTTGAAAGCAGTCATTTATCTGCTTGCTGCAGAGCGGCAGGAGGGAGGGGGAAGAAGCTGGTGGGTTTGATAGAATACAATAGCATCAAAACAGCACAATATTGAGCATGGTTATATAAGAGCACTCTTCCCAATAGTAATACAGTTCTCAGATGCATTAAGCTTTCTCTTGTCACTCCCTAACCTCAGGCTAACTCAGATGGATGCCATTTATATAGTATTTAGCCTAGGGATCCCTATAGCAACTATCACCATAGTATCTGCAGGCATCACAGGTCAGCTAGGTAGCAGGCTGAGATGAATGGAGTCCTCCATTCTTTTCTTTCATCTGGTTATAGTTAGTTCTCCTCCAGCATAATTTTAAGATTACTTAAAAATATCACTCCAGAGGGAATTATTTATCAAAGCATGGACTGCAGACTCTGGCTCTAAAATAAGGGCCAGAAGGATAGTATTTTGTAATAAAGACAATGTGAGGGTACAGACTATATTTTTTCCAGAGGGGTCCAAGCAGATATAGACAGCAATTGCACTTGAAGTTACTGAAGTGTTTGAAGAACTAAATAAATGTTCAAAGACAGTAAGTTTTCAGTCACTACACTAACAACCACTGAACAGAGCCAACAGAAAATGCAGAGATAGATAAGGATTCTTGACCTTTAGTGGCCACAAGAGCTGGACTACAGGTTTAGGACCACTCTTTTCATGGGCAATCATGCTAGCATAAACAAGAGCACGTGCCAAGCTAAATATGCTTCTGAGTCTATACTATCCATGGTAATGGACCTCACAACTACCTACTCTCTTGGCTGCTTGGAAGAGCAGGTGCAATGGTTGGGTTCCTAAAATGTCATCTGCCAATCTGGCAGCTGCTTCCTGTCTTTGGAGAAAAAAAGGGCAGAAAACTCAAAGTTCCCATAGTTTCCACTGACCTGATCTGAATCATTGACTGTGATCTTCAGGCCCCTCAAGATTTCTCCCTCTGGGGGATGCTCATACATGGTCAGTTCAAATCGGTTTTGGGGACCATTTTCTCCGTAGAACGTTGGTGGATGGTTGTTGAGGTCGACGACCCGTATAGTCACAGCAGCAAAAGCATTATCTGAGATGCCACCTTCCTGACTGACTTCTGATGCCTGTGGAGGGAAGAAGAGAGAGAGAAAAACAATGACAGAATTTCTAATCTCACTTTGATATTTCTTCAGTTCCATGTCCAGGTATTGTTCTAATCAACCTAACTCACCAGCTTTGTACACAAAGACACAGAGTCTTTCATTAGTCTAGAAAACTCAGTCTATTTCCCCTTCGTGTTTATGATGATTAGAAGATTATGGTAATAAAAAGTTCCAAAAAAAAAAAAGCAGCTCTGATAAGAAAGTTCTCCTGATTTTTATGAGCTCAGTACTTCAATCTGAGAGTGATAACAGTTCTCTTTAGATAATTCTAATATTGCAATATAACAATCAAATCTGCCTAATTTTCAAAAATCCCAACATGCAACCTGGTTCGCTGGATTGAACCTAAGATCCTTTTTCTATCAGGACAGAAACTCTGATTTGTGTTTGCAGCAGGTGTTTATAGCAGAAGCCTTTGTGCTTAAAAGTGCTCAAAACCAAAGACAACAGATACTTAAATATCTCTGATGAGCCTTTTCGTTTTACAGCAGTGCCAAATTCAGTGCTGTAGCTGAGGCACCTGGTGGGACCCATGCTGCGGGTGCAACACCTGCTTGGTTTCTCGGGGAGGTTGCTTAGCCCACACTGAGATTTGGGCTGCCGCAGCTGTACTGAGAAGCAGCAGAACCTGATTAATCCTTTACCTGTGAAGCACTAACAGGCTGTTGGAAACCTGAGAGATTAAAGAAACAGTGCCCGAGTTAGACCTTACAATCTTCCAGTTCAACATCCTACTCAAGCCCACCACTGAGCAAGCGCTCTGGGGATGCTGCACTGCCTCTAGCAGTGGGCCAGGACACAAAGCTGTCTGCAGACAACTGAGGCCTTACCTGGGCAAATTCTTACGGTTGTAATGTGCTTTTGCCTGAGGAAAACAAATACAATTTTCACTATTTAACTGCGTTTTGAACACTTGGCCTTTCGAACCTGCTTAAAATAATGTCGCGATACTAACTCATCAAAGTGTAAACATGTCTTTTTATATGGCTGATCTGTGTTTCAGGATGGGTATTAATATGATAGCATGATCTACCCCAGGCTTGCTAGTACTCATAGATTAATACTCATCTATCTCAGCACTAGAAATCATTGGTTACCAGTCCACTAACAAAATTTTAAAACACAGAGCACAGAGATGGACAGGATATTAATTCTCTAGACTCGGAGATAAAATTATGACAAGGCAACTTCATTTGAAAACAGAAAATGGAGATATTCTAAATATCCCAGAAAACAAGAGCAGCTCGCTCTGACTTACACTAGTTGGCAGTCTGATCAAATAACATGAGGTAACACTTTAAAAGATTGTGACATAAATTGAGTTTAGACAATCATGACTAATCACAGTATTTAGGAACATCAGCTTTCAAGTGGTCACAAAACATACCTGAACCTTTAGTTCATAGACTTCTTTCTTAAGCTGATTTGGGCTTTTTATAACAGAAATAGCTCCCGTTGTGTTGCTGATTTCAAACGAACCTTCGCTTCCTGTAACAAAACCAGATGTTCTCATTACATGCCTTTTCCCGTGTCCTGAAATGGCATGAGCAATCAGACATACACTTCATTATCTGCAGATCTGCGGCCATTTTTCAACAATGAGGTGCTTCCCTGCTTGGTCACGGCATGCTGAATGTGCAAAGGAATGGAAGGTGGAGTTTCCTCTCCAGGTCATGGTTTGGGGGAGCCCTGACCTGCCAAGACCTGCCCTTGCTTTCCTCTCCCCCACTGCAGCCTCATGCCCTTATACTTCTGAGGCTGCACATGCAAATTTTGTCCTTGTTTCCATTATGTTGTCTTCTTTATGCACTGTTTCAGGTACAAATAGTCACTTTTCATTTTAATTAGCAAATGCCTAATTAAGTCTCTGAGAAAACAGGAACATTTCTCTCACTAATATCAGCTAAGGTGAGAAGTCTGACATGTACTTAAAAGAAACAGAGTCACTCTTTGTGCCGGCAGCCCCTCTAGAAGCCTTGGGAGTTCAGTTGCTAATAAACTCTCAGCCTCCTGCTAGGCTGCCCTGAATGGGAAGGGATTTTGGAGGATCTGGGGTGAAGCCCCTGCTTTGTGCTTGCAGGTCTGCTCTGCAGGCAGGGCAGGGCTGTCTGCTGGCACTCGTCCCCTGTCCAACTTCCAGAATCTGTGCAGGGAACCAGCAAGGGCTGCAGAGCTGCCCTGGGGCCAGGGGTGTCTCAGCATGATGCTGGACCCTGCTCCTGTCGGCTGCAGTGATAGATGGTGCCTTGGGAGCTCCGGGACGTACACGAGCACAAGGCCTTGGCTCAGACCCTGTGTGTGCTGCAAGGTCTGCTGCTGATGTAGGAGAAAGGACAGGGGAGACCCTAAAATGCAGAAGAACGCTCTTTCTGAAATAGAGTAGGATGGCATGAAAGCCCTGACACTTTTTTCCTCTGTCTCAACTTCAGTGCTAATTATTAAACCATCCAGCATTGTCCCCTTTTGCTAATATCCGCACTTAACTGCAACTTCATTAAAGAACGCTAGGCACAATGCTGAATAGGTATTGACTCATGTGGTAGTCAATTATTAAGATACATTGGCCTGGAAAGTACCTCTTGAGTGAGGAAAAAGCTGAAGTCAATAGTGGTTTCAAGCAACAATGCTTCATGGTTTTGTCTAATTACTACAGGGAAATTGCTAACTTGGAGTATGTACCATTATGCGTCTTCCCTAGAACAGAACATTCAGAGAATTTGAGTATTTTCTGAAAAAATCCCTTACTTCCCAGCATCAAAACTGCTTATAAAGAATAAATACTTCCTTATTTGCTATTAGCATTGTCCTGCCTTTTGCAGCCCAGCCTACCAGTATTGATATAACCATCTGTAATGAGTACGGTCTGCAGAGCAGGGGCAGAAAACTGCCACAATCGTCTCTTCCTGATCTGATTCTTCCCTATTTCTCTAACACCGTGTACTAAAGCATTTCCCCTTCCCTCCCTTTCACTTTCGTTTCCTGCTACCAGGATCCTGGGTGAACAGGCACAAGGAAAACCCACTCCCAAGAAGTCACATTTTACGCCATTCTATGATCCCCTTCTATCCCTCACTCTTTCCAAATTTCTTCCCACTTCTAGCCCATTTTTCCCCCATAGCCCCTTTCTGTTCCACTTCCAGTTTCTTGGGAAATCTACCCTTTCTTCTCATTAAGTCTAATTCTCTTGGACACTTTCCATGTTTCATTTGCCTCTGCTTAGTCTCTCCCTCAATTTCCTTCCTTGTCTACAATCTTCTAGCCCCACTTTTTAGTTTCTGCTTATTCTCCATCTTTTCTTTTTTTTTTTTTTCCCCATCTACTCTTCTGCAATCTTTTTTTCCTCAGTGTTTCAGCCTTCTTTTAACTCTCTTCTTTCTTTTACTCTCTTCTTCCCGTGCATCAGAGAAGGCACCGTGCTACACACTCCATTCCAACTAAAGGGAAAACCTGAGCAACAACCGCCAGATCCTGGAGAGAGATTTCTGGAGAGAACCTCTCCAGACCTTGCTGTTTAGATCAGATAGCTGTGAAGAACTTGCTGCAAAGCTCTGCAATTAAACCTCAACTTTCTCTTATGGAATTTTAGGCTCTCTCCTCTATCTGGGAGATGGGGTTGCCTCTAAAACTTGTTTTGGAAAAAAAGAGAACCAAACTCAAAGTTGTGTCTGGAACTAAGTTGTTCACTTGACTGGTTAACAACTCATTAATTTAAGCCTCACGTTTATGCTATTAAAAGATGTGCTAAAGACGTCAGAATAGCTCATGGAAAATATTAATCTTCTTATTATTAGGCATCTATTTTCTCTCACTGCAGTGGACAGCCAGACTCTCTTCACTGATAAATATCACTACTTCCAAGAAACCAGAGGTTTGACCATTTAGCCACTTTAACCACGATATTAAATAAAATATCCCTCTAAATACTACATCTGGGTCTCTAAATGCAGTTTCGTTTTTAAATTAAATGATAGAGACACTTGGTGACAGCAAATGCATCTCCTTTTACATTTTCTAAAATGACAAGCAGGCTACTGATGCTTAACAAATAAGCAACATTAACAATTCCAAGATGAATAGCATACCTCCATGAAGCAGAGAGCAAAACGCAGTGAATCGTATCTTGACTATTTTCTGGTAGACAGGGCCCTGGAGTTGTTTCAGGCACCTGACACTTTTTCATGAGAGCTTGCCTCAGCTTTATTAAACTCTAGTACATTCCATCCTTATTTAATGTCACATCTAGTTTCGACTTCCCCTCAGATTCAGGCAAGCCAAGTCTACTCACCATTCACGATGCAGTAACGAATGCTGTTAGGCTTTCCTCTGTCTCCATCAAGAGCAACCACAGTAAGTACCTCGGAGCCCTGGGGAGAAATGGGGAATTACAGTCTGTGAGTAAGATCAAAGAGCAATGAAATTGCCACCATGTATTAATAAATATAACTTCAGAAAGTCTTTCCTTGGCAAGGTGTGGGGGGAACAGTGGGTACTTCTGTTCTGGCTGCAGGGCAAACGCTGCAAGTCCTTGACTCTCAGCCAGAAAAATCAGAGCTTGGCTTTGCAAGGCAGGTGGTTTGGCTGCTGAAGCTGGACATCCTCCAGACAAGGAGGGTCTGGTGCCTTCTGGCCTCCGCTTTCCTCTTTCTCTCCATCAGACTTCTGCTGTGGTGCTGAGCTAGTTTCTCCAGCTGTGGCAGGAGGCTCAGGCTAACAGCATCATATTTTGTACACAGAAGCTGCCTGTACCTATATGCTCTGTTATGCCTCATTGGGAAGCAGAATTGATGATTGGACAACTCCTGCCAGGAAGACAGGCTGGTTACCTGGCAATTAAATCAGACAAGTCCTTGTTGCCCTCCTTGGGAGACAGGAATGGGGGCTCTCCTGGGGTTGCTGAAGTTGTTTTTTGCTAATATTCTTCTGTGATTTTTCCTGGCTTTATGCAGTAGCCCCCCAGCACCAAGCCAGACCAGAGACTGAGCAACACAGGCGGTGCCTAACAGCGAGCTGGTACGCAGCAGGGTGCTGTGCTGGCGAACCCCTGGCAGCTGCTCCTTGGGTCAGTGCTGTCTGCTCTCTACATTGCTGACTTCAGTTGCTTTCAGCAGTGCTGCAGCCTGTGTGCTCTAACTCCTCACCAAGCGGGATGAAGGCTGCTGCTGCGGCGCGCACCGTCGGTGCCACGCTGCCGTGTGCAGCACGCAGGAGCCCCCTGCCTCACGGCGCTGCCTCCGCCTGCCCGCAAAGCCTGGCTGCCCCCGCTGCCCTGCTTTGCAGCTTGGCCCTCCCCAGGAGGGCCAGCTGGGGGGGCACAAGGCACCGGCGGCACAGCAACCCAACGCGAGCCACGGATTTGGAGAGGGGATTGAGATACACTAATCTGTGACCTGAGGTTTAGCTTGGTTCGCTGCCAAGACAGAAGCATTTATAATACTCAGAGGTGAACAGAGATTTCCACCCAAAGCCCAGCAGTCTGGGTCAAGGACCTCTTTAAACCTTATCTAGAAATGCCACTGCTATTTCTCCTATCTTCAGACAAGTGTTTCATTCACTTAACAGTGGGATTTCTCTTTTCTTAGGAAAGAAACAGACAATCCCCTTTTCTTCAGGCTTGTCTTGTCTTGCAAGACCTCCTCTCTCTTGCCAGCAGCAGGGAAGCCTCTGAACCAGGCCCTGGGTTGTGCTCCCACCACTGCAAAATCACAGAATCACAGAATGGTTGAGGTTGGAAGGGATCTCTAGACATCATCTAGTCCACCCCCCTGCTCCAGCAGGGACACTCAGAGCATGTGGCACAGGGGGCATCCAGGTGGGTTTGGAAGACCTCCAGAGAAGGAGACTCCACAACCTCCCTGGGCAGCCTGTTCCAGGGCTCCGTCACCCTCACAGTAATGAAGTTCTTCCTCACGTCAAGACAGAAACATAACATGGATATCGTAACAGTGCAAGCTGTGAGCTCGGGCTGGATGCAGTTACTATTTACTGACTTCTGATTTCCTTGGTAAACACTAACTCCTGTGCACACCTGATGGTTATTTTGAGATCTATACGTAACTATGGAGAGTAAATCAATACACATAATAATGTTAATTCCAAACATCTGCGAAGTAAGCAAGCATCACTCCTCTGCCACAGTGAAAGGGAATCATCTATGCATGGAAATGCAATATACTGTTATGCAAGAGCTACAGGATCCATGGGGGTTATGAACAGAAAGTAAAGCCACAATCTTTCCTGAAACTTGGGTGTTCAGGTAACCAGCATGCAGTTACATTGCCAAAAAGATGCATATTTTAAGGTTGGATAATTTTATAAATAGGTACTAATTCTTATCCTGCCTATGAAGAAATTGTTAGTTAAATCTTATGTAATAGTGTGAATGCTGGTTGGATATAGAGAAAATTCTTCGCTTTGCAGCATCAAAAATTCTGTGTTGCTGGAAGCCACATGATGCATGATGGAGATAATAAAGTGTTTGATAAGCTTTATATTGGGGCAAATCTCCCACAACCAGGACCTTCGTGTCCTATTTGGATTCTTTGTAACAGAGAAATGTTCTACCTTCAGCAGCAGACACATGCAGACAGATTCACTGACCCCACTCTCAAACGTGTGGCTTGACACTGCTGAGCTTTTGGCCGGTGAGGACTTGTTGGACCCTTTGGTCTATCTGGCCACCACTGAGCAAAAAGCATCCTGCATTATATGGGGATGGCAGGACTGCAACTCCCCAAGCAATTCCAAAGGAATGACATATGGAGTCTACAGCATTTGAGCAAGAGGACAGAAATCAGGAACTCTCTTCGGCTGATACCTTGCACAACTCATTACCTCAGAAACTGAAGCCCTATCAGACCACATACTACAGGCATACACACAGTCTTACAACAAGACTGACAAGTTGTGTTCGGGTTCAGGTGAGGTAACCGATAATCTGTTTAAGCTCTCAGGTCTCAGCAGCTGAAGAGCTCTTAGTTATTGTCTAGGTCTAAGGCAACATGGAGGGGCAATCTTTTTTTTTGTCTTTAATGACAGCAGCAGCAAGAATTACATGGTGAATTTGGTGAATTTGCAAAGGACATAAATAAGAATTTGCTCAGCTCATTTCTCCTAGCAGAGTTTAGGTCCCAGTTTCCATTATTAATAAAGCTGTTGCCATAAACTCTGCTTCGCGACCAACATACGTAAGACTGCATATGTTCTCCCACAGGTGAAAAACAGCACTTACTGCGAGGGTATCTTCATAAACATATCCGTAGTAGGGAGTCCCGATGAACATGGGAGGAGTGTCCTGAACGTCCTCCACATTGACAGTAATTGTTGTTGTGGCTGAAAAGACTTTGTTGTCTCCCCTGAGCTTCCCACCGCCATCCTAGAAGAGAAGTCATCATCAGATACCTCTGCTGAAGCATGTCTGCAAATCACTTAACAGCCTTGCACACATTTCATGAGCCTTCGCGCTGCAATCCAGGAATTACTTATCTCTCTCAACACATTCATCTTTACTGTCCTATTCCTTCTCTTTTTCATTAGTCCTTCTATTTCCATTAATCCCTCTCTGACTAAGCAAAGGCTCCTCTATCTCAGGAGTCATTTCTTACATTAAAATTGGCTGTACAGATACCAGATTATATACAGCTACATCTATCAGTGACATATGGGACAGGGGAATCAAGATTTTTGCAAGACAGAATGCTAGAAGGAGATGCAAAAAGTTAGCCACAAAGGCCCACGAGCTTCCATCCCCCATACAGGCTTGCCATAAGAACACCAAGATGATTTAGCAATGCATTTCCAGGGGAAAATTACACAGTGCATGTTATCAAAGTCTCCTAGGGACTCTTTCATGATGTAAGTGTAAGCAAGGAGGAGCACAAAGCCAGAAGCTGTTAGGTAACCACAGTGTATAAACAGTCTCTGGGGACTTTACTGCAATCAAATCTGTTCATGCTACTGATACAGCAGAGCCAATTAGAGAGATGATTCACAATTCCAGAAGCATTTAACATCTTCAGTCTCCGAACGCAGGCTGAAGGTCAGTAGTTATGCTGCTACATGAGAGAACATGAATTGTTTAGTGTGTCTACTGTAGCAGTTCTAAAAATCCCTTCTTTTTGAAGAGGCAGGCTCAGGTTTTTCATCCTTACTGTAGCAAACACAGCACTAATCCACATTTTGCTGCTGCTTCTCAGATGAAGCCTGGCTAAATAAATACACAAAATAATCCACACACTTTTCCAAAATCACAAGAAACCCAAAAAGGCAGCATAAAGATCAACAAAATCATCCTCTTTCCACTGTATGTGTCTGCCTATACAGGAGACCCTCAGAGGACCCTAAGAGACTTTATTTCAGAGTCCACAAACTTTTAAAGCCTGTTACGATGCCTCAGCACGGCTGAGGGTTATATAGGCAAGGAGGTCAGCAATAGTCAAATGATTTAAGTAAGTTCCCGCCATAAGGCAAGCAGAGAAGTGAAGGAAAGAAACATCCACAGATGTATCCAGAAAATGAGTGTGACCCCCCCGGCTGTCTGACTGCAGCTGTGCACTGCCATCGAGCCAAGCTGCTGCTACTGGTTTGCCATACCTGAGCTGGGCCATCCTGCCACAGCATGGGGAGCGCGGGCTCCTGCAGTCACATTCTGAGGCTGACGCTTCCAAAGGGTGAGGCTGCATAAACCTTTGTTTCCCTTCTTGCCACATGCATGAAAATTTCTGCAGAGGGACTCAACTTCCCAGCCCTGGGCCTCGCTAAAAGTGGAAAACTCACTCCTGCACATACATGGGTGTTGCACTTTCCCTCCTGATAGACATGAGTTACCTCTCCTCACTCATTTTTTCATGTTTCCTGCCATATCTCCATGTGTGCTAGAGGCTGATCCTGCTCCAAAGCCGAGCTTTGTTTCAGTAAAACCGTGAGTCACTCTCTTTCTATTTGACCTATGCTACCCTACTCGAATACAACCCTTGTTCTCCTCACATTTCAAAAAAGAAGCTCGATACCTTGGCTACGACGATGACAAAATGGGTTCTTGATTTTTCGTAGTCCAGGGTGACCCCCGTTTTGATGCGCAGAACACCACTGTGACGGTCTATTGTAAACTTATTAGCATGGATGTTCTAGAAGACAAGACAGGAGAAGCAGTGGAAGACTGTAAGTACGGAAATAAGACTGCTGTAGAGATTCATCTTTTAGTTCATCTACTAAGGCAAAAGACTAGAATAATGATACAGTTTGGGTGAATAATGCATTTGATGAATTTCACCTCTGTGTGTTTATGAACAATTCATGAACCAATCACAAGTGTCTCATTATTCAAATAAAGCACTAAGTTCCAATATAGATTTTTTGAATCTTTTAGTATTTCATTGTGAAATCTTAAAATTTGGTTAGCACAGGTCATTGCTTAGAATTAAAAGGTAAGGCTTAACAGAAAAAAAGATGATGGGAGAAAAAGGAAGAAGAGAAAAGGTGTTTTTCCTAAGCTCTTCCGAGTTTAACTGGCTTTAAAAAAGACCAGCAGTGCTGCCTGCATAGATTATTGTCAAAGACTTT
This sequence comes from Nothoprocta pentlandii, assembly GCA_013398315.1. Classification (NCBI taxonomy): domain Eukaryota; kingdom Metazoa; phylum Chordata; class Aves; order Tinamiformes; family Tinamidae; genus Nothoprocta; species Nothoprocta pentlandii. The sequence goes on along the minus strand of VZSG01000039.1, from coordinate 1,690,699 downwards.
TACAGTGACATTTTAATGGCTTTTCTGGATGTCCAAGATGAAGGACCTAAATGATATCTTATTTCCAAAAGAGGCAAAAAATATTTCTCTCCCTTCTTCCTGACTGGAGGTATCTGTTTACTTCTCTCAATATGGGCAAGCATTTGCAATAGTTTCTATCAGATAATCTTGGCCTTTTTGGGTAGACAGCACTACCTGCCCACACAAGACACTTCTGTACACCTTAAAAATTCTCAGAGAGTGTGCCAAAAAATGTGGCAACGTCTCTTCAACAAATCAACATATTAAGCAATATTTTGACTACACAAACATATCAGCTAGACATGGATGTTGGAAATAACTGTTCCTTAGTTACTGGAAAAATGTGCAAAATTGAACCTTGTACAAACTGTATTTTGAAAGCATAACTGGTCAAATACAAACTAAATTTCCTTAAGGTAGTCAAGGTGTTCTTCATAGTATGCCTAAGCTCATAACAGAATTAGCTTAAGTGCTGTATAAATTTTTTGAGCTTATTTCCATTTTTGTACCAAAGCAAACAATGCAACAAATTTGTTCAGATTTTTTTTATATTGCCTCTTGAATGACAGAAACTGTAGCAAATCTGGAGAAGCTGGTTGTAAGAAGGAGGAATTTAAAAGGCATTATGCAAAACACTGCACTCTGGCATATAGAAGGTCTGTAATAAAGATAAAATTCAGTTTTAAAGATGAAGCCCTCTCCTGTTCTCCACCAGTAGGATATACCTGAAAGGCTGGTTCCAAGCAGGCACACCTTTGTCCTGAGCTGAGCAGCATTAGTACCCCAAGTATTGCACTGTGATCCAGAACCTCAGTCACACCCCAGCCAGCTACAACCAAATGCAGATTTGGGTTTCCAAAGCACAGTTTTCCAAGAAAAGCTATTTCATACTTTAAAAATCCTATACATGTACAAGATTACAAGCTAGACTTTGATACACTTACTGTCCCCATTTCTAAGAGGTGTCATGCCAAAAAAGGGGCCAATAGGAATCCTGCTGCAAGGAGTCCTGCTGTCAACCACAAGGATGCTGGTGGCAATTCCAGCCTCTTCCCTCTGGACTGTGCTCAGCTACTGCAGTCAAGGAAGCCAGAGCCTGTTCTCTTATGCACCATGCAAAATCTATACACGCTACTAGGAGGCTTAATCCTCAAAATGTTGTATTTTGATTACTTCTGAATGCACAGATAACACCTTACCTGCAAGAAGTAGGTGATACTTCCTCCAGAACCTGTGTCTCTGTCTACTGCCTCGATCTTAAATATGCTGCTGCCTGAGGGGGTATTCTGTGACCAGAAAGAGTTACCAGAGTCAGAAAGAACCAGGAAAGCAATGCGAGTTGAAAGAAATGAAAACGGACATGCAAGTGGGAAGAAAAGGGGAGTAAGGGTAGAAAGAATACAAATGAGTGAAGGAACCAAAAAGCAGAGAGAAAATAGAGGAGAGACTTAAAATGGAGGAAACTGGAGAACAAGAGGAAGATAGGAGAAAAAAAATGTTAGAATGTAAATCAGAGGACAAAGTGAACCCTATTCCCACCAAAGTCAGATCTAAAAACTCCACTGAGACACACCTTGGTGCTTACCCACAAAGGAGCACACCTAGAGAAAACAGCTGGTCCCCACCAGGTTGGTCTCTAAATGATCACTGAATGTTAAATACCTACCCCAAACTCTGAAACAAAAGACTGCAAGTAATCCTGCAAACCTTGTTGCTTTACTGAAAACATCAAGTTCCTCTTTAAAGCTCTACTGAAATATACTTTTAGCAGACAAAACGCCAAAACAAAATAGAAACTAACCTCTGGGACTTGGACTATGTAAGGTGTATTGATGAACTCTGGGCTCTCATCATTAGCATCTGTTACAAGGATCCTGACTTTTTCAGAAACCTGAAGTGGAATATGAAGAATACATTAAAAATCAAAGTGATTTACAATATACAAACATTCATTTGCCTACTGAAGTGTATTCAAAGGCAATGGAAGATTGTGCACTGCCAAGACTGTGTGTGAGAAAGAAAATGCAGGAAAAGCACATCATCCACAAGAACCAATTTCAAGCAGAACACAGAGATGTCTCTAAATGAAAGACTCTAAGAGTACTTTATAAATTACAGATTAGGATGTGATTTTCAAAAGTGGCTTTCTTTATGGCAGTCAAGATACCATGATATATTTTATGGGAGTACATAAATGACTGTAGAAATTGATAACGGACTGCCAAAAGCATTCATTAATGCCTCATTTGATATCACAATGTTGATAGTGTACATAATTTGGATGTACAAATACACATATTTATTAATATTCAAAAACAACATAAAGTCGCCTCTGTTATCTAAAAAAAAACAGAAGCAAATGTCTTTGACCAACTAAACTTCACAGCTGTTTACAAGGTGGAGATGTCGATGTGATCTCACTAATTCTTTTATTTACAGAGATTGCCAGGGCAGCCGGGTCTGTAAGACCTGGCTGCTTCCCAAACATTCAATGTAGTAGTAATCTCACTATATTTGTTTGACATGAGGAAGTGCTTTGTATAATTACAGTCTTGTGGCTAGTAAGAGGGGCCCACTTTTGTGGCACCTCTAGTGATGAAGCCCACATCCCCTTGGCAGACTGAGATCCTGACTGTGACAGTATCTGTTTGTAAATGGCAAAAGCCAGGGAAAAAATGTAGAACTAGGATCAGACGCTACTGCAGTGCCCCAGATAAGCTCTGAATGATTAGAAGTGATCAAAGCTTTATTTGACAGCAGATAAGAAAAATCCCACCACCTCACCACCTTAGCATAAGCACAGCTTAATGCGGTGCTAGGGAGCATGGGGGAGGAAATCAGCCCTTGGGTGTCCAACACTAGCTCCTATAATGCCTTCAAAAGGCCTCCAGCTCTTTCTTAGGTGTGAATCCTACTGAGCAGACAACAAAATGTCATAGGCAGCTGTTATTATTTTGTAGGCTACTGAGTCAGGCTTTCAGCTCACCCTGCAGTTCTAATTATCCTCAAATAGAGGAGCGAGGAGCTGGAATGAGACCTGTACTATTGGGAGTTCAGTGGCTCTTGAAATAGAAGGTGGGACTCTAATGAGACTGCTTTCTGATAAAATGAGATATTCCCTGAAAAGTAGTTTAATGGGGGGGAGAAGTGCAGGGGGTGACAATTTGGCAAGCTGTGGCATAAGGAAATACTTACTGTGCTCAGGCCATCGGAAATACTGACTATAACTTCAATCTCATCTTCCTTCTGCAAACAAAGAAAATTTCCTTGTTAAAGGGTTGGTTGTTTTTGCTGATTCAAGCAGGGTCTACAGATTTAAACAGGTCTCAGTGGATGCAGCAATGTAACAGCTAATACTGCAAAACCATCACAGCAGTGGTGAGGAAGCCCCTTCACATGCTCCACACCAGACTCTTAGAGGGCTTCTTGGACTGCCTGTGGCCATTGGCTCTGAGAGCAACTTAATCCTCCTACAGAATTTTAATTGCTCTTGACTGGGGGAAGTGAGGTATGGGGGAGAAAAAACAGACATAAAGAGTAAATTTCTATTTTGGCAAATGCTGAACAGACAGACTTTCAAAATTCAGTAATAAAGTCAGTGGTGCAAGTGAGCTAGAAAAGAATGTGATGGGTGAAATATAATGTCTCCAACTGCAAATTGAATTATATGTGTCAGGGAAAAAAAAAGCTGACTGTTCCTCAAAATCATTGATCAAATCAAGGACTCAAGGATATTTCATTTCATTGTACTCTACCTCTCTGTCAAGCTCCTCAACCAGCGTAACGTTTCCAAGGTGCTCGTCAACAGAGAAGTAGCGCCTTGATCCAGCTTCATAGGCCAGGCCATATGTCACGGGATCTCCTTCTGGGTCAGTTCCATTCAGAGTGTACACGTGGGTGCCTGAAAAATTGGAGCAATCAACAACATTTCCTTGTGCTTGCTTGCTTCAGAAAGTGATTTTTTGCCCTCATCTCTTCCTTGGTAATTTAGCCCCTGTGTGGCAGGCAAAGCTTCTGTGAATCAAACTCCCACAGGGCTGAGTGCCAGCTCTGAAGATCAGAAGATACAAGGACATTTGCAAACTCTTCCAATTGCAGAACTAAACAGATGCAGGAGTCTTTCTTCATACTTAGCTCCCCACACCCCATTAAATTCCCAGCTTAACACACCCACTCATACACATACCAATGAATAAATTCTCTAAGCTCATCAATGTATTTCTTTCACAAGCTGGCAAAAAAAGAGATTTGCTATTTCCATTTTTAAACATTTGAGAAGTTGGTGCCAGCTTCTGCAGTAAAACGTTTTTGTTCATCAGAAGTGATATGTCCTGGGGGAGAACATGGTGAGAGTTTATTTTTCAACTCACATGTCTATCATTTTGCTGTGCATTAATATCTTTATCCAAATAACCTCAAGCACTTTACAAGAATCAGTTAACTGTGTCTGAAATATAAAAGTGCTGTTTTTTTCTTCTACACCACAGAGATCTGGGTTGCCTTCAGTAATTTACCTGAGATATCTAAGTTTCAATACTGCAGGCACTTGACCAGAGCACATCACTGCAAATAAGCTACTGACTAGTTAGTATTGAACTTTGCTTTTATACAGGACACAAAGAAACCAGGGCAGAACCCCTTCTGAGAAAATTAGAAAGTTTCTACAAGCATGGAGCCATTACTCTGTCTTGCCTCTGATCTCCCACTGAAACGGGACAGGTGCTGTGATCCCGTATCCGAAGTTTTCACAGGATGCCAGTGATGGCCAGGCCCAAGTTCCGGTCCTGTGACTGGGGCTACCCCAAAACTAATAAATTCTGGTATTCCAAGAACTACAAAACAGCCCTCAGAAATCAGGGGGCATGTGCTACAGCAGACCAGATTACAAAGGTTTAGGTATATACACTTGAACCTGCACTTACTTTAACCTTATTCTTACAGTTTTCTCTCCTACATTTTCTAGGAGTTTTCCTATAAGGAAAACAATAATTTTATTGTTTCCAAAAGTAAGATGAAACATTGGTGTTGGCACATACTGAGTTCACTGAGGTTTCTGAGGAAATAATGGAGAGAGCATCACTGATCCCCCTGTACTCATTCATCCCTTAGGGTACTCCTTGTTTTCTAGATATGGCTGACACTGCTCTCTTTTTTTTTTTTGTATTGCACATTTTTGTGTCTATTAAATCCAGATTGTTGATCAAAATATCTCTCCTAGTGCTATCAGAGTTCCTAATTTTGACAGAATTGTAATTTCAGTGCAAAATACTCCCCATATTATTAACACCATGGGAACACTTCTCAGCACAGTGTTAAAGCCAATTAAAAATCTCCTCTCAGTACGCTGCCTAAAGAAAATAAATGAAAACCCAGCCAAAATCTTATCAGAGAGTACCCAGCAAACAGCCTCCTCCTGTAAGAAAGATAAGGAAATAAAGGACCTTGGCGATGGCACAGCAGGATGGGGCCAGGGAAACTCCTGAGGAGCAGCACTTTTCCCCCTGCTACTGCTTGGTCTAGGAGCCACATTAGACTTTCACTCTGTTTTTCTATGCCAGATTAAAAGTCACTTGCTCTTTGCCTGGCCGCTTAGGCTGCATGGCTGTCCCATGATGGCACTGCACCATCTTAGTGCATTTCCAACCTAGATTTATCCATAGCCAGTGTCCACCATGGCTAAAAACTCTCTCCTTCACTGCTGCCTGACACTCAGGAACTGTCCCCCTCGCTGCCAAGTTAAACAGACCAAACACGTTTTGAAGTCATACACAGTTTTGAAGAGCTCCTCCTCTGCCACCCCAGGGGACATCTGCCAGGAAGATGCCGAGCGGACTCGCTCCGAGTGCGAGCATCGCCGTTCCCAACGCCACGACAGTGCCTGCTACCTGGGGGTTGTTAGCCTGCTGCCTTCCTCCCATGGAAAGGCAATGCACAGCCGTGCACACAAAGCCTACGGATGGCTGCCTCACGCTGCAAGCTCACCTTGAGCAAAGGGGATTCTGGAGCTTCTGGAGAACGTGAATCGTGTGCTACAACTATGTGGGAGTTGTAGCTTTGAGAGGAATTGGGGAGGGAGGGCAGACTTGAAGCAAAATGGAAAGGAAAACACAAGGACAAGAGACATGCAGAGATCTCCAGAGCTCTGATGATACTTTAAAAACGTAATGAACCTCAGCCTTACAAGTGTGCTTCACTCTCTTGCTTTGCAGCTGTTCTCAGTGCGCCCCGCTGTGACAGCTTACAAGGATTAACGAGGTAGGATGAAGCAAACAACCTGAAATAGCATCCTGCACATGCCCTAAGACCTCGATTAGGGGCACATGTATATTTTGTATGTACACAAGCAGATCTTAGCAAAGAGCTAATCACCAAATATCCCCACCTGCCCTGCCCAACAGCCACAAACCGCAGCTGGTGTTTCAGTCCACAACTTTTCCCGTTCTTCTTAGATCTGGCTGGGATGGGCTGCTGCTCTGCTGACCCTTCTCATCTCAAAGGGTCTCATGCTCTGGGATCTAAATAGGACATGGAAATGTGCAGACAACTTCAAACATTTACACAGAAATGGCACGTGCCATCTTTACAATAACTGATGTCACTGGGTGTGTTCCCATGACAGATCAACACTACTTGTGAAGGCAGCATCCTACAAGTGAAAAGATGAACAAAGTTAGGGACACAAGACTCTTTGCCTGTTTTTGATTCATTCTTGCTGATGCAGCGCTACAGCTGCTCTTTCTACAATCCCACAGCCCATCCTCTCCTCTCTCAGCGAATGTTCCCTGCCTACAGATGACTAGGAACCCATCACACCACACTGCCAACTACTTATAACCTCAGCAAGACCAAAGACGATAAATTCCTGGAGATTTACTAAAGCTGCTCTTAATGGCACTGCTTAGATCAGACCTTGGCTGCTGCTGCAGCACATCCAAGGAAAATATCTGACTGATTCCCAGTTTTATCTAAGCACAGAGAAGAGCTAATGGTTACATGCCCATTTCTTGCAGTGTCTGAACCAATGCTGAGTGCGGGCATCCAGAATCAAACACACGGAAGTCTTCATTTCCATTGAGGTTGCTATGTCCTGAGTGCCTTCCTCTGGGAGCCTCCGCAGGGCATCCCGGGAGGCCCAGCTCTGCTGGCTCTGCTGCAGCTAAGTCTGAGCTGTTGAGCTGTTCCTCATTCTGCCACTAGCAGAAGCGGAGAGGGAACTTCCCAAAGTGCTTTCAGAGCAGAGGTCTTTGCAGTGGTCCCAGATTTTAGTCATCTTGGCCTAGGAATTATAGACCAAAGAAGAACTGGCAGTAGTGTGGCAAGGCCACCCCATCGAGATTTCTCAGAACACAAGCTCTCCAAGGGTTTCTCTAGGTCCTTTGTGAAGTTCCAGCCTAAACTCAGCACCTCCTAAACCTCAGAGAAACCTTTCTGGCAGCACCTCTGGAGAGTTAGGCTAGAAGTTACTTCTTTTTCAGAGCAGATGTATGCAGCAAACTGGAAGTAGAGACCAGTGAGGTAAACACCCATTCTTGCTGAAGCCAGCACCCATGAGAAACAACAGCACTGAAGGCTGAGCAGCTCGAGTTGTATCACGATAGCAACCAAAGCGCCAACTCTTCAGGGACGGCTACGCGCCGAGCCTGGTTGCTGATGTTACAGAAGCCTGTGCTATCATCACATATAGATGTGATCACTGTTCTTGCTGAGGCTGCCTACAGGTGCACTAATGCACACTGCACCACGCCACCACCTTGCTTGGTAGGGACGCACACGCTGGTTCCCACACCCTGCCCAGCACCTCCGGCTCCCGGTGCCACGCAGGACGTGGGCTCATGGGCCAGGCCCCGGAGCAGAGGCTGATGCTCTGTCAGTGCCAGGCAGCGGGAGTCTGTCCGATGCAGGCGAGTTTCACCGCTCCGAGCTGCAGTGGCGAGTATCACCTCGGCTGAACTGCCGCAAGGGTCCCATCTTGCGTCAGGGACTGCCAGCACCACAAGCCTCACCTGCACTGTCAGATCAGTGATTTCCCTGGCTAATCCTACTGCAGCCATCAGCACAGTTGTCCTGAGCACAAAAGCTGAGCACAAGCGGTTTCAACGCGAACGCGGGCCAAGGAACGCTGCAAGCCACAGCTCCCCACGTGCCTCCGGCTGCCTGTGCCACGGCACCGGCCTCGGCCCTCGGCCGAGCTGTCCACTGGAGCTTCCCAAAGCTGCAGGGCGAGCCGGTGCCTCCTGCCCACCGCGTCCGCGCCGCCTCCCAGGGCGCCGCCGTCACTGCCCCTCAGCCTCGGTGCCTGCTTCCAAACCACCCCCTGCTTGTCCCCCGCCACCTCAGCGGGGCAAATCCCAAAGCCAGACCCCAGCACCGCACTGGGATGTGCAAAAGGCGCTGTTCAACAGTGCAAAATATTTTACATTTAATTTTGTATAGAAATAGTTTCCACTCCTTGCCCTCCCATGGAGAATAATGGCTGCAAACAGTCTTTTTTTGATTTCATTTAAACATTTCTTAGTGCAACTAAATCATAAAAAAATCAGCAAAATAAACAGACCCCTTCCAAAGCTACACTTATGATACTTGAAAATTGAAAAATGTATAGCTAAACCTTTTTTAAAGGGGTTAGATATTTAGAGAAAGCAATTTTTACTCCAAGTGGTAATATTTTCCACCATTTATACTGCAAACATGAGAAATATAACGACTTTATGAAGAAAAACCTGACTCACTTTTCAAGGCACAGGCGCTTTTGGGGATACAAAGTCTGATAAAATTATTAGGAACTTTGCTTTCTTCACATAACCATTTGCAGAATTTGTAAGAAATCCCTTCCCACCATGAATTTATTTTTAATCCCGAAGTTCTGTACTCCGGTACTGCAAATAAGTTAGGGGACCAAGAATGGGAAAGCTAAAACACATGTTTTACATCACAGCTACAATTCAAATATGTAATTTTAAGTTGAGGGTGATTAAAAGCATGAGAAAAATAAACAAAACACACAAGACCACAGTATGCAATAACACCCACATCAAAATATACTTTGCTAAAAGAGCAAGTGGCTTCAGTTTCTCTATTCAGCTAAACATACTAGTTTTAATACTAACCAACGGGTGTGTCCTCCGAAAGGCTGAGAAGGGCCATGTTGCCGTTTGTGCTTCTGTCTCCATTATCAAAGAAATAGGGGGCATAATTTGCCTGAACTGCAATGAAAACAAAACAGAAGCCAAAGAAATGCATTTCACAGATGGCAGTTACTTGGCTTTGCTACCTCTCAGTAAACGTAGGCTGTTTTGGGAACAGCATGAGCAGTAACACACCAGTCGCTCTAAGAGACTTTCAGGATTATATAGGTGCAGATATTTGTATTGAATTACTTCTACACACCACCGTTCTGCTACTCACAGAGCAGCAAATAGAGAGTCATTGTAAAAAACAAGGAATCATCATCAAACAGGATGTCTCTAAGAAATCCCATTCAGCTCCAGCAGCTTCACTGCAAAATTAACCTTTTCAGTGTGTTACGATGCACGCCGAGTCTGAGACTTCCCCAGTGCCAACCTGACCCGACGTTCTAAACATATTGTGCCTTAAAATTATGCCTAGTGCATGAGCAATTAGCCATAATTAAATCGTTACTTACTTGCTGCCAGACAACAGCAAAGTTAAAAAAAAAAAACAAAACAACAAATTAGTTGTTATTCCACTGACTGTTAGAGATTCAAATTAGCCCATTTGAAACAAAGCTGAAAATATATAAGCACAGCGGGTAACATTTGCACAGGGATCACTCTGTAAGGAAAATATTTCAGGACCACATTACCACGTCAGTTAGGATTACTACAGGATTTAAGGTTATGCTTGTATCCTCCTGTATTTTAGTTAACAAAGTGATTATTGTACTCACCCAGGCAAACGTGCACAAAACTCAAGAATAAGGAGGGAACGAAATGCCTTATATGCTTCATCCCACAGCAGATGGGGCCACGGTCTTCTTGTTCCAAGAGTTTTATTTTATTTTCTCTGAAGGGACTAGGAAAGTGCCCTTCAGGCTGCTGTAGTGGAGAAATGTGCAAGAGGCAGTAACAGATGTTAAGATGTTAAGCGGATGACACGTCTTTAGTTCTGAGGAATTTAAAGAAGCTCCTTCCTACCACCTAATTAGACCAATTACTTCGCAGGGAGCTGTGGGACTCATTTCTGAGATGAGATTTGGAGGAATCAGTGCAACTCTCTGAGGTTCTGTTGTTAGTACTGTATTTGTGTTGCCTAAATGCGCAAACCAGAGAGAAGGTAAAGCTGAGACTTGTTTTCCTCCTGAACTCTAATTCTCTCAGTCCTTTTTTTTTTAAGCTAAAAGAGTATTTTTTTATATTTAGATTTTTGTTATGGTAACCTTGAGAAAAAGAAAATGTAACACAAGCAATATTAAGCATCAACATTAGTGTTTTCAAGGCAGCTATCACACTAATGATAGTAGAAAATATACAAAATAGCATAATAAAAATGCTATTATCAAATATGCTATTATTATATAATAGCATATAATAATAATAATGATAATAATGCTATTATTATCAAATACTTTTTGACCAGCAAGAGCTGTTTTACAAATAAATTGATTTCTCATCAGTTTCCACAGAATCTTTTACACCAGTCTGTAAATTTAACCAGCATAAGGTGTTCCATGAAAAAAAACTTAGCATTTTTCTTTTTTGCTTTGTTCTTCTGCACACATTAGATGTCTGCACTAATAATAATAGATTTACACACACATAGATAAAAAATAAATTATAGCACAAGATTCATGTACAAAGCTTTTTTCTGCTTAAAAGGAACTTGATCATTGGTAATAACTAGACTCTGTAAGGGAGATGTGCACATAATGTTTTAGCTGTTCAAACTTGATGTGAGGCGAAGTAGCAGAGGCTACTTAAAGCAGCTTTGAAAGGTATGCTAATGGCGTTTTCATTTCTGGTTTTAATTAACAGAGCACATGGAGGAAACATTCAAGAATAATAATAGAGTTCTCTATTGCAGTGCTTTTAAGCAGAAGTTGCCCTCGCTTCCTGGCAGATAGGATCTATTTGTGCTGGTGCTGAACGTGCACACGGGGGATACGCAGGAGAGACGGGTGCAGCTGCTGGTAGCCCTGTCCCCACACCCTGGCTCCAGAGCCAGCAGGGAGAGCTGCCTTGCACTGACAGCCTACCCTGTGCACGGACACCGCAGCGGGAAGGAACTGCGGAGCACACCGTGTGGAGAGAGGTCTTTGCAGCACACATGCGATGCTCCCGCGCGTTCCCACGTCTCTGTAAGCCCCCAGGACCAACGGTGCTCCTGCGTGGATACCCCCTCCTGCAGAACAAGGTAAATATAAGGCCTCCAGAAGAGGAAAATGCAAAAGACTTGTGCAAAGTATTAGAAACTTCACCGCCCAGTGAGGAACTTGTCAAAGGATGTCAGAGGCAGCACAAACTTAAAAATGCTTCAAAAGGGATTAAACTAATTCATGAGGATTATGTCGGTGAGTACCTATCAAACATTACAGGCACAGATGCACTCAGGAAGGCACTATATTATCACCTGCTGGATGCTGGGAAGTTATAGTTGGGGAAGGATCACACTGTTCTTTTTCTTTTTCCAAACAGCTCTTATAAGACCAGATCTTAAATGTGACACACTCTAGTTTTTACACAGTAGCACTGAAAAGACTCCATGTCAGAACAGCACAGTGGTTTCAGTGGTGCCCTATAACCCTTGTGGGAACAAGCAGGAGGCAGCTAACAAAATCAAACCCAATCTTAATGCCTTTAAACTCAGGGTAAAGGGATGCAAAGCAGAAAACTGCACAGGAGAGATTTGCAAATAGAAAGCAGACATAAACATAAATGCACACATGGTAAAAGCACAGAAAACCACCTGCACAGTGCCCAGGAAGCCACCGTGCTTCACTGTCTGCTGGAGCAGGCAGTGGAAGCATCAGTCACTTGGGAGGCACGAGGCGTAGGCAGCACCTACCCTGAGAGAAACCATGAGCAGCACCCAGGCCACCTCCCCACACCACAGCTGGAAACACACCTCTCTACAGGGCATATTCTTGGAAGTGGTGGGAGCCAAAGTCAACAGTCAAAGTTAACACCTGCCTGTTCCCCTTTCTGTAGCCCCAAGGGATCTCAATTTCCAGTCTGTATCTCCAAGGAAGCAAAATGTCTGGCTTCTCCTGAATTTCAATGATTTTGAGCTCTTAATCCCTCTAGAGTATGAAAATCCAGCTAGTACATCTTTACGTACTTAGGAATACACCTAGTGCAGCTGGGCATCAGTATTCTGACAGATTTTTCTTCTCACAGCAAAAAAATCCTTCATCAAAGCTAATACTGTTGACAGAAACCCAACCGATTTTCATGATTTTCCTCCATTAGCTCCAGCTCTTCTCTCCTCCTTGTGCCTCCAAGAATCTTGCAGGAACCTGGGCCCAAGCCTGCTTATGTTCCATAACCCAAACCCAGACTTAAGCCTAGGACTAGTCTCCATTAACCAAGTACAACTGATAAAAAAAAAAAAAAGGGCTTCCATCAGTATTACCAGTTGCCCTTTTCCTGCTTCAGCTTCCCTGACGGAATATGGGAATCCCAGACCTCTCTCTGACTTCTCAAGACCAGTCCCAAAGCCAAAGCTAAAATCTGTGCCAAACCAGAACTGGCAACAGATGCTAACACTGGAACTAAACACGTGGCCTTGAGCCCTGTATTTACCCCACTCACTCAGGCTACCAAGCCTGAATAAAATGTCAACATGAGCACAGCCGTGGGTACAGTTTGCAAATGCCCTTATCGAGGCACCAGCGTCCCAGCTGGCACTACATTCCAGCTCGGCTGGCGGTCTGAGCAGGCAGGGCAGAGCCGGGGCTGGCACGGCAATAAATTAAAGCTTTCCACATTGTGGGTGGCCCCTCCACCTCAGAGCAATCCCATTAGAGCTGCCTGCCTGCGGAGCACCTGCCTGGCATGGAGATGCGAGGTGGGGACTGTGTTGCATTTCAATCAGTTTTCTTACACTCTCACACATCTGCAGTTTAAAAATGGAGAGCAAAAGAAAATGAAGGGAATAGCAACAGATTACATTATCTTCCACTCTCCTGCTCTGCTTTGTATTAACCAGGTATGCTCTTCAGATCTTGTGCCTGTGTGAGGTAAAATCCCTCTGTTTTAACTCTGGACAGTTTCGGTAAATAATCAAGCTTACATTCATGTGGTAACAACTCAAGCCAGTCTCCTAGCACTGCTCCTTCTCCCTTCCTGGGTACACAGGGCATAAGGAATTGCCCTAGAGAAGAATATTAAACATTTCTTGTGGGCGCTTATATGTGTAAATAAAGTCAACATAAAAAGTTTTCTACATCTTGTACAAACCAGCATGTTCAGAAAGAGTCCAAATCACACTGGTTTTCCCTCTCTAAACTACACAGTGACTAAAAGGAGCAGTGGGAGGGAGCAGCCATACCTGCAGAGCAATGCACTCAGCAGTGATAAATGCAAGAAGTGGAGTCAGGGTCACTTTTAAAGACTGTTCTCCTTGAAATATGATAGGGAAGTTCTTATGCAAGAACTTAGAACATAATAAGTGACTTAGACCATAGTAAGTAGGAACTAACGTACTATGGGTGGAAGGCAAAGGAAGGCTGGAAGGGTGGGCTGAGACGCACGTAACACTTAAGGTAGATGTTCACCCCCTGTATGACCCAAATGTGATGGAGCTGCAGCCACAGCTGAGCCATTCTCTGCCCTCAGAAAAGCCAGGTTAGCAGCAAGTCCCACAGCATTGCACAGAGATGACTGCTTTGACATTGCAACTGTGAAGAATTTCACACAAAGTACCCTTAGGGTTTTCCTAACATAGCACAATAGGAACACAGTTTCTCTCTGGCTTCTGAGAGGCAGGCACTAAGCCAATTTGATGACTCCTAGGAGAGTCTAAAGTCCCTTTGATATCTTCACCTTTTGCCACTCTCTAAGTTTTGAAATCATACCTATAGAAGGGAGGCAGACTCACAATACCATTTGACAGTAGGGTTAGCAAAAAAGGAAACAGTCCTGTGTTTACAATGGTTAAATCTGACCAGACACAAGCCTGAGACCCTGACAGCTTGAGACTTGGCCCATTATCACCCAAGTCTGAATCGTTCCTGCCGCCAGAACAAAAATGCCACTTCCTATACAAAACTGTATGCATTGCTCCACAGCCTCCCATCCCATTTGTGGTACCTGTTAGCTTTTCCACTTAGAACAAACTGATGTAGACAAGCCTTTTAAGAGGATTATTATCTACTAAATTCAATTAGGTTCTACCTGGCATGCAAGCAATTTAGAAACAGGCTACAGCTCCTGGTTTTGTTCGGCAGGTCCTTGGTGGAGGCGCTGTGTGCACTGCCTGCATCTCCTTACCCTCCAGCTGTGCCTGCTCTCTATAGCACAAGGCACGGAGGAAGATCCATGACTTAGGTCTGATAAGGAGCCTGGTCCCTTGACACCATCAGCAGAACGTGCAACCGCAAGCACATCCGTGTCCACTGTGGTACTTGCAGGGCTGTTGGGAGGTTGTGAGGAGCGTGGTAGACACGAATGTGCCACTTTGTTAAGAAGACTTGGGGTTTTTGACAGCTGGTAAGATTCAAATATGAGCCACTAAAGACCTCTTTCTCTCACTATAGCATTTCTCTTGGTACTAAGTGAATGAGTTTAACATTTTTACATCTGAAAGGTAAAATGATCTCTTAGTTTTGACTCATGAGGCCTAAGTTTCATCTCTACCCCCGGCAATCCATAAATAATCAGCCCAAGATCATGAAATGCACATTAAAGACATCAAAAGACAGCGACAGACTGTCATGACTGATCATAGTCAAATTTATAAGCCTCTTTCAGTGCAGTGCAGTAATAAAAACAGAAAGAAAAATTAAGAACACAGCAATCCACAGAAAGCAAGACTGCACACTTCAGGTTGAAAAGTAGAACAGGAGCCATAACTCAGCTGCTTGCAAACCTTTTTTTGTATTATGTTTCCATTGGGCAACAATGCTAAACCTCTGTAGTATACAAGAAAGAGCTAAAAGCCTGGATAAAACATATTTCCTGAAGAAAAATAGTAACTTATCTGATTAAAGAAGACATTCTATTTGCTGTGCCCCTGCAGCCCAAGGAAAAGGACTTAAGAAAAATGTTATTCATTCTTGGATAGAAAATGAGATTTTGAGAGGGGACTACAAGTGTCTGTTACTTCTACCTGAACCTCCTTACAATGTCCCAGATTAGATTACAAAAACGGGAGCACTCAAAATGGCTGCTAGGTTTACAAATTCTTGGGCAAAGTTTATGCAAGCAAATATTTACACTCAGATTTGAGCTGCAATTTCTTCAAAATAAATTATTTCACAGCAGATATTACCTTCTTCCTTGATACTGGAAATCATGGCAACAAAAGCCCTAGCATGAGAAGGCCTAATTTCCTCACAAAAACTATTTTTTCTGGAAGCTGCTTAATTCTTAGTGTCAGAAACTATTTTTCTTCCTTTATCTTCGAGAAGTGCATCCTGTTTTAGACCTTTTGATCCATACTGCCCATTAATAACCCAGAGAGCTTATAAATTAAAAAGACCAGTGCATTAAAACTTTTGTCTGGACCTTTGGCAAAGAGACTTAACTGCTATGCCCAGTCAAAAATTTCCAGTCATCATTTGCTTCTTTTTGACCTTAAGCACTTTTGTCTTCTTTCTTTGGAAAATGTTCATATTCAATTGAAATAATACCGTGAAATCAAATATTTTGGTACTGTGCATAGTATTTTGCTGAATATTATTCCATAGAGGAATTTAAAATTTCAGGAAAAATGCAAACATGGATACCCTCCAATCATCTTTAGAGAGAAAAAAATGTTTTTTTGACCTGTTTCATTGACTACAAAAAAAAAAAAAATGATCCCCCTGCCCCAGCTCCAGGCATCTCTGAGGAGTGGAGACGCTCCTGGGGCAGCGCTCTAGAGCGACACGATGCAGGCAGGGGGAAGGAGAGGAAGGGACATCTTCCACGGGAACAGCAGAAAAGCCAGGGAGATCAAAATTGCAAACCTCCCCCAAGCTCTCCACTGCCTCCCGCTCTCAGCACACGACACCCTCCAGCCACTTGGTGCTGACCTCGTATTTGATCCAGAGCAAAGTCAGTCTCCCAGCCTTCGAGATTCGCCTTTCTTCCCCCTGGCAAGGACCCTCTCCGTTACCCTGCTGGTGACAGCCAGGATGCCCCTGGTCATGCAGCCGGGATGCCCCTGGCCAAGCACAATTGTAGGGAAGGCTCCGGCCGGCGGGGAGCGGCGCGGGAGCCCCGCAGCCCCCGTCCCAGCCGCCGCCGTGCGCGGGCACAAGCGGCCAGCCGGCCGCGGGGCCAGCGCTCCCCAGCACCGCGTCCCACGTGCAGGAAGGCTTCGCATCGCCAGCCAGTTATGAGGGATAGCAGGGATACACTAACAGAAGGAAAACATGCCCATCAATAGAGATATGCAGAGTTTCTCTGTTAGCCTTCAAACTTCTTTCAGGTTATTTCTACATATTCCCTATAAACTTGATAAATATAGTGGGGGGGGGGAGGGAGGAAAACAATCAAACAAACCAACCGAAAAACCCCCAGGAAATATCTAATATTTTCCAAATGGATAGTGAAGCTTTTTAAGAGAGGGCCAAGATAAACTGCTACAGAGTTCCTCTCACACCCAGAGAAAGTGTTATTTATATCATGATGAATTCTAGGGTAACAGGTTTAAAAAGCAAACAAAAAAAGAACCAAAACTGGAAGTCTACCTGCAGTAAACACATCTACCTGTGTTGGCTGCCACTGCCACAAGAAGGAATAAGGAAGTCAGAAGTCTTATTCCAAAAACAGCCAGTGAACTGTTCTCATGAGCTTACAAGCCAGAGCCCGGGGGAGGAAATGCTCTGTTTATTGGTTAAACGCACGCAGGCCGGGGCCAGCCTATGGAGCCATGCATGGCCTGTACTTCAGACGGCACAAAAGGAGGCTAGTTTTCAAACTGCATCATATGGCTGAGTCAGAACGGAGTCTTCCCCTGCTGGGGAGGACTTCAAAGGCCAAGCTCTACACATACACCTAAATATAAAGCCCATTTACCTTCTCGGCAGGAAGCAGTTTACTGGACTTTTGATAGCACTTCTACTTGGCGCAGTCTGAGAGAAATGACTCACAGTCCTGCATCAGGAACCAACAAAAGTTACCCAGGTAGCAGAGCAAACATGCCAAGGTAATAGTCTGGGAATAGCAGGAACCTGAGACTCCCTGGAGCAAACAGCCCATCACTGTGAACATGCAGCACCCTATTTGGCGTGGCCAGAGCACCGTGCTGTTTCACAGACCGCACTACGTGCCGTGCTACTGTGAGAGAGAGCTGCTGGAGGTCAATAGCAAAGCACAGATGTGATGTCCCTATCTCCAAAGAAACTAAGAAACATCAAGGGGAGGAAAACGCAGAGAGTAGACAGCTAATACCGAGCAGCCTAAGCGTTATCATCACTGGAAAGAACACTAGTCTACAAAACAAAAACTCAGATCGCTTTCCTGAGTGATTATTCCTGCATGTAAGTTATGCAGTCACTTACTGTTGTTACTGTAGGAGTTCCAGCCGGCTGAGGTCACCCTCCATCTTCACTTAGGAACTCAGTAACAAGACGAAATCTGGAGAGCATCTTATACCAAAGTAGTGCTGTCCTTAGCCTTGAAAACAAAGTACATTTCAACCAATTGTAATTTATAACAAGAGGAAAAAATATCCAATTTTGAAGTAATCATTAAAAACACATAGGCCTATCACCCCATATAGTTTCCAGCAACTATCTAGCCTTTGACAGGTAGGCTTTTATATGATCTGATATATGGTCTAAGCATATTGGTTCTCAGTTGTCAAAACAAATAGTTTAACCTGGCCAGAGCCCAAAGCCAACTTCATGCCTGCTACCTCTTGCTACAAGCAGCGTGCCATTGTCCTCTCCTCCTACCTCCTTCAAGTACTTATTTCAAAGCACTGTTATAACTTTTTACAACCTCTTAATAAAATAATTCAATAGAGCTATGCAGAGAGAATCTGAACAAAATGCATTAATCTGAGGAATGGATAAAATATCAGGGAACAGTCTTTCACGTGTGATAATTGCAATATTCAGCTGGTAACTATGAGATTTAGCAGACCCACAAGTGATCACAGCAAAGATTAAAATCAAATTAAATGACAGGAAAATGCCATTTGTACTGTGACTTTGAGATGATTAGATCTTTTAAACAGAGCTGCTCGCATTCTAGACCAGCACTCTGGAGTCTGCTCTGTCTTATGGATTGAAACTCCTGGAGTCAAAATATTTCAGTAAAAAAAAAAAATAAATAATTGAGGAAATAGAGACAATATTGAAGAATATTGTCTATTCCTTTCTTTACTTTTCTTCCTATGCTTTTCTATGTTTCTTGACACGTTATTACAGTTTCTGGTTCAAGATCTTCATTCTGTTCTCACTTACTGGAAAAATCATCCTAAATTTCTTGGCTTCACTATTCCCCACCAATTCCTTGTCTAAGCAAGATCTCATCTAAGAGCAATTCCTCTTAGCAAAGAAAGGAACAGACAGAAAGTAGTTTTGTGCAACAGAAAGGAAAAAAAAAGCAAAATATTTTAAAACAAAATCACAACAAACCAATTTACTTCCTTTCTCAGACTTCAAGATCTCTTTTCAAAACTCATTGGTCTGGACTTATCTCTATGAAAATCTAGGGGAATTACCAAGATTATCAAAGACCAAGTTTACAAGGCTAAAGTCAATCACATATATATTGTTTTGCTAGACATAATTTCCTCTCAGATATTTTATCTTTCATCCTCTACTCATTTTGAGATGTTTATAAAAGAAATAAGAGACATTTATATGTGTTTAACCAAGTCAAAAGATAGGGCTTAATTGTTAACCTTGGTAACCTTCAAGATAACAGCCCAGCAACACGGACATCATTTGTTGTCTCCCAAGTAATGAAAGGTTAACTGAAGAGTTAATAAGTTAAAAGCATTTTATAGAGGGGCTTGGAAACACAATTGCAGAATCTTTCATCTCATTCTGAGCTTTGTTTTGCTTCCAGCGGTGTCACTGCTTCTTTGAGAGCATGTGTAAGTTAATGGAGTTAACTCACTGTTACGTGATCACAACACAGGGCTCTGCAACGATGCAAATGAGAACTTTTGGCTCAGGAACTCACGTAGCAAACGTGGTCTTCTTCAGTATGTTCCTGTCTCGAGAGCAGATTCTGGAAGCATGCTATAGAGGTTTGATTTTCAGGGAACAGGGCAAGCCATGTTAGATGAAGACTAACACAGTAACACCTCAAGAATACGAATTCCCCCTACTACAGTTGGGATCACCACTGATGACCAAATAACATCCCCGAATCCAGCACCATTTCACCAGAGCATCTCCATGTGTCACCTTGCCTGTCAGGTCAGGGAAGCCTGGCAGCTATTTAATTGCTAGAGTTAGAGGCTCTACGACTTCAGGAATTCAGGATTTATTTGACTGCACTACATTGATCACAAATGCCTGGTGATGCAAATACAATGGTGGTGTTTGCTGACTGTACTTGTGCCTAGTGTGCTGCTGATCACAACCAGCCTCCAGGCAGGCATTTTTATGTGCACTGAATGCTAAATGGTTGGGTTTGGATGCCTCCTGTAGTACCACCAGCTTGGGCTCTTGAATGAACATGCCAGGAACAGCTCGAGTCTCTGACAGAAACTGGGCACTTTTTTTGACTATTTCTTGTCATCAGAGATTTGAGTCTATCAAGCAGTGAAAGATGGACAAAATGTTCAGTTTAGCATCACAGACACGGAGTGACTTGCTTTTTCCAATTATGCTTTCAGACACGGGCAGACTCTCCATTATGAGAGTAAAGTGCTTATCCTACAGCAAAGTCCTGTCCTAATCCATTTCCTCACGGAAGGGGCATCAGACTGAAAATGTAGAATTTACCCCCTCCCAAACACGCTTGATAATATTCACAGGCAGGGGCTCTGAAGCACAGATCCAACTGACATAAAGGATGATGAACTCCCCCAAGCCATTTCCAGACAACTGCTCTTTCAACAGCACTCTCCCACCACTACCACCCCAAAAACAACAGAAGATGCTTCTTCTGTGCCCAGAGCCTGGTTCCAGGATCACAGGCCAAAGGAGATGATTCTGGTATTTTCAAAGCCAGCATAGCTGGTCATTCAAGCGATGCCTGCTCACCTGTAACAGTGAACGGTCACCGAGACCCAGCGACATGGGAATTAGAATTAATACTGTTTCTTGTGTAGAAGCTCTCTTTGCTTTTCATTAGGATTTAAACAGTGGAGCTTTGCAGATCAGTGAGGTGGGGTGGAAACAACTGCTCAGAGCTAGAGGGAAAAACTGTGTGCTTCAAGGCAACAGGCTGACCCCCTAGTCAGATTTTCACCTCACCTGCAAGGGAGGAGGGAAAGCCTTTGCTCAGCTATGAACAAATTCTTCCTGGAATAAACTTCATGCACGCATGGATAGGAAACCCAATCTGCATTCACCATCTGGCAATACTTCAACGTGAAGTGGCAGTTTGCTATAAGGACAGATGGGATGGTATCAAAGAGGTCTCCAAACTTGATCCAGCAACCACTTAAGTCTCAAGGAGCTTGGAGAGCAGAGTTATCCTGCAAGAGTACTTTCATGAGACAATACTACTACAGGAAGGGCTAGCCCTATGCTTTTGTTTCACTTGAAGTCTTATATTTTAGAGTGGAGTTTGTTTTCCTTAACATAGTCACAAGATGATTACCATCAAGCGCACACTTGGGCTTGGCCGGAACTCTCCAGAGAAAAATCTTGCATTCTTCCATTGGAAATAGCCCGTATACAGCAGTTGTGGGCTAAACAGGAGCGAGGGTTTAACAGATAATTGGGCTGATTTTGCATAAAAGAAGGCGCAGTTATTTCTAACTCCCTTATTTCTATTTCTGTTGACTTTTGAACAAAAAGAAAAGTCTCAGAAATACCTGCACCCCAATAATCCCGCTCCGGGGCTGCTCTTCCTGTGCCCCTGACAACTCCCAGTCATCAGGTCATATCAAACACAGACTACTTTGGTACCAATTAGCAGAATGAGGGTCACAGAGCTCGCTCAGTTGAAAAAGGCAGATGAGGATCCATCACCTATGCTGGTAGGCACAGGGATGCTTCAAAAATATCTTTATTAGAAGTTGAAAGCTGTGCAATTCTCATGCACACAATACCACCAAATACAGACAAATGCATCTGTCAGCTCGGACAAGCTTGATTTACTTCTTTATATAAGCATACAGCCTTGTTCTTGGAAAAGCCACAGAGTAAATATATTTTCTTCTCAGATAGTGCCAGACATATGCATAGAAGTGAAACGAAAGCAAAAGGAAGAACAAGTGAAGCCACAATCAGACTGTAGCTCTGTTCTGCCACACGGGAGAAACATCCCAGGAAGCGATAGCTAAACTTTGGCTGAGGAATCACCTTCACATGCTGATGCGTGAGCTCCAGGCTTCTCAAGGGCAGACAAAAAGCCTGCTTCAGCAGCAGTCACATCCATGCTCAAACAGTTTGATAATTCCTGCTTTAGTTTGTTCAGTCAGAACTATGGCCACAAGTAAACTTTTAATTTGAACGATCCTTTTACCTTGTGTTGTTTTACCTTATGTTTGGGTAAACAGGTAAATAAAAATACAAGTGCATCAGATGATGTCCTTGAAACCCCCAAATGCCCAGAGCATTTCTGTAGTTACTGATGTTCTTGCTCAGCAATTGCATAAGACCCCCAAGAAAACATTTTTGGCCAAAGAAACTGGTGTTTGTGAGGCAGGAACAGAATCATATATGTTATTTTTCAGATGTAAAACAAATATGCTTAAGCTCACATTAGTGAAGATAATCCCCATACCTATTAGCAATTCTTTACACAAATCCATAAATACACATGGCCATATTTTATAAAGTAAAACCCTGCTCCAAATCCATTTACTATGAAAAATACAGCTACACCTTCTTGTCATATTTCTGTCATCTATATTCTATAGATTCCTTATGTGAACTACTTAAACAGAAATAAATGTGCTTGCCCAAGGATCCTCAGGAGAATATTCAAATAGCTCTCACCAACCTCTTGACTCAAATCTTACAAGGGTTTGCAGATCCTTTTTCTTTAAAGTGTGCTGTGCAGACAGCTCTTCAAAATTACGGAATGGATGGTCAGATGTCATCTCTAACGCAACAGCAATAGCAACAACGGAATAACGGAGCCAGAAAAGGGGTGCAATTGCTCACTAAAAATAGAAACACTGTTAATAATAATAATGCATAGCCACACATAAATGCCCATTAACTTTAGTCCTAGTAATTAAATTTGCCCATGAGGGTTATAATAAAGCACCTGGCTTTCCACATATAATTTCCTCAGATTACTGAAGGACACTGAGACCACCCCATCACACAAAAGTTCTTATGGAAACAGCAGTTCCCTTAAGTACTGAATGCACAAAGAGCTTTCCACACCTCAGGCACTACAAGGAAAGTCAGGCTTACTGGCATGCAAGCAAATCTGGCTCAGGAACTCACCCCACACACACACACACAGAGGAAAGGGCAGGAGACAAATGCGACCGCGACATCAGTGACTGCTTATGACGTTAGCAAAAGGAGCTTCTGCTGCTCTTATTCAGACTGCAGGTATCAGTCTTAGCACTTGTTTTATTTCATGCTGCAGCTTCAGTTTTGTTTATTCTGGGGTGATATCACAACAATTTAGGAGCCTTAGAACAGCTGCCCCCTGGCTTCAGGAAGAAAAAATATTGAATCTAATAAAGGCCTAACACCTTCTCAGAATAACTATTTAATAACCACCTGATAAGATTCTTCTGAGAACAGACACCTTTACTTTCAGGGCTTGATTTAAACTGCAGGGTAGATACTGAAAAATAAAATTAAAAAAAAAATCACAAAAAAATATTTGCATCTGATCCTCTACCACTATAGTTTACTACCTGCCAACCGAATTTTTTAGCTCTTTCTCTAAAGCATGAGCTCCTTCCCACTTCCTGAAAATCCACTTCCAACTGGATTCCAAGTGCTGAGAGCAAAGGATTTGGGAACATCATGCACTGAGCCACAACTAAAATCCTTTTGTTAATACAAAATGATTAAAAAGGTTAAATATATATTTAAAAGGTTAGATATACATATATACTGTATGTATTCGTAACTAGAAACAGTAACTTCAGTGCTTTCCAACCTTAAAGCAATCTGCACGTGCAAAAGAGATATTCTGAGAAAAGCTCCTGAGCTGCCTCTTCTCTCTTGTTTGAGGAAGAAAACACCCAGGCAGAGCAAGTGAAGGGTGTGCAACAGCCACATGGTCCAGGGGCAGCAAGAGCTTTGCCTGACCCTTTAGCTGCCAGAGCTGATGTCAACAAGGTAGAGGAGCCTGAGGGAAAGAGTAAATATTACACCAGCTAAAGCTTTTCCCAAACACAATAATAAACTCATGCCCAATCTGTGAAAGGAGAACCCTCAACCAAGTAAAGCTCTGTGATGCATGTTGGCAGCAGATGCCTTTCACCCTGCTCCTGAGGCTGCTCATTTCAGCTGTGGAAGAGGTCCAGGAATCACTGGAGGGGCTGCCTGAGGACAAGGCTTGCAATATTTCCTTTTTTCCATCAGAGTCATTTTGGGATTTGTACCTGGAGAACAAGGATGGAAAGGAGAGAAAAAAAACAAAAGAGATATTTAATGTTTTGAATAGCACAAAGTGTCAATGTATGATCATTTGTTTGTATGGCCAGGCTTAGATGCTGGTGAGATGAAAACAAAAGGGATATGAGGTGATCTTCTCTTCATTAGATTGCTGGAGATGATTCAATCCTGCTTTTCCTCCTGTGCAGATGACACACAGTTAGTGAAGGAATCACCATATTTGCTGCTGCTGCTGGCAGTGTCCAGACAGGTCAGGGCTGCACAGATGAGGCGGCAGAACTACACTCTCCAAAGTTCAAGTTCTACGGCCAAGGCTTGACATAGCTAATTACATTATACTACAGAACAGCATCCCTCTTCATATGACCTCACCACCTTTCCTGAAAAGGGCTGACATTTGCACCAAACTTTTGCTTTCTGAGGTGGCAATTGCTTTTGCTTTGGAGAAAGAACTAGGTCTGAGGAAAAAAAAGGTTTTGTTGCTAAAGCAGTAGTCAGTGCAGTTTGATTATCCCTCCCTAAGCTACACTGAGATAACCCTTTAGCAGCTTTACAACCATTTGTGCATAGGTCTAGCAGGAAGAACAGAGCAGAGCAGCACTTAAACACTGTCTTTGCCTACTGAGTGCAGAAAGCAGGTAACACTCATTCCCCTAGAAAAGCAACATGAAAATAAGCATCACGCAGCATTCTAGTAACAACACAGAATACAGCCTATGTTGTTCAGTTCCCATTCGGAACCAAATATGGAACAAAACACTGCTTTTTTTCCTTTCTTTTTTTAAGTCTGTTTCAGTAGTAATCAAACAGATTCAGATCAAGCATTTTCACAGAAGCTGCTCTATAACTGAGGGATGAGCTGTAGCATGGAACAGACCACTAGGTACTGTATGGAAGCAGGAAAAGGCAATACCCAATTTAGAGGGGACCTGGTTACAGCTGGAGACAAGAGGAGGCTACAGGAGTTGGGCAGATGCTCACAGGCAGTCAGAGAACAGCTGAACAGGGTACTGAGACCATCAGGGGTTACTGCAGGGGAGGACAGCAGTTCAGATTCCCTCTTAGAGATCTTTGCAGCAAATACACAGGTTTTAACATGTTGAAAACAAACTGCTTTTGCCTTAAGACCTAACTTATATTTGAATAAGCCCTCAATTTCATCTCCAAATAAAGAGGACAAAACTATACACCTCTAATCACAGGCATAATCCCATGGAGTGCTCACTGCCTCTGCTATTGTATTTCATAAAACAAAGTCCATGATCCAGAGGGAAGCACTGGGAGGCCACACGGCAGTGATCACAGTCTCCACCTAAGAGGAGCATGTAAGGGCTTCTTCTGTAAAGAAACATGTGAATTCCACCCGAGCTAGGCAAATAGAAAAAGGAATAAAGAGCTAAGGAGTTTTATGAATAAAGGACAGAAAGTAGGTAAATAAGTCAGTGGGAAATAAGTTATTTTCAATCATACTTTTAAGATTTACTAAAGGTTACCAACTAACTCATTATAGTAGAGCTTTCCAAAATTTTTAAGTATTATTACTCTCCAAAATGTACATGGTATCCACGTATAAATGCTACTGTAATATTTAATGGTCTCTAAAGATTAGAATTAGATTAGACTTGCTCATTAGGGTCTCACTGAAGCCAGGGAAACTATGAACACACAGAAAGAAGCAACTGGAGTTTACAGACTACTGTAGATGTTGAATCATCTTGGTAAAGACATACAGAATAGTAGAACACTACTGCTAAGGCAAGAAACTGCCAACTGTTCAGCGGAAGCAGTGATGTGATGACAAAAGTTCAACAGCTGCTTAAAAATGTGTATGTTTTTCTTCAGGAAGTATTTATTTTGGTAACTAGAAACTGGGCTGGTAGATCTAGTTGTCCTGCTGTTCTTCTGAACAGCGAGTTAAGTCCCAGCTGACTTGCTCAATTCCTTGTTTCCGCTTTCTACAGGGCCAAACACATGGGGCTCTTTGCAGGCTCGTACAGGTATGCATGTTTAATGCAAACAACAAGGTACACAGAGTGAGGACTCGGCTTGTAGCTGGAAGTATTTACATCAAATCCCAGCTCTCAGTGAGGCACCAGTCAATTAGCTCACTTTTCCCTTGT
Source organism: Nothoprocta pentlandii (assembly GCA_013398315.1). Taxonomy (NCBI): domain Eukaryota; kingdom Metazoa; phylum Chordata; class Aves; order Tinamiformes; family Tinamidae; genus Nothoprocta; species Nothoprocta pentlandii. The sequence goes on along the minus strand of VZSG01000039.1, from coordinate 1,664,725 downwards.
TCCCTATGATCAGTTTTATGAAAGTATAAATGCACCACTTGAATTTCCTACCAAAAATGAGGTTACTTAGAAAACAAAATGCCTCGCCCACACTTTAAAGACTATTATTTTTCTACATTTTCCATTCAGAAGGTCTTGAAAGACTACAGAGCAGCCCCTGCCTTCCACTCACTCAAGCCAGGGTACACCGACTAAAAATAGCTCTCAAGTACTTGAATGCAGGAGTATTCTGATTTGTTTAGTCCTTAGTCTGTCCTAAGCAGGCAGTTCTTGAACCCAGAGCAAAATTTAATCTTCTTTCTTTTGAATTTACAGACTCATACTTTGGTTGGTCTCTCATAAAATATGGAGACAGACACAACCACAAATAGCTTCTGAGATAAGAGAGCAAAGAAATCCATCATAAAGCTCTTTGCTTTTACAGGTTCTCTTTATTCTTTTCAATAAGGAACCATGGTATGATATTATTCTTCCTGCCCTCAGAACAAAAGCAATACCTTCCCCAATGCAGAAACTGATAGAAACAGTATGTTTTCATTAGACTATCCGCCTTCTCCAATTGTTTCACACTGTGAGCATTAAACTGTTTCCCTACTCTCATTTCTTCCCCATCCAAACCCTGATGCATCAGACAATTGATAAAAGAAAGTTATTTTTGTGGCACAGGGAAAGTAATTCTCACCAATGGGAGAAATTGTGGAGTTCACAGACGAAAAAACTAAGTAACATCAAATCGTTATCATTATAGATGAATCAAAAACATGGACGTTACCTTTCTGCGATTTTTTGTTGAGTTTGGGTAGTTTTGAGCAGCAGATTTTTTTAACCTTCCGACCTAAAGAGAAAAAATAGCACATTACCAGTGGGGACAGAGGATAGTTATGTGTGCATTCACCAAGTAGGCCGGAATCCATCCACATTTTGGCTATTACTTTATATTTGAAATCCTTCAATAGACTTCTGCAAAACATGGGATCATCATGATTGATTTTTCATCAGTGCATACAGCCTTATCCCTAAAAAAGGGACAAGCATGACTTTCCCCCCTGCCCAACCCTGCTGCTGGATACAGTACCTTTAGACACATTACAGGGATTTTCACCCATTGAAATGTCACATAGTGACAGAGAATACAGTCAATGGATTTCAATTGCCTCAATCCAATAAACAAACTTGGCACTGTTTTTAGTTAATTACTTAATGAAAGTATAGAAATGGAGTGTTTGGCACATGCACAGGGTGTAGAATAGATGACTACTCCTTATCTATTAGGAGACTAATTAGTGAGACTTTGCACACAGACAAGAATGCAGCAACCTGTGTGTTTTGATGAGTTTTTTTCATCAGGTGTGTTTCTCCCGTCTTTCCTGCTATGTTCCTGCATCCTATGTTCATCTAGAGATCCTTCTCCTGGGGACCCAAGGAGAGGGGACAGAAATACTTCAGCTGCATATACATTGGTATTTCCTACTGCTCCTTCAGCCTCAGCACAGATCTAGTCAATAGCACTAACTGGCAGAAAAATAAAAGCCTGGACTGCTCATCTGACCAGACTTCAAGACAGTTTCTACATGCTTCTCCCCACTGCGGCACATAACTTAAAATGATTCCTGCGAGGGTTCTAGAAGACATGAAGCACTAGGTCTGCTACCCCTGACCTTTGGACATTTAGCTTATTTGTCTTTCCTTATTCTCATTCACTATCCATACCTGTTTAATAGCTAAACACCAGGGAATAATCATACTGAGATTTACAACACCAAACATTAAAAAGCTGAACAGATAGCTAAAGAAGTTTAAAAAACCTTTCAGATTAAAAAGTCTGCCTCACTGCAAATCCAGAACAACACTTTCAGATGTGCTATGGTAAAAAGATAGAGGCCCATTTTTAAGATTTACACTCTCCGTGAAGTTCTGTGCTTTGAAATACTGCAAAACATTAGTGGCACAAAGTATATGTGCTAATTAAAGTGTGTAGCATCGGGTGCAGGTGGGAGAGAACAAAACACAGCTTTTCTGACAGTCAGGACAGCTATTCCCACACACCCTTGAGTAACCAATCTCTCATTTACTCCAGTTCAGGGTAACTGACTTCTTCTGGAACAAGGGAGTATGAAGCTATCAGCTTTATCCATGAACGTATTTCCTGATCAGCCAGACTATCATATTGTCAGATGGATATCTAACAAAAAATAGCAGAGTTTCTTTTCAGAGGAGAGATTAACTTCAGGGAAATTAATCATGCTGAACTACACGTAACAGGTAGTAACAGAAACCTCAGCAAGGCAGATGAAACACTGCTGTGAAAGCCAAATGAGCATTAATACACAACCACATTCAGCAGCTTTAGATTTCATTTTGCCCTTCCATCTCTACTGCCAAGCTTTGTTTTGTTTTCTAGAATTAAATTAGCATCCAAATAGAGAATAAGCATTTTTAAATCACAAGAGGAAAGAGCAGGAAAAGAAACAAGGCAGCTGTTCTAGAAGAACGTACTGTACCTTCCCCTGTAAAGGCATTGAAGCACAGAAGCAAGATAAGCAAGAAGCCACAGAGCGCCAGCAGCTTCATCCTTCCAGCTAGTCAGGAGGCTTGTCTGGAGAGCCGGAAAGCAGCGTTCTGGTCTGCCTCCAGCAGAACCTTCGCTTTTATAAGGTAGATCCAAAGGAATGCTGCGCTCGGGATGGGTGGGGATTTGGCCTTTGTATTGTACTTCAAGGGATGACAAGGACAGAAACAGCCCTCTCTGCTACAAGAAATCAAGCAGCAATTAACGCACGTTAGAGGGGTGCTTCCAGTTGGTGTGGGGAGCCTGGCTTCAAGCGCCAGAGCAAAGGGATGCTCTGAGGCGCTGTCTCACTTTGCAACTGGGTCCTGTGGTTCCACAGCAGCTTCCCTGGGCGACCTCATGTGCTTCGGGGTACTGGTGAAGACTGAAAGAACTACTAGAAATGAAGCTGCATGGTAACTGGAAAAGGTGAAACAAACCCATTGTGTCTAAATCAGAGCAAATTTCAATGTGGTATTAACATAATCAGCAAGACACCTGGCTAAGCAGTATATTTGAGTTTATTATTAACTTCTCAGTATCTATTATGCCTGGATAATTAAGTCCCTCAGAGAGTCCTTTTCACAGTCAAGATAAAGAAGTCCATCAAATTCAACACAGTACCAAGGTTCACAGAGAAGGTATTAAAAAAACTCTTTCGAACAGAGGTGAATCTCAGATTTGACAGTCTCCTGCATCAGGCAGATATGCAGCTTTGGCAGCATCTGCTTATCCTGAAAAGATATGGTTTCCAACTGGGCAAATAAGCTGCAAGGGTCAGGCAGGCTTAAAGGTGCAAGTGGCATCAGCCTGAAACTGCGGTGGGAGAGGAAGCTTCACTCTGGCACACAGCATGCACAAACATCCTCTGCACACACAGACTGAAATTCAGAGATTTTGTACCCGAGCTTCCTTCTTGTGCTGGACTGCCAAACCTCCTAATCAGGACATCCCTGTATCCACCAGTTTTGGCTAAAATCACTCATTTTACATTGCTACCTTATGATTTCCAAATATTATGAGATTTGCTAAGGCAAATATATTTTTCCCCCAAGGGCTGACACTACCAAGTCTGCAAGATGAAAATTAGTAACAGCATGTGAACTTAAAGACAAACAGCCATCTTTTTGCCAGCTAATAGAGAAACAATCTTATAAAATGTAGAAATAGAAGAACAGTTATTACCATAACCAAATAGGACTTTTTTGGGGAGGGTATGGATGTGAGGGCAGATATTACAAATATAAATAGCTATATTTAAACCAGGAGTACTCTAGGAAGTATTTTGATCTGGAAACATCCATACAGTCCATTTTATTAATCAAATCAAATTCAGGATATCAATGCATTAACAGAAACATTAAATTACTTTAGGTGCACTCTGAACTCGGAAGAATATTTAAGTCATGAACTTAGAACATAGGAGGAAATCTAAGCTGGTAACAGCTGAATATTTTCCAAATTGGTTTCCTAGAATAATCTTTTCAGTTGCAACTTTAAGCTTCTATTTCAGCAGACAGCTTGATTTGTGGTGAAAGCCTTTCAAACATGCATTTGTGGAAGCTGTGGCACAGGCCTTCCCACCTCAAATCAGAAAAACCCTGGAGTGCCTTTTACTGGCCATTCTTATTCAGGAAATGACTCACCTGATTTTAACAAGGTGGAAAACTATTACATAAAATCAAGACTGAAATTCTCTGTTTTCTAAGCTAAATGATACTTATATCAAGACAACGATAGCTCCCTTTTCCTTCCTCCTGTACCACCTGATAGGCAAAGCTGTAGATAGGGTATGGAAAAGAACACGAAACTTTAAAGAGAATATATTACCTGTCAAAATATTTAAAAATTCTTTCAGGCTGAATGTTATTAAGTAAAAAAGCAGGCTTGGTGGTATTCACTGACAGCAAACTCATTAGGATCACAAGAAGGGTTAGCACAGGTAGCCAAGCTGTGCTGCAGGTCTAGGTCAACACACAGCCCTCATACTCACTACTGACTAAAAGAGGACAGAAACAGGTTACTTATCTCCTATTTGTTTCATCTTTTCCTTCAGAATCCCCAGCAAACAATTTTTTTTTCACTGGATAAGACAAATCTTTGCACGCACAGAACAGAGCAACCAGAAAGGATCTTTTTCCAAGAAAACAGAAAACCAAAATTTCAACCTAAACTAAGCACATAGAGCATTCTGGCAAACACCATGGGCTCACAACATGCTTGCTGAGATCAGCAGAACATGCAACATGTCAAAAAAGGAGAAAGGGTAGATGGGAGAGTCATTTCTCCACAACATTCAACCAAGCTGCTTGCAAAGTGTCAGTTAAGTACCTAAAACTACAATATTTTATCTCCACCACACTGGGAAAATTCAAGACAAACTCACATATATGAGAACACTATATAATACAAGAGATATTTAAAACCGCAAAGGGAGTATAGTTGTTGGTAATAAGATACTTTCAATACATCTGAGAGCTAGAGAATAAATAAAAAGCACACACACACTGCTTCTAAACAGTTCAGTCTATTGCCCTGTGAATTTGAATTAAATCTCACTTAAATTTGGAAGCATTTAATTACAATATGTAATTATTATCCATGTGATAACTTAAGAAATCACAATATCTTGGTTAAATTTTGGTCTTGAGTCAATGAAGAGTTTTCTAGTAAGTGGACTAGAGTAGATTCTTTATATATGCCATTATATGTGCATGCACAGCTTTTATACATATATTTATATATATTTATGTAAAAAATATAAATATTTTAAAAGAAACTGAGATCCTCCCAAAATGTCTGGGAAAGATGGGTAGCAGGGATAGTGCATGGAGTCTAAAAGCTAGAAAGGGAGTTATTGTTGATTCCGGTGTGCTTTATGATATATCACTAGATCTACTTGCTGTTCAGTTCTCTCTGCTTTACCTGCTAGGGATAGAATTGTACATTGAACTGAAGACTGAAAGGTATTTTTCAGGAGTTGGATGGTTTTAGTCCACTGGAAGTAAGAGGCAAAGTCCTCATTTACTGGCAAAAAAAGTTAGCTCTGTCACTTAGCATAACTATATGTAGGTAACAACCCTGTGAACAGAATGCTTTAGCATTAACTCACGAAAGATGTATTACTGAAAAATCAAACCAAAGCCTCTGCAGTGACAAATGGTCAACATCCTTCTGTCAAAAGTCACTACTTACTGCCATCATTAAAGCCCTCACCATTCTTTTTTGACTCTGAAAAGTAACTTCAGTTTCACTGACTTTACAGTGGTTATTTCTGAAACTCACTCCAGTCTTCCCACTCTTCTGTTAAGCAAGTATCATTTTTTTCCATAAGAATTGTTTGCATCAAGATGACAACTGAAAAAAATTTTAAAACTTAAATTAAAAAAGAGAAAATTCAAGCCACATCTCAGCTCCACATTTTAAAATGGCAGCAGTTCTCAAACATGAAAGGGAAGTACAGATGCAAAAAAATCTCACAGAAGGCATATATTAACTCAAGCCTACCAAGACCTTATTCCAAAGAAACACAGGTCTTTAACACCAAATAGCCACTCTCCTTTTCATGCATACAAAAAATTATCACCTTATATAAAAGAAGAAGAGGTTAAGCAGGTAATACTGGCTATCAGTTACAGAACAATCTTATCATGTGATGGTTATTAACATTTCCAGCTATATTCTTTTAATGAAGCTGGAAGACTCCTGGAATGTTAAATGCATTAGTTGCTGCCAATATCTGTCTCAAAGAAGTATCTTTCTTCTGAAATATTTACAACAGAATATTGGCAATAGGACTGTTTACGGGTTTGCTTTCCTCAACAGAAAGGACTAGAGCACAACCTTACCCCCTACCCTAAGAAGCAAGAGCTACTTGAGGGTCCCCTCTGGTTTCCAGGCAGAAGGCCCAGCTGCTGCTGGGGCTCCTCTTCTGCAGCAACCAAAGTAGCCAGAGGAGCTCAACCTGCTTCCTTCCCTTCCCCTTCTCACCCACCCTCACCACAGTGGGGCAACAGAGCAGGGGTAGGAAGCTCTGCTATCTGCCCATGTTAAGCTGCTCGCACCTTTTCTGTCCTTGAAGCTCCTGCATCTCTTGTTCTGGCTTCAGAGAAGCCAGTCAAACACTTATCTAAAACCTTGTCCCAAAGAGAGGCAAGGACTTTGGCACAGAAGTCAAAAATTGTCTTATGATACAGGGGGCTTACAAATACTACTGATACATGCAACAGCTCAGCAAGAAGGCTGCTATGGGACAAAACGCTAGTATTCCCCAATGAAGGCATAGAAGTTTTTTAACTTGAAACTAGCTGAACATTTCTGGCGTGGAGCTGAATTCAGTTTTCAAACTTTTATAACCCCAAACTTTCCATTCCAAGTAAGAAATGTTAGCTATATTCGATCTGTACACGTGCATTTTTATAGAGCATGGATCACCACAACTGATTAGTATAACCATAACTGCCAAGTCATTGTCCACAAAAACGTGTTTGGCCCAAACCCACTTCTTTTTGTAGAGCTAGAGAAGGTACAAACACTTACTATTAACATCTGAGCTTAGCATATGCTTATTGTGCTTTTCTATGTTTGCATTTAATATGCCAATTAAGGTACAACATTTTTCATTTATGATTTTTGCAGACTGTTCTTTTAATTCTTCCTTTTATAGCCGGAAGTCTCCCTATTTTCTGGCTTCTGAATTCATAATTAACACACATCCAGCTCATTTCCCACTCTGCTAATTTTCCTAACTGATACTACAGCACATCATCCAGTTCTTGGTTAGTGTTACACACATGCATAAAATAGGTTAACCGGCACACCTAGTTATGGCCTTAAAGCTCTGGGGCATTATATACTGCTCCAGGCATGACTCAAACACACACAGAAATTCCTGCTAAGAAATTCCTGTAAAAGGCGGGGGATTTTTATTTTGACGGATATGCCAAAGAACAAATAGGGCACATGCCTGCCTTATAACTAATTTAAGACCTGAACTTAAGAATTGACTACAATTTATATTTCTAAGGATTCCCATGTTGTTTTATGTAATTCTATCTTAACACGTGATCTAAAAAAACAGTTGGTAAACACTATTAGTAAAGTTGATTTTCACTTTTTCTGCAACCATGTGCAGTTTTCATAAGCAAATGATCTTTACAGCTGGCTGGCATAAGCAAGAAGGCCTGACCTGCCTCAAATACATTTTCAGTCTGTGCAGCAGAAAGACATAACATTTGAGCATTTTTGTAAGGTTAGGTCCGATGTAACAAGCACTGTACCTTTCATCCAACCTGGCTTTTGCCCTGAATGCACCTTTGTAAGCCATGAGGTAATATGCTCAGGTCTTCCAACCTATAAAATAGAGCATCTATAAAACAATCATGCTTAGCACACCTGCTGCCTTTATAAAACTTTAATTGCTCTCCAAAATGACAAAAGACAAAGACCATTCCTTTGTATTTCTGCTTCCATTAAAAAAGCAGAATTAACTCTTTAATATTTGAAGAGTTTGATAAGCAGGTTGTTTATAAGCGATCTTTAGCTGCAGCAAACTGAGAATTTAAAATAGCTGCATAGCTTTGCTTTTAATTTCGAAAGGACCTTGCTTTGAAAAAAAATAAAAAAAGATCAGGTATTTCTGCCAGCCATTATTTCAGTAAGAAATGGAGTTTTATTTCAACACTCAACGACCTCCAAGCATCACGATGGGGAGAAGCTCTTAGAACACAGGAGGCTGAGTAAAGCAGGGCACGTAACCTCCTGCTGAGGGTGGCTGTTCAAACCTGCCCCGGGGCACGGAGACGCAGAGGGCTCTGGTGGGAAACCACCTGCCTGCACAGGGCCCATATCAGACACCAACCAACACCCCCCACCCGTTTCACCGTTCCAAATACATTCTCTGAACTGCATTATAATGTAGAGCTGACAGACTCCAGCAAAGCAGGCATCTGATTTATGATTTCTCGCCCACTTTGTCTGACGTTTAGATCTTCTGCCACACTGCTTCTAGAGCCAAAGATGAACGGAAATGCCTTCAAAAAGGCACGCTGTCTTCATTAATTCCCTTCCTCCCTTCATTTTAATATTTTAAGCCTAGAAACAGTATTATTAATGCTTACTAAGGCATGAGTTACTACCCTTGTTTTCTTTTTTATTCATGTAAACGATAGGCAACATTAGTGGCACTTTACTAGCTAATACAATCTAGCTGTTGCATGCCTGTCTTAGGTTTCTGAACAATTCTGTAAGCTTACTGTAAAGCATTTCTTCTTTAGTAACTCTCACAGAGGAACTAATCTTCAACTGAAGGACAGAAGAGTTTTGCATGAAAGAGCCAACTGTTCATCTATTATGTGTTGCCACTTCCTGATAGTGGTCCTGACACCAGTAAAAGTTATTGCAAGTTTACTTACTACTCTTTAAAGAAACAGCACAGCACCACTGTCTTCCCAGAAAGAAGAGAATATGCCTGAAGTAGAGAAATATTGGAGCTTCTGAGCATTAACTGCAATGAACGGCTAAACACCTGACTGCAGAATCTTCTGAGACTGAACACAGCTGTATGAAACACATTCTATTTTCATTTTGCAAATTCTAGTGCTGTAGGTATCTGCGAAAGTCCTCAATTCCTTCCTAGAGGCTAACTCATCAGCGCTGCAACGGTGAGACAGCAGCTACATAATATTTTATTTCCATTAAGGACTGTCGAATTGTAGGTCTTCAAATACTAAAAACACCCCACCACGGTCAGCCACAGCATGGCACCGATCTAGCATCACTATTAATTCACCTCACTTCATTGCTGGTCCAGAGATGACGATCTGCTCTCCCTCCTGGTTAATTCAACATATCCTCTCCCATCACTGTATTTTCTAAAAGAAAAAAATCACAAGCAAAGTTGGTAAAATAACTGTAAAATAAACAAAAAAAGAACATTTTTATTTCTTAGAATATTGCTTCCTTCGGGATTTTTGAATAAAAGTAATTTACCAGTTTCATCCCGCAAGACAATTTACTGAAACAGAATTCCAGGTATGTTAGCTAGTTTTATTTGTGCCCCAAAGGAACGAGAAACAAGTTGAATAGAAATGCAAAAAGCCCACTATCCCATGACTTATGTCTCTCATTGAGATTGATTCAGACAAAACTTGAGCTCCCAATAAAAGCTTTGCTGCTGTTTTGCTAGCCCATCAAACTTCTGGCGAAGAGTAAGGTCATTTTTCATGAACTGTGCAGTTTCTTCTGTTCCTGTGCAACCACATAAATACAACTGAGATGACCATAAATGCTTTGGGGAACAGACTGTGTTCATTGCATTGAAATGGTGCCCAGTGAACTGGATCCCTAGATTTCCAGCTCCTGCAAGCTAACACAGGTAATTACCACTAAATCAAAGGACAGAACATTATTCTCAGCCAACTGTTGTGCTGCAGGAGCTATGAGGAAGTGAAGGAGGAGCTAAAATCCATAGCATTCTAGAGGTGCAGACAGCCTTAGCCTTAGCTTCTAAAGGTCTTGGTTCAAAGGCATTTTGACTGGGTGGAATGATCAGCAAACCCAGCATTTGCAGAAGCAGGGAGAGCCACAGCTGCCGAGCAGCAGCATTCACGCCAGTTCAGGACATCAACTCCCTCTGCCAACCCTGCCTCAAGGCACTGCCCGCTGCCAGCTCCTGTCTCATCAGCACACTTTACCCACGTTTTTAAGAAAAAGATCAATATGCAGATTAATCACCATCTTCCTGGAAGCCCTAGAGGCTGACAGCTGTGCAGTATTTTCTCCTTTAGAGGCTTGCCAGCTGAATTAAATAGCTTATCTCTTCAGGAAGAGAGTGCGATGTCTGCCAAGACATGAGTCTTCGTACCACTTCATTTTCTCATGCTAGAGTTTTCTTGAATTAAGTATTACGTAACCAGACTAGTTATTTTGTACCTGATCAAGAGTCTTGTATTCCCCTACTGTTTTTCTGAAGGGGAGGGGGGGAGAGGGGGGGAAGGCATTTTCTTAAGAGCAAAAGGTAACATAGAAGGAAGAATAATCCTTGCCCCTTCGGTGCCTGCACTCCCCCCATTCTGCAGAGCTGTTGCCATAGCCAGGTTTTGCAGCTTCTGAGGTCACCCCATCACAGAGGTGTGAAGCTCAGGCCCATTAGCTGCCAATATCAGCTCACTAACCTACATCTTGCTTAAGTAAGTGAGCCAGAGTACTCGCAGGGAGGTGGGAAAACTGTCATTTCTCCCCTACGTAACACCACACCAACTACAGTGTTTCTGGACTGAGGCTTTGGCTCATTTCTTCAGAGGCCAAGAGCCACCATGATAAACTCAGGGCCTTCTAACAGCAATCGCACACCAAAACATGGGGATGTGATGACAAAGCCCTCACTACAGTTTTCCCAGCTTGTCTCTAGGAGGAAAATTATAAACGTGCAAAATAAATGCATCTACAAACCTCACCCAATACTTGAAAGCCATTCAAAAGAGTGGCCAGTTACACAGGAAGAGTGAATACACACGACCTGCAGTAGCAAACAAAGCACACAAATCTCTCAGGAAGGCTGGATGACAGTTTTCTAGCAGGATTACTTGCAAGGCACAAATGGAGGAATTTACTAGAGATTTACTGTAAAAGCTCTGTGTAAAAGAGACAGAAGGTTTTACATCCTGCTCCAGCCAAGACAGTCTCCCATATTATTCTCAACTTACTTTAAGAGAAATTACTTCAATCTTGCTTTTTATTCCAGTTTCTACTAGTTATTATATCCCAGCATTGTCATTATTACCTCTTTCTAGTAGAAAGAGTAAACACAAATGCAATAAAGCTCTACAGTCTGCAACTTGAACAATTCCTACCACTCCCTGAAGAGGAAGGCCAGCATCATGTGCTCCTACAGAAGCACAGAGATTCATAACTAGTCTTTAATTGAATTTAAGTTGTATCCCAGAAGGAAGCGCCTCCTTCCTTCCCACAACTCCAAAGTGAGCTTTCTTTTACCACCAAGTTTAATGAGACCCTTTTGCTCCAACTATTTTCCTTATTTTACAAGTGGCTTCAACCTAGTTAGAGGAAGTTCTTGTACGCGAAGCACAGGTTTTCCCTTTTATTGACATGAGCTTTTACCATTAGAAACATGTAACTATACAAGGTCCTTGTAATATTTTACCATAGTATATCCAGAAATAACCACACAAAAGGGAAAAAAAACACTAATCTTGAACACACCTTAATTTAACTGTATACTATTCAAGCTACTTTTTACATGAGATATTTATGTGCAGAAGTCAAAGCATATCAGCAACACAAATCTTAAGATGCATCCCTTATCCGACTGATAACTCAGAAATATCTAATTAACTTTCCAGCCACATATTCTCCTTGAAAACAGCAACCACCTCTGCAACTGCACAGGAGTAGCAAAAACATTTACTACTCCTTTTGTATAAAGGTTTCAACAAAAAGAGTATTCTATCTACAGCTTCTAAGTAACATACATGTCAGACTTGCTTAAAGGAACTTGTTTTCATTGAATCTCCTGCCTCTAAGCCCTCTCTCCTGATGCATCTTTCAACTTAAAAGTTTTGACCTTGTTGCACTTTTCCTACTTACTGAATCTTGAGATGACAGGTCCGCGTCCAGTCTACCATTCCATTTGCTCAACATTTTCTGCTTTTCTCATATTGTCTGAGATGAGATTTACAACGGACTTCTAATTCCCCTCCATTCCCAAACGCAAACGGAACCTTACAAGAGGGTCCTCACCATCCCCAATATGCTGTCCAGCCAGGCAATACCCATAACCAAACACCAACTTTTTGAAGAAATAAAAAAAATAATAAAAGCAACCGTCCATCACCACTGTACCTGTCACTTTACTGCAAGGTCCAAGCTTCAGACTTCCAGCAACAATGAGTCTGTTATACTTCATGTTCTTCCTGTTAACATGGGACAGTTGAAGGTGCCCACACTCCCTAAGGAACGCTCCCACATCCTGCAGTTTTATTGTGATTCTCATTGAGCTACTTGGGACTAATAAAGCTTTTTTTGCTAAACTTATACAAATCTTGTACTTATACATGTATTTTCCTCCTGTATTTGTTAAGCTTAAACTTAATTACACAAAATTTTAAATACTATTTCCAATGTTTCTTCTCTAAACTTAAATATCAAAAATGAAGTTTTAGCTATAGCCGTATTTACTTGAAAAACATGCTATGAAAATATCAAAAATTTTCGTGTATAACAGTACATTAAAATTAGAGAATCTAACTATGAAGCTTTTTTTTTTAAAAAAAAAACCAGACCAGATATTTAATCATCTGAAACATCTAATTTCCTTATGAAAACACTCAGTGGTTGGCAAGAAGTACTTTAAGTACTTTCCCGTTTTTATCTGCACAGCTATGGAAATCTTCCTGCAAGACAGGATTTGAGGAAAAGCAGGCTGTTGTATTCAGTTAAAACTACAGTTGAAGTTGAATGGAAGTTGATTAACCGTTAGGAAATTCCTTAAAGAGGTAACTCTGAATTGCTCACTTACACTTGACATGATCCAGGAATGCCTTGCTCCAAAATACTACACAGATTCCTTCAGCTGTAGACCTGTGGGAAAGCAGACTGCGCTCCAGATACAAATATTGCAGCACGCTACAAAGGGCAGCACTGGCTGTAGTCAAGAGCCAACAAGTCACTTACTGGGCCACCTCAAGCGTCGAGCAGCATCTTTTTCTGGGAAACATCCCAGACAGCCACTGAAACTGGAAGTCATCTTCATGGACTCCTTAGAGACGTATGTATTAGCATTCTCACAAAGGAAGAATTAGTCAACAAAATATTTACAGTGCATTTAACCACCTTAATGAAAGGTAGTAAAATACTTCCATTAACACAGAAGTGAAAAGTAAGTTTGGGAGGTTAGAATTTTATTGTTCCACAAGTCAATACATGAGCATAGCCTGTTTATCAGAAAATGAAAGTCTGAGTTGTTGACATTTGCCCAAAGCTTCCTTGTGCCCAACAATTCACCTCTTATTCCAACACAGAGCAACTGAGCTTGGCAAGTTTGCATTTGCCCGTGTCAAGTCAACATCACTGATAGGAACATTTTAGACAGAGCTAATCATACCAATTTGGAGAAGAGCTAAGGAAGGAGGTAAACATGCAAGAGTATGGTAAACTTATACGTGCGTTAACACCAGGACATCCTTCAACTGCTTCTGTCAGTGTCAACTGTACAAGCTGGTAAGAGAAGCTGAGCACTGGGAGTTCTTCCAAAAGACTGTCCTTCACCTGCAATACGGCACTTTCATTACTGCAAAAATACCAAACTCTATAGCTCTTCAGTGACTGGTAGTTTTTTCTATCACAAGAGCCCAGTTACTATTATACTCAGTTAACATGAAAACTCCTGTCTTAGTTTCCAGTGCTTTAATATATGCTCCAGAAAAAGACTGAAGTTTTCATACGGAATAGATGCTACATAGCTTTGTCTTCCTGTCCCTTTATTTTTGGTCACCTCATCCAACCAAGCCATCATATTTCTAATGGTTATTTAAGCATTTCTGAAGTTTCCACTGCAACTAGTGCTGTATACATTTTTTACAGTTCTTCATGTGCCACTGAAAGATCATTTTACACTATCTTAGCAGAATTTTTTTTTTAATCTCAACAGCACTTCCTTAAGTAGTTTATATCCCTATTTGCCTAAGGGATACCACTACAGATTACTTCCTTTTACTGCGCAGTTGCAGTAAAAAGGAAACAGAAACTGCTTTCAAATCTATTAAAAAGCCGACCAATTATTTTACTCAATGTATTAAAAATAATTTACCTTCCAGAAATAATGTACAACTAGAAGCAGTTCACACCATTTTAAACAGAAAACTAGAAAGTGTTCAAGGAAAAACTATTAGATCTGAACATTGCACTGAACCAAGAGTAATCTGCTGAAATGCTTTAAACTTCTGACTCCTGCAGCCAAACTGCTTGCAGCCACAAGTTTTATTGAGCATATGCACTAGGCAGACAACCGAGCAGTTGGATCTATTGGAGAGCTGCTGAGAGGAGCCCTGGTTACTTCCTCCGGGCACTTCCACCGGTGGCAAGCATGGTGGCCACCCGAATGAAGATGTTTAGCGTATCTGTGTAGATGCCCAGGCACCTAGGAAACAGGAAACCAAAGCAAATCGAGTTGAACAGAAGTAGTATTTGGTTGTGTCTCATACCATTGTAATTCATTTTTAAAAACATTATTTAAGGCCCTGTGACAAAAATCAACTATTACTGTTCTCTGAACATGGATGTGTAAAACCTATACTTTCTTTTAATCAGAATTTTGGCAGCAAAATGCTATTTGCTAGAGTCTCATCGGACACCCCATTCTCAAATAGCAGTTCTCGGTTTTTATGCTGTCCTATCTGCTTACCTCCAAGGATTTTTAAAAACTGGTACTATTATTCTACTTTAATGATCACAAATCCAAGGAAGGAAGGAAGCAATTCACCTAAGATCAGAAAGACAACACTTGTAGCAAGGAAGCTACTTGCTTAATTAGACTTGTAATTGATGAGTGTTACAAGTATTAATTAATCCTTCTTTCTTTACCTGTTACGCTGATGTTTTTCTTTTTAGTGACAAATATAAAGCAACTACAGAGGAGCTAACATGCCTTGTCTGAGGTGATATTGACTGGTATTTTCAAAGAACAGTTATAAAAAACACTCCCCAAGTAATGAAAATGCTTCCTAAAGAAGTTAATATGGTTGGAACCACGTTAAATTCTCTCTAGTTTCAAGCAGATGATTTCAGTTTAAACCCCAGGCAGCTATGTTCACATTGTCTTTTAAAAACCCACAATTCTTCATTTTAGAGTAATACACCAACAGTAAACACAGGGGTTTTTTGAAAGCACACTTCCTTGTAATCTGCAGCAAACTCTTCCACAGCCATTGCCATCAGCTTTGTGCTAACGCAGAACACTTACGCATTGATTGGATCGTATTTAGCTACTCCGTAGTAGGGCAGGGTCTCTGCACGCTTGACAACGTGCTGTGTATCATAGAGCAGGAACATGCCGAAGAGGACCAGCCCCCCATAAACGGCCACCGAATACAAACCAGCTCCAAGAGCAGATGTAGGAGGCAAGAACATCGATCCTAGGAAGAAACATACAGGAGTGTTAAAAACTACTACAAGTTTCTCTTATTTCAGATAGAGTCAATCTTGTTACTACAGCAAATATTTTTCAAGGAGTAGTCAAATTGTCATGTGTTTGCAGCGCATTTACATGCCAGCTGCTTTCCTATACCCATGTACAACAGCGGGAAATAACACATATACAAGTTGTTGCAATCATTTTGAGCACCCTAGGCAAACACATACTTCTCCTTACGTGGAAGTAGTTCTGCCCCTGTGGCTTTTATTCAGCAATGTACAGAGACAAAGAAGGGAGGAGGAGTAGATGAGAAGGTAAGCTTACGCCTATGATCCTCCCCCTAGTCACCCACTGGTAGAAGCCAAAAACAGAAGCCATCACTATCAGCCAGATTAACGCTGGACAGAATTATAATTTCAACAACTACTTTGTTTCCAACACACACCAAAAAGCATCTGCTGTGTTAGAGTTACCAACACTACGTAAGGCAAATTTTAACTGGAGACAGGAGCAAAACAGTGTTTTACCAATTGAGGAAGCAAGAACGAAGCCTAAGCCTACTCCGAGGGGCCCTCCCATGTTCAGAAACTTTTCGCTCGGGGCACACATGGCCACAGTGGAGAGCCCTCCGACGATGCCGGCTGTGTACCAGGCAGCTCTCATCAGCAGAGGACCTCCCAAGAAAGTGAGAGGAGCCACCACTGCACCCATCACACCTGGTTAAAGGAAAACAAAAACAAAGCCTGTTAGCAACAGATCTGCTCAAGACTCCACCTGCCAAAATCATGTTTTTGCAGCTAGGTAGCATAGCTCAAACTATGCCATTTACACGACAAAAATGCCGTCGTGCTTGACTGTAACTATCTGGAAGGCAAGAAGGCATGATAGACTGGCAATCTTAAAATAGGTTACCTACTTTCATCTAGCTTTAAAGAATATTCCAGGAAAGGGGTTGTGGAAGAAAGCTTGAGGACCAGCCAGCATATTGATCCATTCAAAATACAGCTGGTGAGCAGATACTTTGCACAGAACGACCAGCTACCTATTAGCAATAGGAACACTCAAAACTGAAAAGCAGAACAAATTTCCACTACAAGTAAAATTTAAGAGAAGTTGGATTTTTCACTGGAGTCTTGTATGAAGCCTCCATCTGCTCTGCTCATGTCAGATTATGATTAAAAACAACCACTGCAAAAACCTTAATTTCCTCTTTAATTGATAAAATCTTTAGTTACAGCGAGCCAAATATTATTTCAATGCCTAACACTTGTCATTCCTGAACTATAAGTTTTTTCTGGGAAACCAGCTTAGAAAACAAAAGCCACTTATCTGAATTAGCTTGTACCTTCAGTGGGAAACTAAGCTGTAATCCCATTTTAAATACCTGTTGAGAATATGCATATAGGAAGCTGCTGTTTAAATGCTAAAATCCCATGTTCAAATATCCTTCTATTTAGTACACACAGAAGATGCATCACAAGACCATAAAAAGTAAAATTGAACCTTTCTCCTTAAAAGAGGGCTTTAGTAAACAAGTCCCCTTTTTCAGGGGAAGTTGTTAGGAATAAAACCAATTCACAACATGGCAGGTGGAGATGACGACACTTCACACAACAGCAAAAATAGCTGCTAGCTCATGTTAGCACAGGTTGCCTTTCTCCCCACATTGTTCAGCCTAGCAGCTTACTGTAAAGACTGCACAAGCAAACTGAATGTAGGCCAAAAAATGGTGGGTTTATTTATTTATTTATTTATTTTTACAATTAGCACAGACTAAATATTAGTGGTAAGAGTAGACTTTTGTGGGAGAACTTGATCCAAGCAATACTTCGTTTTCAAACTGCAGCAATTCTTCAAACATTGGTGTTCCCAGTTACAAGAATTTCATTGTAAAAAATGAGGCAATTACTTAAGAGTACACAAGAACACTTCTAGATGCTACAGTGCCATAATATGGTCAGTAAAACAAACAATGATGTGGTTATTTAGTTCTACCCAACAGGACATATTTGTATCTCAAGTTTAAAAGCACAGCTTTATACAAGACTATGAAATATTGGAGTTGCGTGAAGGACACTTAAAGGTCACTGATCTTCAGTTCTCACAAGTCTCCAAAAACTACAATTCTCCTAAAACTGCATTTAAAGTTCACTCTAAAAAAAACAAAGCTTTGTTAGATTAAACAAACAAGATCATATTGAAAAAATAAAAGAAATAAAAACATGAACAGCCCCCCCACACACACACCCCCACACACTCCACTAAAACGAAATTAAACCCCACATACCTGAGTGCATCATCCAGGCAAGATGCTTGGCTGCTGGACTATCTTCATAGGATATAGATCGGACCAACATTCCAGCACCAATCATAGCTGCAAAAGTTGCACCTATTGCCTATAAAAACACAGCATTATCAAGGGCAGTTTGGCATTAGGACATAAGGTCTCTGTTCTACCCCCATATATGTTCTAACTTGTGGATTGTAAAGCAAGAGTTTGCTGCTCTTTCTACTCAGTCTTTTAAGAATTTGAGTTCAGTGATGAACTTGCAACAATCTCCTACTTGTTCATGACAGAATCAGAAAAATATATGATACCTCCTCTTACGCATCCTCACTGAGGTACCTGAAACGTAAACACCATTTTTCTTGTACGTTTCTCCACCCAAAGCCAACACTCAGCTCACATATGCTTTTGTTGCTCATGATTTTTAAACCTCATCACCTCTCCTTACCGCTGCTTCTGAACAGAACCTTGCAGCAGCTAACAAACTGGTCAGAAAGGTTCAATTTCCAATTAATCACCAAGCAGGCATTATTAAATTAAACACTACAGAATCATGCCAACGCTGGTATTTAACTATCATTATTCAACTACACTTATGGCACATGCATTCTGCAAACTCTATGAACAGTCTACCTGGGCAACTTAACTTGGAGTATCATTTTGGCCCTGACAGACAGAAGGTGGCCTTCTAAGAGGCATATAGAGGGGCACAGGCTGGAGTAAGAATATGTAAGAACATATCCAGTTTTAGAAAATGATGGAAATACTACCATTAGTCTCTGATAGCAAGCTGTAACAGGTTCTTACTAGCAGACAAGATAGTCAAAATAGCTTAGAATCTGTGTGAACAGCTTGTCAAAGATAAACCATCACAGGAACATATAGGGTGCAAGTCAGCAATGTAATCAGTTACCACACAGACACTGAACTCCTGTCTTAGAAAGCAATTGTTCTTAAAGACCAGGAAGCAAGAAGTAAAGCAAAAATACTTAGTTTTGCTACTCAAAGCAATCAAATCATGTAAGACAGGAGATCAGTACTGCTCACGTCACTTTAACCCATCTAGATCCACTAGGTTAAGTTACTCGGTATTTGCAAAGAGGAAATTATAAACACTGTATTAAAGAGTCAACAGCTTTGAAAGAAACACGCTGCTCTTACGACCTCATGTCTTTAAGAAATAATGTCACTTACTGAAAGCAACTTTACTTCTCCCTGCCTATTTCTATACACTCTTTGGATATACAGGCAGTCACTACACCACAGTTTTAATACTTACAAAGGGTGGTATTTTAAAAGCGCCAACGTATTCTTCTGTAAGTCTTCCAGCACATTTCCCACCAAGGATAGCACGTGAATAATACCTTATAAAGCCAGCTAACAGGATGCTAAAACCAGCATAAAACATGCTGGTTTTATGCAGTTTAAACTTTCAACAATTCTGACACTATGTAATGGAACAGGTACGATTGTCACTGTCCACCTTGACTGATGTACCTATGAAACCCAGTGCCTACTACTTTTATCACTGTGGAGGAATTTCTTGCAGGAAATGGGACATGTGAGCAATCCAGTCTTTATGGACCTTGTAAAGCAAACAACCTCCGAAGAAATTTGGCAGTTACTGAAGCTGCAGAAGAGATGATTGTTAACTTGTGAGATAAGATTGTTAGCTTGTGCACACGAGCATGGCAAAACAGTATATTAAGAGCTATCACGGCTTTAATAAATGGCATTCGCTTGATCACATTGATCGTGTAGTGGTGTCCATATGATCCTCCACAACATATCACCACAGTTCAGCACCACAACTTGTGGTGCATCAAGGCTTTCATAATGCCTGTTGAAGGTAAATTGGAAATATGACCTCCAGGAATCCCTTGCTCAGCTGAATTCTTCCTAGTCTCTGGACTACTGAGTCCTGGACTACCTCAGATTTTACCTCATTTTTAACAGAGGAGTTGACATTTTGCATTTGACACCAACAGTCATGTTTGGGACCAGTCCCTCAGAAAGCATCTTTAGATTTCACTTGCTCTTACCAACCACGAGCCTCTCGTCATCAGGCTCATGAGCGCCGGAGACCTGCTCACTGCTACGGCAGACAGTGCTGTCAAGCCAATGCTGCCTGCAAAGTACATGTAGGTGGAGCGAATTCTGTCTTTCACATACTGTGGCCAAATGCTGAAAAACAAGCAGTAGTGCATGGTTAGGTAATTACCAGTACCAGCACAAAGACCAACCAAAACATCATCAAAGCTACTACCTCCATTATTAGATATCAGAGAGGTCTCATAATAATGGTGGTGTTTAGCACCTTCTCCCCTGGTATAGCAATCATCTCTTTAGAAATATTGAAAGCTACAAATAAAATATTTATGGATCAATTCTATGGAGGAAGCAGGTAGGAGAACCAAATAATTAATGTTCTATCTACAAAAAGAACTGTGCACGTACAAATTAGTTCAAAAAAACATTTACAGAATGTATATTCAAGCATCAAGCACCCTGCTGAGCTCCTCACAAAATGCTGAGTCATAATGTACATATTTACCAGGCATCACAAGACACACACATCACTGAGTGCTCTCTAACAGAAGCAGCAGAACCCAACCTTAGAGCCTCTCCACTATCATTCAATCAT
The DNA here is from genome assembly GCA_013398315.1 of Nothoprocta pentlandii. Classification (NCBI taxonomy): domain Eukaryota; kingdom Metazoa; phylum Chordata; class Aves; order Tinamiformes; family Tinamidae; genus Nothoprocta; species Nothoprocta pentlandii. Next base: position 1,644,096 of record VZSG01000039.1, on the reverse strand, counting down.
ACCACGGACAGGAAGCCTCTTCAGCTAATACCAAGAATAAACATGCTTTACACATTTTCTACTATTTTACTCTTTGGACCCATTACTTGAATGCTTGTGGAAGAACAGCAGTTTTTAGATGAATGACTTACAACTACAAACAGCAAGCATTAAATATGAATATCAATGATCACTTCCAACAGTTAGTCAGGCAAAAGCAGGCCAAAGTGTCTCCAGCACTTACTTGTCCAAGTCACAGCTTATCACCATGTACAGCTGAAATAACTATAGTTTTTTGGGTTTTTTTTTTGCAGTTTGTTTTTGTTAGCTAAGTGGTAATTCGTGCTACTTTTACGCAAAACAAATTAATTACGAGCAAGGCCTATGCTAACATAAGCAATGCATTTAAAGGAAATTCCTCAGTCTTCTTTACAGAAGGTTGTACTGAAGTTTAAGAAGCAAAGTCTCACAGCAACACCAGGCAAAGTACTCTTAATTGGTATTTTTACAGAAGACTAAGTACCTTTTCTAAATTCTCTGTGGCACCCTCAGGAAAAGTATTCACACAGCCTTTGCAAGGAATTTTCAAATTTGCCAATAAAGAAAGAACTTAAGCCAATCAGTATGCATATAAGCTTGAGTTACCCCAAATTTGCTTTGGGTTTTATGCTTAGAAAACTTGCAAGCCCAGAAGTGACAGCATTTTGTTCAACACTTCAGGAAGGGTAAGTCATGCATGTATTGAAATATACAGCAGAGAAAAGGCAGATGTAAGCACATGAGAGAGTCATTTCATTTAAAAGAGTCATTTAAAAGACTGAGCCACCTTACTTACACAGCTTTCTCAATAGCTCCAATCTCACTGGACATGCCCATTCCATAGTAACACAGAGCTCCCAGGCCAACCGCAGCCCCTCCAGCAACAACTAGTCTTCCCAGGCGATCAGCTGCATAAAGAAAAAAATCATGTTCTCATGAATGCTTCTTCTTGGATATTTAATAGCATTTTTGTGTAATAGTTTAGATAACTGATCCTACATAAACACCTAAAAGCTTCATTTAACTGCAGTAGTTGTTCAAGAGTCACTGTTTTATCAGTTCCTGAAAATAAAATTGATTCGAAATACTCTAGATAGCTTGTCAACACAACAGAGCTTCATAAAACACAGCAAGAAACAGGAGAGCAGCCAGTCACAAAGTTTATTGATCTTCATTACTATTATAGACAGGAATCCCAACACACACTAGTTAATAAGTTTTCCAGTAGAAAATATGGGCCTCTGGGTCTTTTACAGTCATTGAGCTGCCCTTAATGTTTGCTCCCTCGAGCTCTTTGGTAACAATTAGATCCAAATCAGTTCAGAAAGTGATTTCCAAAGCTCAGAGCCATCAATAAATGTTTCCTCTATTAGTTTCTACTGTCTGATTCTTTTAGAGGTATTGTCTGTGACTCACAGGCATCAGATTATGGCTACAATTAATAATATTAAGCATAGAATATTGGTGTAATTGAAGAACAGCTGAGACTGAATACTTTTGGTTGCAAAGCTCCTTTAAAATTATATTTTTTCCTAATGCGTTAGAAACAAGATTTTGGCTAGTGAATGTACATCAATACTATTTATCAATTCAATCCTCTTGCTGAATATTTGAAAGTCTTGTTCACAGAACATTGCTATTTAAACAACCCCTTTGTGATCCACCAAGGGAAAATTTCAAACAGGAGGCTTCTCTGTACCATGAGGCATTTGCCCTTTTAGACACTGCAAAAGAAAGACTGACAAACCAACTCTATCCACTGGAGAGAGGTCACTAAAACACAGTTGCTTTTCAGTGTATTGAATGGTTTGAATAAAAAGGTTTGCCTCTAAGAAGTTCAGAGCTCCTCTACCTTTGATTGCTGTTTCTGCAGATGGCTCAAACGCGGCTTCTTTGATTTCTTGGCCAATTTTTCCACGCCTTATTCCCGTTCTCACTCTTGTGGCATAACACTATTAGATTGACAGGTAACATGAAAAGATACATACACACACACAACCAAATGAACAAAACAGCAAATATTTCTTACTAATAAACTGTATTTACAGACCAGTGGCCCCTTATTTTAAAGGAAAAACAAATATAATACCATTTACTTGGTAATCTTAAAATTATGGAAAATTATGGAGAATTATGGCATAAAAATACTGTGCTAAAAAATTTAAGATGAAAGTTTAGAGCCTATGTGAATAAGGCAAACTGATTTTCTTTACTATTCCCACAGCACAAAAAAAAAGCCTTAAAATTTCATTTCACCACCTTACAGACAGAAAAGTTATATATGCCCTTGCCGTCTCTCCTAAAAAGAAATGAACTCCAATTTATAGTTCTATTTGCAGGCACTATATTTGAGAGCACAGCATAAATTCTGCATTTTCACAAATTTAAGCTTGACTTAGAAAATAAAAGTTGAGTAAAAATATATGAAATAAAACAAAACAACAACATAATTGTAAACTTAGGATACTTAAAAATACCCACATCTAAGACACAAACAGAAAGCAGGCAAGAGAATTTGAGAAAGGTGCTTTCCACAAGTTCATAACAAGACAGCAATGCCACCCAATGCAACAGTCCAGTTAATTTTGAAGAGACTCTTCAAAGCAGGTTGAGTGTTACCTGTGCAGGCAGCAACAATGAAGCATCTCTCACTAAAGAATAAACAGACAATTGCCCTAAGGACAGTAACAACTGACTTTTGACATCGCTGACCAGACCAGATGTTGTCTGCCCTAGTTCAGAAACTACTCTAACTTGGACTAGAGCTCTAAATATGTACTGTGATTGAAACCTCTGAAGATATATTATTTTTGTACAGTAACAAGAGGTTTAAGATTTTTACCTAGAAACTAGTAAAGAGAGATGCAATGAAAACGCTTACCCATCTTATATTATCTGGTGAAGCTTGTCCATTACTAATTACCTCCTTGAAGTTCTACAGATTTCAACAGAGAACTTGAATTGCTCTTTAAATCTTTATTTTGTAATTAAGTAACATGCTCCCTTCATCAAGTTAAGACACGAACTCCATAAGCAGCAGCAGACTCATGCTCAATACACAAGAGATACCATCTGCAATGTGATTCTTCAGGAAAAAAATAGATTTAATCTTTCCATACATAAACAATCAGAAACATTACTAAAACGTCCTTACCTGGCTGGGCTGCCACAGCTTGTATGCTGTTATATTGGTGTTCCTCAAAGCTGGGGAAGCCTGAACGATGGCAGGCCGGATAGCCCGGCATGGTAACGTCCTCAGGCATACTAGCCTTGCAGCCAGCATAGTTGCTTAAATGGTTAATATACAATATTTCTGCAAACACACACACACAAAAAATATATTTTACTACTTGCATACATGATTTTCAAACAAATATGTACACTTCATACTCATCCCTGACTATATTATACTACATACTGGAAATAGTACTGAATTTCTGTAGAAGAATACTGTAGATCTTCTTAAGTACACAATTCAACTCTGTTCAACCTGTACTTGCCTGCCATTTCAGTCAGAGACCTATCTCCCACAAGAAAGCATGTATCAAAAAAAAAAAAAAAAAACCAGAATGAGGCCAATACAACTCCTCCCCATCACAATGCTTTTTGAGCATCATTATGCACCCACTAGAACTACCTAGGCACAGCTTTGTGTTACTTGGGCAACTACCATTTTGAACAGCAGCACTGCATTAACGTTCTGCACTCTAAAGAGCACCAAGTGCTCCAAATTAACACAACCTTCAGCTAAATATAATGCCAAATAAACAGATACCATATGTACACCATACCTCTGTGTTGGAGAAAGTTTAACAAAGACTTTATTTCAATAAGCTGTTTGAATTGGCTACCTTTATAGACAAGATGTTCAGTCAAGGTCACAAACCTGAACAGATCCCTAAGACGAGTAGGGAAGAGCCCGAATATCCTGCAGGAGCCGTTCAACAGCTCTGCTAATTTACTACAGCTGCTACGGGGGCCCGCGGGGACGGGGGGCCCAACCGCGGCTCGGGAGGCGGCCCCTTCCCTGTACCCGCGCCAGGGCACCCGCGGCAGCCGAGGGGACGGAGGGTCCCCCCCCCGACACCCAGCAAGACCCGCGAAGGCGGCGCGGCCCCCCCCGCCCCTTCCCCGCTCCCGCGCGCACCCGCTCAGCGCCACCGGGCCCGCTTCACCGCGCACCCCAGCTGCAATGACGCCGCCGCGCCGGAAGTCACGTGCGCGGCTGCCAGAGCCGGTGCGGACTGGCTAGCCCGCCCCATGTGACCCTCCAGCACGCACTCGCCATTGGCTCGTGGCTGAGGGTGCAGCGTCACCGGCCAGCGCCGTGGAAGGCGTGGGCGCCATCTTTAATGAGGCCGGAGAAGGTTCTGGAAGGGCTCTCCAGCGGGGCTTCGCGCCGCCTGCCGCTGCGTTACGCGCCGCGCACGCAGCAGCTGAGGCTCGGCCCGCACCGGCGACCTCCCGCCGTCTCCTGCCGCCCCGAGCGCGGAGGCGCAGGGGGCCGCTGCCACCTCGCTGCACGGCAGCGCTCGCCAGCCGCCATTTTAGGCGCGGTGGGCGAGCGCAGCCGGCCATTTTGGGGGGCAGGGAAGCGGCGGTGCCGCCCGCTGCCCTGGGCTTGGTCGGCGCTTCTCGCTGCCGGCCGCGTGCAGCCGCCGGGCTGCCGCCCCGCAGGGTGCCCGGCACGCGCCCGTCGCCGCCCTTACCGCCTCCCGCGCGCTGCGAGCCTCCGGCCCCTGCAGAGCTGCTCCCCGTTTCCAGCAGGTGGCATTAGCTGTGTGAAAATAAAAGAGAACACGGCTGTAAAAGTTAACTTCACCTTCCAGCAGCGCAATAATCCCGAGCTGCTCTCTGTGTGTTTGCCCTCCATTTTGTTGGCAGCGCCTTTCCAACCCGGGCATTAATCAAAACGGCAGGGGCAGAGGCTGCCCCGCCAGCGCCAGCCTGGGCCACACAACTGCTGCAGGTGCCGGTGCCTGTGCGGCACCATGGCCCCCAGCTGGCCTGCGGCCTTGTTGTGCCCGCGAGGAGAGCCATGCCCACCTCCCACGGGCCAGGAAGCCCAGCAGCTCCCCTCCCGCTTCCCTGCACAGCAGGGTGCTTGCTGGGAGGCCTTCCTTCCCCGGTTCCTAGGCCTCCCACGCACAGGGTGATGCCTGAGGTGCGTGCGTTTCCTGCCCCGGGCGGGTGGCTGTGTCCCGCTGGGCGCACGGGAAGAGCCTGCTGGGGTGCAGCCAGTGGGAGAGTGCCTGGCAGCCGCCTGGCCAGCCCAACACTCACCCTGCCCCAGGGCTTCCCCGCCGGGTCCCTTCCGCAGCCCTCCTTGCCGCCCCTTCCACGGCAGCCCAGCTTTTCCTTCCACCAGCCTAAGGCTAAGCCCAAGCCTAGGCCAGCCAGAGGGAAGCGACACTGCCCTCTGCCTCCAGGGACTTGGTTCTTTCGCAGCCCCTTGGTCAGCTCTGTGCCAGCCCGGTCCAGCTGCAGGCCTGGCTGTCTCAGCGCTGCCTTAACCCTGGTCCGAGCCACACGCCAGACAGACTATGCAGAAATGCGGAGCGTGGTTTTGGCAGCCCCGAGTTTGCCTTGGCAGCCCCACTCCAGCTACAGCCCTGTAGTTTCTTTCAGTGTTAACACTGCAGACGGGCACAGCTGCTCAGAGCCAAGCGAAACAGACTGCGGGACCCTGAAGCCAAGATCAAAGACAAACATGGCAGAAACGGTGTGGGACAAGGAGTGGAGTGCAGGAATAGAATGAAAGCTAGGGAAAAACTACGGAGGATCATGAGATTGGCTCCTTAAACCTTAGGGTTTCCCCCTTTTAAGCTGTAAGGACTAGAATATACTGATGTGCTAGTTTGCAAAATGAAAGGCAGATAAGAAAGATCAAATGTGGAAGAGGTCTAGAGATGCAACAGCACGTGGGACCTTGGAGAAGAGTTTGAATGAAAAGACTGAAGCACAGGAGCGAACTACAGCAGGGAGGAGATTCCATATGAGGGAGCCAAATCCAATGGGATTCAAGATCTGATTCTCATTTTCTCCTAAAGTTATTTACTTTCCTTTGTAGTAAATGAAAATACAGGGCTTTGAAGTCTGTAGCCCCAAGGCCCTCTGGCAGAAAAAAAATGCCAATTTCAGGCCACAAACATTTATTTAGATACTTACAGCGTTTATTTCAGAGTTTGCAACATTCCATAATTGTTATGTACTAAAGGAGTCATTATAATAATTAGTATTTAAATTTATAATTCAGTTATTAATAGTAATAATTTATTCAAGGAATCAAACTTATCTCCCTCACTACAGCATCATAATAATGTGAAAAAATCTCCTGGGAATTTCAAATTACATCATCAATCCAGCTCTGCGCCAAATTATTTCTGTAATAAATAGTTTTGCCAGAAACTACCAAATTCTCAAAGGGCTCACAGTGCTGAAAATGCATCAGCACTCCCTTTTTCATAGAAATTTAGCTGCTAGGTGAAGGTCCTTTTCTATGGTCAACAATTTTAAGTGCTCTAGCCAGCTAATTTACTCCTTGTGCACAAGTGGTAAAACAGCAGCCTCTTATATAAGCAAGTCCCCAACCATCCAAGCTTCTGAGCTGAACCCAGCAGGCTGAGGTCCGCCTGTTGGTGCGGGTGTCACATTCCGGCTGTTGTCAGCCAGGGGCAGCAACGCCGCTGACTGCGTGTGCGCAGGGGCTCGGGCTCATGCTGAGAGCGGGGCCGGCAGCGCGAGGCGCCCGGCAGCAGCTGCACACGCAGAAACTCGCACTGATGCTGTGCCCGAACGCGGCGGGCATCAGCACCTGGCTCAGAGCTTAGCGTCTTCATTAACCAAACCCTGGAAGCGCTGCCCACAGCCAGTCTCCATCCTTGGAGATGCTCAGCTCACTGGGCATGGGCACGGGCAGCTGCTCTAGCTGGCCCTGCTCTGAGCCAGCTCCAGGGCTCCTGCCAGCCTCAGCCCTTCCCTAGCACTGTCAAATGCCAACATGAAGGTGAGTCCTGAAGGACTCGCTTTTTTTTTCCAGGAAAGTTGATATTCACGAAAAATAACTGCTTGGAGAACAGTAAACACTTACTTGAGGCAGTACGTATGGAAATGATGACATTTCAGAAGAAACAATAAT